>JAUYWH010000014.1:10948358-11068979 GCA_034779795.1 Ctenopoma multispine | reverse complement strand
ATAGATAGATAGATAGATAGATAGATAGATAGATAGATAGATAGATAGATAGATAGATAGATAGATAGATAGATATCACTACTGAAGTAGCACCAACTGTGCAGTGGTAGATCTGTGCCTAATAACAGAGCTTAGCTGGCATACCAGAGCTGGTGGCACATTGGTGTGGCACTAACTCAGACAGAGCCTGGTAATTACCACCGGCCGCTAACACCATGCTGCAAATACACCAGTCAGCAGTGAGAGGACGAGTAGCATTTCCCCCTCCCTCTGCCGCCAGGGCAATCCGATGATCAGTCATGGCACACGAGTGGTTAGCGAGATAAAAAGCTTCCACCAAACAATAGAAAGAGAAAGACGTTTGCTCTGTTTTCTTACTGCATCATTAATATCTGAGTAAGTAAGGCTCTATTATTTTTCCATACTTTTGGTGAACATCAAAAGTCTTTTTCTCTCTCTGCCCTCACCTTGAACACACTTGACTGGACTAAGCACTGATGAAGGCATGAAGGCTTTCTCTCTGGAGAGGCCTGCTGGGAAATATACTGCAGGGCCGGAATGGGAAGTTTATTTTGCTTGGTGCATGCATATTGAGGGATGTGGGATTTGTGCACAGAGGGCTGCATAGGCACTGTGCACAGAGGAGTTCATCACTGCAACACTCCAAATCCCTTCCTCCTCTTTCACTGTAATTTCAGTACATCCTGATTTCTAATTCCTCACTCATTATAATGTTATGCCTTCTCTTTTCTTCTTGTGTCCTGTGTTTCCCTCTCCTCACCACTCTCCCTGTTCCTCTATCATCTGCAGACTAAAATAGGCCTAGCAGCTTTTCTCTGGGCCTTTTGTCCCTGCTTAGGGAGACGTTTGGCACACAGAGGATCGTGTTACAACTTTCATTTCCTGAATGTTTTTCTTTTTTTTTCTGCATGGAACCAAGAAGGGTATTTTATCCCGCTCTGCAGTATGAAGATGAAGGGTGAGGGGAGCAAGATGGCAGCTCAGATTCAGGCTGCTGTCACTCCAACATTGGCAAACAAATAAAGTGCAAACTGCACGTAGCTGCAGGGTCCTGGTGGAGGGTATGTGGTGTGGATTGGAAACAGTGGGGGCGTGGATCATGTGTGTGAAGTACTGGGGCACTGGTTACTTGAGCTATTTCTGAGCCCCAGGATAGGTGAGGTGATGCCCCTCCAGAGTGTGAGGTAGATTTCATTATCCCATATCCCATACCACTTCCTCTTGTTGTGTCTGCCACCCTCACCCCTCCCTCAAAAGCCCTTGAGCCCAGAGCAGAGATGTGTCTGTGTTTAGACCCATGGATCTTTCCTGGCTGGACATAAAAGCAGAGCAAAGCACAATAACAGTCAACAGAAATATCAATTATTTATTCTATTACGAAATATTACCTATAATATGATACTAAACCCAGTCGTTATGGCTCTGGTTATGTCTGGCTCCTTTAAAGATGCCATTAAGCCTGTTTTACACTCTGTATGCTGCTCTGATACCAACCAAGTCTCTAACTGGATTTGCCTTTTGTGAATTAGTATTTTCTCAAAGTCTGAAAATGCATTATTGTATATTTTGTCAACAAATCCAATAATAAACTCTATGTTCCCAGCCCCAAGTCACTTTCTTCCTGCTATGGCTGTATTTATTAAAGGTGAGGTTAATTCCGAAAACAGCCTGATGATGTCATTTTCAGCAAACATTACTCAAAAAAGATGTAAACAAATAGTGAATTTGTTGGAGACTGTTTTCAGTCAGAGATTAATAAGCACTGGTGAGTATTTACGGCAGCAGGTCGGTGTTTGTGGAATTGACTTAAAATAAACTACAGTGACCATGTCTGTAATAAAAATAGGAAAATGTCACCTGGTGCAACAACGTGAACCAATGAAATGTTTTTAATAGTTTTCTTACAACAATGTTGCTCTGTAGTCCAGATGAATAAACTCTACAAGGTTTGGATGTTGTTGTTGTTCAGTCTGTTAGGATTTATTATGAAGTTTTACTGATATAATTCACTCCTTCCACGCATCAGCAAAGAAAAAGTGTTGTTTGGCTTTATTTGATTTACTAGTGTTTCCTGACTGAAATGATTTATTAAAGTGGTAAATTAAATAAATAAGTACATTTTAAATGAATTTTAGCATCCACATATTTTCACTTGAAGTGAAAGTATATTGCTAATCTCATGGATTAAAGTTTAGGTCTGCTGGTAACAAGAATTATCTGTGTTGTCAGAGCTTGATATATCTTATTGCTTTAAGCCATACATCTCATCATGAAGATAAAAGTCAGTGAGACGCATGGTTGCACTGGGTGACATGTTCCTTCATTATATACTGTGTTTTATATTGACTTGTAAACCACACACTGTCATGCTGCTGTAAATGCTCTGTGTCTACTGTAAATATCATCATAAGAAAAAAACTAAACTCAAGAAAATGATTAAACCTTTGAAAAAAAATATAACAAATGTTTAATTTCAACTTCATCAACAAACATGTTAGGGGTGAGTATAGGGATATATGCATGATGGGTAAGTGTTAAAGGGTTGATCTTAATGGTTTGGTAATGGATGAACTAACGTCAGCATTGTTTTTTAAAAACAATAAAATGAGTGTGAATAATTTGCCTTTGTATAATTAGTAATACATTATTTTAGTAATTTTTAAATTATTTTTTTCCTGCACTGGACATTTACTCCTGTGCTTTTATTTCCACTTACAGTAAATGTGATAATAATAACTCTACCTACTGTATGGCAGCATTGCAGCTGATATTTCTCCTTAAATAAATGAGTATTCTTCTGAGTTTAGTCTGACACCGGTAGGAAGACGTATTGAACATGAATGTCATTTGTTAAATCCTCAAAACATCCCAGACCGATGAGACACTTTCTCAATCAAAAACACGGGACTAATGCAACTATCACTTTTCTTTCCAAGCTCCAAAAATATTAGATATCTGATTCCCAGCAACCAGAGCTGGGTTTTGTCTCAGGAAGAGTTTGTTATATGAGCCTGTACCTCCTGGCCACATTTCTTTTATACAAGTCCTCTATTGTCGACATTACTCGTCTTATCTTGTCCTGTCTTCTCCTCTTGTAATGTATTAGAAAAAATTTCCCCTGTTTCTCAGGTAACATATATGACGCTGTCCTTCATTTGACACACAACATGCTATTTAACACCGTAATAGTCAGGGATCGTTGGTAGAGTCTCCTCCTCCTTCTGTCTGAACTCTGGGTCATACATCACTCATCCGACTGGAAGAAGAAGGTAAATATTTCTTTCAGCTCTATCACATAGGAGCTTCCTGAGAGGCTTCCTAATCTTGTGAGTGGAAGCTGTCTTTGGCTCACAGCTCCTCTATCAGAATAATTAACATTTTTTTTAGCAGTGAAATCTCTCTGATCTCTATGCCCTTATGTCTTGGAAATATAGCAGATTTCTGTCACTGTCATACAGAAAATGTTTTGAGTTTTCCCTTAGTTTGATTTTCTCTGACACACACAGGCACGCGCGCGCACACACACACACACACACACACACACACACAGCCTGCATCTGCTCCAGGGTACAGCCAGGCAGGAACATTGTCAGATCCATGCATCATTGGTAAGAAAATCTCTCTACCTCCCCCCTCCCACACCACCACCCGCCCCACTAAGGCAGACCTGAAAAGATCCTTTTGTCCCTCATCACCCGCCTGCCCACCACTCCCCCTTTTCTCCCCCACCCCACCTCTCTCTGACACATACCCCTCATACAGTCTGTGGTTATGGAAAACTGGGACTGCCTCACACCCGGCTCCCACGTTGGGTGAAGCTACCTGCAGGCAGCAGAAGGCAGCTCAACCAAGAAGTCCTCATCTTTGAATTTAGTCCTTATAGGAGCTGTACATTGAATCTAATTCCAGAGAAAACATGAACCCAGCCGAGGTAGACGGCGCAGACTCATGCGGGCTACTCTCCATGTTTATTTGCACACGTCAGGGCCCTTCCTGCTGTTGATTTAGAGCCACTGCCACTTACAACTTTGACAAATGAAATGCCCTCTTGATGACTCGGACTCTGTTTGCCATCAGCAGCTGTTGTTACTGGCACTGGCCTGCTCTAGTCTGACGTTACCTCCAGCTTTTGTCATCTTGTCTATAGGCTGGAGCACGCCTTCCACTTGCACTTGTTGCATGGCTGATGAGGGTAAGAAACACTGTGTGGCTGATACAGCACATAGATTTACGAATACAGAGGTTGTCTGTCCGGATTCGGAAGCAGGGGATTGGATGATTAAAAGCACTGTAAGAGTTTCCAATTGATTTTAGTCTCTTGCTCATCCTGAAGGTGACTCTGATAGTCTTTCTCTGTCTTGTGGCACAGAGCCTGTTTAATCCTCTCTGCGTCCGTTCTCTGCTGGACATGTTGTCGTTAAATTAACAGGTATGAGAAGTCACTTTGGTGGCTTTGCGATCACCTGTTTGTTACTTTGTGAGTATTTAGCCACGCTCTGTGCCAAGAGTGTGAGACGTGTGCTGTAATCAGAAATATGTATGTTCTACACGACCTCTTCTGAAAGTATTAGAACAATACTTTGAGGTGCCCTTAGGGCATCACAGTAAACATCTATGTAGAACTTTGTTGTATTTTCAGTAAATCAAACTATCTAATGCTACAATACAAAATACTGGAAAACAGCTCTTAATTCCAGTTCTATATTTCACATTACAACAGGTTAAGTAATGTACACAGTGGCCACTTTGTAAGTAACAGTCTTAGACTAAAGTAAAATATTATTAATTATGTACAATGTGTTTTACATTTCAGGAAGAAATAATTTTAATTCTATTATTATAGACAGCCTAAGATTAAAGTTTTTGACAGCTGTATTTTACTGCACCAATCAGGATTCAGCACGAAGGATATAGGATTGTTTGCCTGCGTTTATAAGCTGACGTTCATGAAATAAGAACTGAGATTCTGAGGTTACATTTTAATTTGATTTTTTTATTTAGTCCTAAATATTTGATATTACAAGGGCTTATTAATTAAAAATTTGAAGTATCTATATCTGTGGGTTGTTTTTGTGTTGTGTTCCTTTCTAGTACATTTCAAACATTACTTTCTGTTGCACTACATTTATCTGGCAGCTTTCTTTGTAGGTTACATTTAATACAACAGTTAACAAAATATGATGCAAAAACTAATTATTTTAAAAAGCTTATTTTAACAAACTTACAAACTACAATAATTAATGATAATGCACAGCTAATAAAAAAGGTAAACACTGTATACTTAGGGCTTTTTGTGTATTTGTTGCTAATTCTATAATATATAGCAGGGCTTTTAAATGCAATTGGGATTGTGTAGTGTTGCTATTTTTAATTATATAGTATGTTATCTGAATATATAAAAATATAAAGTGGAGAAACGATGACCAAAACTCTGCTAACTGGGGGTCTGCTGAGGACAGCCAGACAGACATATCACTCAAACACAACCCAACATATGGAAAGCTGTAGGTGATAGATGGGGAGCACAGCCCTGGTGTTTTCAGTAGACCTGAGAGAAAAAGGGAGACAGAGGGAGGCCTCTGCGATGTAGAATACCTCAAGGTCCCTCCAATGAAGTCGGGGCTCTGCAGCCCTGCAGCCCTGCAATCTTCGCAATCAGGCAGTAATGCTAGCAGCGACTGTTTCAGATTATGCTCAGGAAATCCTCGGTGCTCTCTGCTCAAAACAATTTACCCTGACATGAGCCCAAAGAGACGATAGGGGGGTGGGGGACAAGAGAGCTGTCCTCACCAGATTCCTGTTCTCAGACCACCAGATTCTCATATCGTCTCCAACTTTGCCTCTCAGTGTATTATTATCACTATTATTATTATTATTATTATTATTAGAGTCCTGGTTTTACTATATACTGACCGCAGTGTTACAGTAATATATTTATATTTTGTTTTGTTTTTACAGCATCTATTTCACTTAAGCTGTGAACTTTCAACTTCTTTTTTTTCCATATGGGATTTCCTTTGTCATAAAATCCAGAGTTGGTAAAGGTTGAGTGGTGGCTCTTTCCCATGGCCCAGAACCGACAGAACAAACTCTCGCAGAGAGCAAAGAAAACACGGCAACAAAAAAGCAAATGATCCGCAGCACTCCGGCTAAAAATGACGAAAAAGAGAAAAACTCTGCCTCCTTCAGCCAAACATGTTCAGACTCGATATTCAGAGGCAACAAAGCTGGTTCATGTGTACACAACAGCTTCCTGACTGACAGCTGCTGATGTTGACACACATTTATATAATTAAAGTTCCCTTCATGACTCTGTGTTTGAATTATGTTTTGAATTAACATTATTATTGTTTAAAGCCAAAGAACCCGTAGAGCCGCCTTTAATCTCTGCTGCATAATGACTCCATATTTTCTGATAGACATCCACATCCCACCAAAGTAGCTTTGGTGTGAGTGACTTGCGCATTTTTTTTTTTTTACATGTAATCTACTCATGTTGCGCTGTTTTTGAAGGATGCGCTTCTACTAAGCAACAGAGGTAAACGTAATTAAATATCAAAACACAACAAAATGTGTAATAATAAAAAAAAAAGGGGGGGGGGGGGGGCTTCTCTCCTTCAATTCGCCATATTCAATAAAAAATGTCGGTTTTATTATCTCGATTCACGTGGTTTGCTCTAGTTTGAGGACCAGGATCTACAGAATAAAAGCTGCACATTAATGTCTACAGATATTTTTCATCTAAATACACAAATAACACAGAGACAAATGCATTACTTTTATTTTATTGGAAACTAATTACCATGAGTCTAATGAAAACGTTACCTCTTAGTTTCCGTCGCAGGAGCTCACTATAATTCTTAACAAAATATCATAAATTAAGCAAATGGACAGTCCAGTTAAGTGTTTCGTCGAGTTAAGAGTTTCACAAAGGTCCTGTTTGGGTGTTTTCGTGAGCAGGAGATCAGAAAACCTCCTGTTAGTGGGGATATACAGGTTAAGCGCATGAAGTAATTTTGTTCTAAACCAAATTTAACGACAGACAAGTCAGTCTTTATTATAAGGTAGGCTACGATAGTGTTATTTCATACATGTACTCAATCTGATACACATATCAGTCTTCTTTTTTCTGGTCTTTGTTTTTTGTAAAATAGAATAATCTGGCAGCCTCTTTAAGAGCCCAAATCCACAAGACTGGAGGTTAGAGGTCCCAACAAGGAATCCTGCAGTTGGTGCGGGTGTCCGTGCATGCCGTGCACCGGCTGTGGGCCCCCCAGGCCGGACATGGGGTATGCAGAGGCCCCGGGGTGGTTCATGTTTCCCTGGAGCAAAAGCGCTGAGTTCTGGTCGGGGCTCTGAGGAGGCGAAAACTCGTCCTCCGAGCTGGACATGAGAGACTTTCCTCCATCCAGCGGGGACAGCTGGTTCTGTTTGTTGCCGCCTGCGTTGCTGTTTTCACTGTTCTCTCTGGAAATGGAAACAGGGGGAAAATATTAAAACAATCGGCCAACAAACATGTAGGATTATGGTGTGAGAGCAGTGTGTTAGTTAGGCCTGTAGAAAACGTTTTGATTTAAAAAAAGAAAGAAAGAAAATGAAGCCATAACTAATTAACAATAACATGAAAAATATAACAAGCCAACAACTTGAAGAAAATCTAAACAACGACGTTTAGCTACTCACATTTTGCACAGTTGTGTTTAAATGATGTTATATTTCATTAAACCGTTTGGAGATCATCCATCTAAACGTTTGTCTGCATGCGTCTTATTTATTCCATTGTTACTCGGTTTAATTTAACATATCCGAATATGTGGCAGTATAGTTTTTGTACTTTTCCACCATGAACAAAATGTCTATAATTCTATTTCCATGACAGAAGTTGTAGATTTTAGATTTATCTACGAGTCAAATGTTTCTGAAGAAAATGAATCAGCTGTCAACAGCACGCTACCGTTTACCCACCCTCACTGTTAGGAAAACAAGATTGACGTGGAGACTTAGACGTGTCAAAAATTAAGAAATAAATTATTATCAAATAATTCAATTTGAAATAAAAGGTCTCTGTGTATCTGCTTTCCTGCTTCGCCTCCGACTTGCAGTATGGACACTGTCAGAGCGGTGTGACTCCGTCCTGCTCCCACTTTCTCATACTTCGGTCGCTTGTAACCACATTTAAGTAACACTTTTCTTAAGCTGGACATTATTTTGCTGCTGAAAATATGTTAACGAAAATATGAATGTCTTTAATCACAAATTACAGGCGACACCGAGGCGGTGTCAGTCAGACGTACCTCTCCTTCGCCTCTGCGGCTCTGTCTCTCTGCCGTCTGTTTTTGAACCAGTTGCTGACCTGCGTGGTGGTCAGTCCTGTGGCCTCGGCTAACTCTCTCTTTTCCCGCGGGGACGGATATGGATTATGCGTGTACCACTCTCTCAGGACTCCCCTGGACTTCTCTTTAAAGCAGTAACTGGTCTCCTCACCGTCCCATATCGTGCGTGGCAGCGGGAATTTCCTCCGCACCCGGTACTTCCCTACAGCACCGAGCGGCCGGCCGCGCAGCTTCTCCGCCTCCACGTAGTGCGCCTTGAGCCACAGCTGCTGCAGCTTCGGATGGTTGTGCGGAGAAAACTGGTGGCTCTCCAGGATCTTATAGAGCTCTCTGAAGTTCCCCCGGTGAAAGGCCACCACTGCCTTGGCCTTGAGGACGCTCTCGTTCTTGTGGAGGTGATCACAAGCGGGTAGAGACCACAGGAAGCGGCCGAGCCTTTCCAGGTTTCCTCCCTGCTGCAGCACCTCGCAAACGCACGCCACTTGCTCCTGCGTAAAACCGAAAGACGGTAATATCGACATGATGTCCGAGCTCACTCCTCAGCCTAAAACGCTGGTATCCAACACGATAGATGTCGTTTATTTTGTACGTTTATAGTTTGTGTTCGCGATGCAATCCAGCTCAATCCGTCCGCGAATCACAGGCCTACAGACCATCCACTCCACTGCAGCCCCTGATGCGCGCAGCAGATTGGGATGTTGATTGTTGGGACAATTTGTTCCTGTTGGAGATATGTCAGGCTTAAAGGGAGCCTGTGCGTTTCGGTGATTGGCTCTCCCTCTGCCCTGCACGCCGTACAGCAGAGCAGGACTGAGTTTGCAGCTCCGTTTCCTCCCTAGAGGCTGTGCGTCAGGGGCTGAAATAGGAGCGCTCCCACCTCCCGCCCCCACAGTCCCTCTCCCGCTTCAGCTGAGGGATCAGAGCAGCACCTAAACACTAATCAATTATTACAGACCTCTTAAAAAGTCTTATTAACATGTTCAGAATATACGTCTTCTATAATGGCGGCTCTTCGGCTTCGCCACACGGGGAAAACCACATACTGCATCTCCATAGGTTATCAGTAACTACTGTCAGTGGAGCGTAACGCACAAAAACAAGCTTTTTATTTGCTGAAGAACGTTTATGCACTTTTGAAGACTCCAACATAGAGACACACATTGACACTATTAAAGCGATGCGAACACAGAGCGTCTGAAACAAAAACCAACATATGAAAACACTACATCTTAATGAATTTCTGTTTATTTTAGTGTTTGTTTCGCCAGACATCGTGTTATACCGTCACAGCTGACTGTCGACCAGCCTTAATTACAATCAGACTTCAGACTGAACATGTTGTTGAATCCACGTTTTTATGGTCTATTAATTGCAGAAGACGTTTATTTTATGAGGTGATATAATTTCATTTAAGTGATAGTTTGGTCCACACCATTGCGCACGTCTTTTATATGGGGACCCTATACTACCTGCCAAACTTGTTATGGGCCATAGACCACCAGAAATCAACCACAGAAGTGTGTGTGTGTGTGTGTGTGTGTGTGAGAGAGAGAGAGAGAGAGACAGAGAGAGAGAGAGAGAGAGAGAGAGAGGCTGATGTGAAATGCCACATGGCCTAAGCTTGCTGAACAATTTGACAAACAACTTCAGGATTTAAAATAACAGATAAACACGTTGTACAAATTTTGCAGCTATAACAATAGGAAGAGTTTGAAATATTAGGCACCGAAGACCAATTTTTGTTAATATATTAAAACACTTATAGTTTATACTGTGTAGACACAAACACTCTATTTATTTACAACCTTATGTTTATTTTCTATAACACCACGTTTTTTTTTGTTTTTTGAAGAGACCCTTCTAGCCTGTAGACTGCATTTATATTTGGAGCATTAGACGGGCACCGCAGTGGCTCCAGTGTTTTCTGTGGGGTGAAACACTAAACCAGTCCATTAGTAAATGAGTTCTCTGTGACACTGGTTCTTGGTGGTGCAGTTGTTGGATTGAGCCATATAGATCACGTTTCTTTATCTGCAGACTGAAACTAAACTCCCTTTAGAGGTATTAAGGAACAAAACTAGACCTAGAAAATAGGTGAAGTTTTCACCGCTTATTTCACAAAGTCACACAAAACGTTTTTGGAAAAGTCTACCCCTTTCCTAAATATATTTGTACTATAGACTGAACGCTTTCCAATCTCCTTTTTGTGGCTCAGACGTTGGAGAAAACTCTGCTCTGAAGGTCTCCAATCTGACACATTCGTCATTTAACCTCCACGATTTGATGGACACACTGTGAGATCATGTTTTTAAAAATACAAACAAAATATTAATATCAGGAAATGTGGGCACAGCTTTAGACTACTGAAAAAATGAGTTCTCGCAAAACGACTGTAGAATAATCAGTTTTGGTCAGGCCACAGAAACTTTTTACGCTCCATCCAGCACCGACTGATTTCCCCCTGAACGGCTGGGTCGTTGTGTTGTAGCCTAATTAAAAATCGGCCAAGAGAAATTGTGTATGTTTCTGAAACACACATGGGGTCACTGTTATTTGGTAAGATCTGCAAGGTAATGAACTAACTTCTAACGATCATGTGCACTAACTTAGCAAAATCAATGGCATCAGCTATAGAGGAACATGACTGTCACTTTATTATGTGCGTAAAAATGTTAATCATTTATCTTTTACTATTAATATTGAGCAAATAAACATTTATTGTGAGGTGGCTTTCATCTTTTTAGACAGTACAACATACTGTATAATCAAGCTATGTTGTACATCAGTAGGTCCTGATGCATGCTAAAGTGTAGGTCTGTCCTCGGTGGACACACAGAGGCTCTCAGACCACTTTGGCTCGGGGTCTAGCTGCACTCGGCCTGTGTAAAACCTCAGTGCTTCAGTAAATGAGCTGTCTGATGAGCGGCTCTCGGGTTTCTCTAATATCTCTACCACATTGCGCCGCGCCTCCTCTTTTAACCCGAGCAGCCCGGGGGGCAAGATTATTTCAAGATGTGGGCTCTCAGCCTCCGCCTCTGCCACGGCCAGCGCTGGCTCCTCATTCCCCGACAAGTAATGCAATATTTAGGTAGGCTATCACACGTTACTTCAGTAAAAATGAGACTCCCAGGGAATGGGGATTCCTTATTCTTTTTTTTGTCAGGCTTTTTTCTTCCAAAAACAAGCTCCTGGCGTCCACTGTTACCTTCAGAAACCACAACACTCAGGCTGAGGGCTGCTAAACATGCTGGATTTCCCAAGTTTTAGTCACTGCTTTTCCGTAAACTTTCAAATGAGTCAGAATGTGCTCACCTCAAACTATAAACGTTTTGCCATTTCTCATTAAACTGGGTTAATGTGAGATAGACCATATAGGAAAAAAACCCAGGCATGAGCTTATTGAGTTATTCAGCTTCCTAATGGCAATTAAGACACGAACCACAGACACAAATTGATAATTAACCTACTGATATAAGAGATATCTACCATACCGCTTAGAATTAGTTACGCACACTTTTGGTGAAAAGACCAGAAATGCAGCAGAGACACTCTTGTCCAGCGGGAAACAAATGGGGGGAAGAAAAAGTCTCAACTTAAAACACCAGAAAACACATCATAAAAATGTCACCATCAAAAAGTCCGTGTTTCCCATTGGAGGGTTTTTTTGAAAATATAGAGGAAAATCGAAACGAGCACTGGCTCACTGAACAGATGGTTTTCCCTCTATCAAAATCCAAAGTGCTATTTCAGCTGCATCAACTGGAACAAAGCCGACAGTGTTTAAATTAAGTGGAAAAAAAAAAGTCAGATTTAGTCCTCAGGGTTTTTTTTTTGGTTTACTTTGTTTTATTTTAGTGTTTTTTCTGATGTATTGTGGCGACATAGCAAAGATACGTCTTATTGCACTGAAATATGAAAAGAACTATTTATTTATTCATTCCAAACCAGTTCTTAAATCGTTCGTCGTTTTATAAGAGAATCTTGTTTTACTAAAATCATTTATTTATTTATTTTCCTAAAATAAGAAAGTATATAAATTCAAGTCTAAGAATATTAATCATTTTCTTACATTTACGTAGCTGCACCTTTACTGACAAATTAATTACTATAATCAACAATTTGTCGTTGGCTTAGAGTTTCTGGTTAATTCAATACATCCTAAACGTGTCTTTAATTAAGCGCTAAAGCGGCTCTTTCAGGGAGGTGAAAGGCAGCGGGGGAAAAACGCAGCTCCTTCTCTCAAAACAAAACACAACTGTTGACATGAGTGAGTTAAATGAAATTGGAGCTGCAATTATCAGCTTAACAGAGTTTCCTGTCATGTTGGAAAATTAGACCTGATACAAGTGCACTGGGGTTAGCCTACCCACCCCACCTCACCCCCACTCCTCCTCCCATCAAAATCATCACGCATTTCCTCAGAGGACCAACTCCACAAATATGCAATTACGGTCTCAGCTTCTACGGTGCTCAGCTCGGTAACCGACATTTGTTATATAGGACCTATGAATGTTATTTTTGATGCAGGGCCGCAGTGAGTAAACAAAGCAGGCGGGCAGACAAACGCATAAACAGGAACGACTCAAACGTGATGTGCAGCCACCTGTGTGTCTGCTGGCAGGGAGGGGGCGCCACCACAATGCAATTATAGCAAGTACAGCAAGTACAACTCCTGAGAGGGCGATTCTTTATTTGTGCTTTTGCAAATACAAAACGTTATAGCACTGAGGCAGCTGAGCCGTATGTGTGCGTGTGTGTGTGTGTGTGATGTTCACTGGTCGTGTCAGGCCTCATCTGTTCTGCTCCTGTTACAAAGTGGTGTTTTTCACTCTGGGAAACACCGTTTGACCGCTGTGGTGCCGACATGATGCTACCCCCCAGCTGCTGCCGCTGTGTGTGTGTGTGTTGTGTGTCTCTCACACACAAACACTGCACTCTTAAATCTGTCCTCATGACTTATGTTTTCTACTCTTGTCGTCCAGAACCAACCAGTGAATCACGCTGGTTGCATCTTCCCCTTCCCACACTTGATGATGGAGCAGACATGTGCACATACCTTCATCTCTGCCAAGCAACAGCTAAGGAGGTAAAGGAAAACTCTTCAAGGTTGAGGACATTTATTTTCCTTCTATATTACACAATCGCCACCTACTTTCCACAACCTTGGAAGCCAGTAGGACACTTTGCCAACACAGAGCGGGAACTACTTGGCCAGTAGTGGTGGCTCAGTATGAGCAGGCTGGTACCCGCTGACCCCTGCCCTCTCATTAGTGGGACGTGGAGCAGTGGAGTACCATGCTCCTCAGGTCATGTTACATATGGCTTGCAGTCTGCTGCACCGCATTAAATATCAGCTTTGAAACCATCTGAAAGATCAGAGGTCAGTATTTTTAATAAGGCCAGAGTTCTCTGGGAGTTCCCTCTTTTTTACTGCATGTTTTCACTGCATGTTTGAAACTGTGGACAAAATTCTTCCAGTACTATTTAGATATGAGGATGTCCTGATTTTGAAAATTAAAAATTCAGCAAGCGATTGTTGTCCAATCCCTATTAAAATATATCTCTTGTCTTCTGAACAACTCCTTCCTTTTTGAAATTCTAGGTACACTTTTTTTTGTTCCCCCTCCCTGTGAGATCCACAGATCACGGGCTTCTGCTGCAAATGGGATATTGTTCTGGGCTCGAACAAAGCTGTTTTCACCCTCTTCAATATTACAGGAGGAGTTACCTGATACCTAACAATCAGCTAATCCACTGCCCATGGCAACGAGGTCACCTGTGCACAGGTAACTTTATCCTGGTACCCTGTCTCTCCCTCCCTTTCCCGCTAGTCGCTCCCATTTCTTTCTCCCCCCCGTCTCTGTGCCTCAACAGTGAGCACAGACAAACAACCTCTGTTTATTTAGGTCATTGGTTAGATCGTATATAACTCTTCTATCCAGGGTGCCTTGACAGGACAACTCCTATAATCCACCACAGACGCTAAGAATCAAATAAAATCCTCTACTGTCCATTTGTCAAACTTTGTTTCCAGCTTATCTCTCTTTGCTGGTTTCATCGGGTGTCCACGGAGTGAACACTTCTTGAGTGGAAATTCATGAATGCACAGAAAATGCTAGCAAGCCACTTGAGGAGTTTGTCATAGAGACTCAGTGTCTGTGAGTGACAGCATCTCAGACTCACTCTTCCACATGCTAAAGCTGAGGGATTGTTCGGTCTTCAGGAAGACCGTAGGTTTGGACCAAGCTGCAGGGAACTGCAGACCCCCCACCCAAAAAGAGCTTTACCTCTGGAAATCTCATTGCTGTTTATTTGAATTACAGTGGCTGAGATGAGAAAAGGAGGGCTAATGAACTCCAGGTTGCCTGGCATGTGCAAACGATCACTGCAGGTTTGCAGAGAGCAGCACCAGATTACTGCATGCCACTCCCCTCGACCCCCACCCATCCTTATAGTTTGGCTGCAGAGGATTCCTAAATGAGAGAAGGACATTTGCTTTTTATCTGTCACAATCTTGCATTTGTTGTAGATGTTATAGCCTTAAAATGTATAAAAGCTCATTCCTTTTGCATCCATTTTGAAGCTGAATTTTAAGAAAGAATTTAAAATATCAGTTTTACATTTTTATAAATATAAACCTTTATTGCAGTATGGAGATTTAGAAAAATACATTCACATAATTTCAGATAACAAACTTATAATTCAAACTAAGATAAAAAAACAAACAAACAAACTGACCATCAGTTTACTATTTGCCCATGACTTGTTTTTGGTTTATGACATTTAAGCACTTTGGATCCTTTCACTGAAATGTCCATTCAAACTGATGAGATCATGTTATAGTTCTTGACAGAGAAAAGTGTTACCGGTCTAGCAGTTGTGAAGATGTGATAGATGTGCATGGTGTGAGGCTGAAATGTTCTATTATGGTCATGTATGACAGCGAGGATTTAGGCTCCTGTTGAGAAAAGCACCGGAAAGCACTTGACAAATGGGCTCCACATTCGCTTGTCTTTCTCTCGTCTGACACCCAACAAATGTGCCAGTGGTGTCGGCGGCTGTGACGGTAAATCTGTGAAGCTGGGATGTCACTGCCTGCACGCCAATACAAGAGCTACAACTGAGCTGGTTTTCAGCATTTTTCACCAAACAAAAGTAAAAGGCACTAGCGTCCAAAATATTATGATGCTATGCAAAAAGAAATTATTACAATCCCTCTCCATCTTAAAGGTGGAACTATAAAAAACTAGTTTGTTTACTTCTCCTGTTCCATTGCTCCTTGTACACATGATGTTTGCATCTGGCTTTATAAAAGAATATCATTAATGTTTATGACATTTGCAGAGACACATCAAAATTAAACACAAATATATCACATCAAGTCAACATACTATGAGCTGCAGCATTATAAGTAACTTTTGATGGACAACATGTGAACAGACAACGTGACCTTTTGATTGATACATATCAAACATGACGATGAGGCTTGAAACTTAAGTCGTAAAATCAGGAAATAGTGTGCATTTCTTCAGGCGTGTCACACGTGACAAGCCCTAAAAGATGAAGGCTGCTTGAAACATTGTATTGTCGTTATAGTAGTGCAAATGCCAAAACAGACCAATGCCGTTGTGTATTTAATGTAGCTAAAAGGCACATTCGTCTTAATCTGGTACCATGTTCATCACTCCTAGTTGTTTTGGTATGATATAAAGAACAAAAGCAGAATTTTACAGTCACTTGAGGGGCATTCAGATAATTTAATGTGCTTACTAAAGGACACTTTTCCCTAAAAATCAGCAGCTCTCTGTGTTTAATAACCGATTATTATCTGTATGTGTGTACAGTCCTTCAGTAAAGCTGTTGTTGTTTAACTGCCCACTTTCACATAGACCCTCTCCCTCTTCCCCCTACTGAATGACCTTTTTAGTTTGACCCAGATGACGCATTTAGTTTGGAGGAACATCCTGGTCACATGACTCGAGGCATTCCAGCACCTGCTCCTGCAGATCAAATCCACTCAACAGGAAGTAGCAGGTGTTGTCTATAAAAATGCACATTTAAACACGGCTCAAACACATACAGTGACTTCTTCTTTTAGCACATAACCGTCGTAATGTTTCGTCGTACAAACGTAACTTTTAAAACTCACTTTTTCTGTTTTTATTATAAACTGATATTACCCATCCACAGGGCTCCTCTCTGATTAGAGTGCATTGTAAAAGTAAAATGAACGCAAATAATTTAACATTTAAAGGAAAATAATTGTAAAAAAAAACAAAAAACACACACACACACACACAAAAGTAAAAAGATTCACCATATCACTACTTGAGTGAACATGAGTGCTTCTGCAAAGAAGGTTAAAGGTTAGCCATGTCCTCATCCATCTGCACTGTCTGTAGTTTGGCTAGCTCCTTCCCCTCCACAGCTTCCATCTCCCCACACATCACCCGCACCATCTCATTTACACCTCCTGAGCCTGTGCCATCCACTTTGCTCTCTGAAAGGCTCATGTAGTTGTTGTTCAGGCTAGAGGCCATCAGTTGTGAGGATGGGGGCCTCCGGACCTCATGGCTCCCTAGGTACTCTGTGGACTGATGATGGTGGCTGCTTGGGTCTGTTTGGGCCATCAGGGGTGTGCTGATGGTGAGGGTGGTGTAGACTTCCGGCTCTGGGCTGGACGAACTGACAGCTGGGACCTCCGAGGTGGAGGTGGGAACTTGGCTGGAGGGAACCTCGTCTGAGTTGGAGGTGGAGTAGCTGAGCTGACCACTGTGGTCTAAATGGAGCCCATGGTGATATGAGGAGTAGACACCTGCTTCCAGAGGCTCCTTCTTGATGCATGGCTGGCTGGCATTGCTCATGCTGTAGAGGACTGTGCTGTGGTGCAGAGACGTCATGGTCAGTTTGTCCTGCTGCTCGAATGAGTCATCACTTGAGGAGCTCACTGCTACATTGTTCAGAGGAATAGTACCTGGTAAAACAACAATAGATCAATACATACAGTATCTTTACCTCCGGTTCGTCTGCACTAGCTCTCATTCCCACTGACGGATCCCCTTGTCATTATTCATTCCATTTGTAGCAGGCCTCAGGCCCCAGAACTGCTGTTGTGTATCTCTCACACTCTGTGCTGTGTTAGTTCGACCTTGTGGTGCCCCAGAGAATGAACGCTAGACCCTGCCAGAACTCAAAAGCAAGCTGCAATTTTCTGTTTTTCCATATTATTCACCCTGGTGTCGATTCTCTGCTTTCTGTCAAAGTAAGTGCTGTAATGGCTTATTCCCTGTTTGTGCATTTCATGGCCTCTGATTGTCTGAAACATATTTCCCCTCCTCCCTGCTCTGCACATCAAGAGCGTAATGATGATGAGTGATGGTGACTTCAGAACTTGTTTTTATTCACCTCTGGGGGTTTCAAAGGACCCACTCTTCTATATGTGTGTGTGGCCTGTCCTGGTTGCTCTGTGTAGTATCAGCCCTTTGGGTTACAGCCCAAACATAGAACAAACCATGGATAAGATAGCTCAGATGTTATGGGTGGATGCAGTATTAGCATCTGTTGATGAACTACCAGTGACATGCAGCATTGAATTGGAACACTAAGGGGAGCAAGGACCTGATAGGAGCACCACTCTGCTCCTATCAGGTTGTGAGAAATAAGGATATATTTTGACATATAGGACTAATATTACTAATATTAGACTAATCCCTATGGGAAACTATATTTTGTTTTTGCATTGTCTTAAAGGCTTAGTAAAATAAAAACCATTTCCCACTTCGTCTGAGGATGGATGACTGAGAATCTTCACAGACACATTTCCCACTTCTTTTAATCTTTATTAAGTATTTTAATCATTGGACATTAAATGAAAAATTATGTATTACTACTTCAGTATTCACTTCTACTACGTCAGTATGACAACAAAGTTAACGTGATGTGTAAAAATTTTAAAGTTAAACATCAAAAACACACACTTCAATACATTTTGTGCGCTCACCTTGTTGTGTGATTGTTGAGGCAGAGGAGGCAGATGAGAGCTGCAGGGGGGGAAGACCTACATCACTGCTGAGTAACGAGCTAGCATCACCATCAGAGACTCCACTTGGTATCTGGACCAGACTGTAGCTACCTAACTGCAGCGGACCTGATGATGAGCTAAATGTCAGCACAGATGAACCTCCATTCTGAGCAGCCATAGTGTGAACCCCTTCCAGCTTCACCTCTGCTCCGTTCACGCAGCCAGAGTAGGGGGCGTACTGTAGGCTTGAGTCCTCAGTAGAACTTCCTAGTCCCTTCTCCTGCCCTGTCTGCATCTGCATGTCCACTCCAGAGCCCCCTAGCAATACCCCTCCAGCTGGCCTCAGAGAGTTGAAGGCCAACGGCTGGATGCCCAGATTGAGCCCGTTGAAGAGGATGTTTCCAGGTGTGTGGAGATAAGATGAGCCACCATTGTGAAACACAGTAGATGAGGTGTTACTGGTCACTAGACTTCCATTGTAGAGACTTCCACTGCTGGATCCAGGGGGCATCTTGATGTCCCCGATTTGTTGGATAACCACCCCACTGTCCAGAGGCCCTGTTTGAATCCCATGGGTGATCACCCCGTCTGAGGAATTGGAGAGGGGCCGGGGTGACAATTCCTCGTGGCCTTTACTGGACTCATCCTCTGTGCTGTGGTTTCCATCAGATTCACTGTGAAAAAAAGGCAGAAAATACTGTCACACAATGAAGGAAAACAAAAATTATTTGCGGTGAATTATTTTATTAGGTTAATAAGTGATAAAATAAAAAGCAAGAAAAGTGGATAATGTAAATGTTTTTCCCTTGTACTTTTATGAGGAAGAAGACACACTCTAAAGCACTATTACAGTCACAGAGTATAATGGCGTTTATTTCCTTACCACCCACATCTTGTCTATAACCCACAGCAGACAGAGTCACATTTGTTGCTGTGTTATTACACAGCTTTGAAGAGCGGGCTCTGTTTGTGAACGTGTAGTCCTCTCTTGTCTCATGGAGAGCGGCACTGACAACAACCAACCAACGTCAACAACCATGCAACCATTTGGCGCAATAAATTCTGGTGTGACAAAATGCCAGCGCTGGTAGCATGACACGAGCAAATGGCTGAAACGATTTGTTTGTTTTTTCCTCAATTTAAAAATGTAAATCCTCATTTTGTTGTAAGAAGCGACGGCACTTAAAACAATATAGACGTGGCTGTTGTGTTTTGTTTACTCGTTTTAAAAGACTGATAAAAACAGCTGCACCCCCCCTCTCTAAACCCAGCCCCCCACAACACCCACACTCAAACATCTAAACCCCCCACTTCCAGTTAATCCTCTTCTAAAAAATAATATAAATGCACTTAAATTAAGACGGTTACGTTTGTTAAGAAATTCAGTTTTAAAAAATAAATCACTTTTTCAGGAACACTTAGTTGCGTTGTTAAAGCAGTCTGAGGTGAGTGTGTGTGTGTCTGTGCGTACCTGTGTGTGCGCGCCTGTGTGTGTTGTGTGTGTGTGTGTGTGTGTGAGAGAGAGAGAGAGAGAGAGAGAGAGAGGTCACCTCCACCAGGTGTGCGTCAGCTTTGTTCACAGAGAAGGAAACATGAAAGAAGGTAAAATGCAGTCTGTTGGGAGGATTAGGAAATGAAATGAAACGTAGGAGCTGATAGAGGCTCTGGTATCTGTGTTTCGTGTGTGAGGGAGAAAAAAAGTGATCACAAAAAATAAAATTAATTTATGTAGCAGGCTGTGACACAGAGTGTATGGGTTGGTGCACGCACACACATTAACAGCCTACACGAGAAGAGGAAATTAAAGTCACTTTTCGAGTCACCTCTGTGACTTTTGTTTCATCAAAGTCATCCACTACTTGCGTCTGACACTCAAGGCACTGGGGTGTGGAAGTCACTATGTTATTTAGTTGCTTATGGTTTCCATGCCCCTTAGCACCAACACACCTGAAACCGGATCTGAATGGCAACCGCTTCATATTTCAAAACATTAAAAGCGTGCTCAAAACTCTTTAACGCATTCCTTTTGTTTCTTAATTAACCTAATAAATGATTCACATTGTCAAGTCTTATGTTTGAGTCTATGTATGAGACGGTTCCAAACTAAGCGTCCTACATCGACAAAAAAACTTTTTACTAAATTAAAGGCAATTTTAATGTAGATTTTACGCACGGAGGAATGTTTTTATAGTTTGTGTTTGAAAGAATGATCGTTCCTTTTGTTTTCTCACCTTTTTGATTGCGCCTCGGACGGGTTTCTGTCTCGCTGTCTTCTGTTTTTAAACCAGTTGCTGACCTGGGTCAAGGAGAGTCCTGTAATCTTGGCGAGATTTCGTTTCTCGGCAGGAGAGGGGTACCTATTTTGATTATACAAATCCTTCAGTGCGTTCCGCGACCTCTCCTTGAAACAATACACTGTCTCCTCGCCGTCCCAGATAGTCCTAGGGAGAGGGTACTTTCTCCGGATCCTGTACTTGTCCACAGCTCCCAGGGGTCTCCCCCGCGCCTTCTCTGCCTCGGTGTACCGGGCTTTGTACCACAGATCTTGCAGAAAGGTGTGGTTGGACGGACTGAAACTGTGGTTCTCCAAAATACTGTAGAGCTCCTGATAGCGAGCTTGGTGGTAAGCAACGAGGGCTTGGGCTTTTAAGATGCTTTCGTTGCCGCGTAGCAGGTCACTCTGTGGTAGTGACCACAGGAACCTCGCCAGCCGGTCCACATTGCCTCCCTGCTGCAAAGCTTCGCAGACGCACGCCACTTGTTCCGGGGAGAAAGCCAGAGAGGAAGCGGCGCTCACCAAGAGCTCCGTGCGCACCGCGTCCGTGTTGGGAGTCGTGCGCTCCATGGACAACTCCGCCGCGTCCAGCGCCACAAGCTTGATGCACTCCCGCTTATCCACCTCCTTCACATTTTCCCTCTTGATGTCATTTGCTGTTGTGACTTCTCCGGCAGAAGAAGAAGACATTTTTTTGTTCAAGCCTTCCCTGGTAGAGTCACTCCTCCCAGCTCGATCAGGTTACCTCCTCGCCATGCGAATGCGATCGGATATCTGACAGCAGCTGTAAGTAGATATCTCTCTCCCCCTTTCATTCCAACGTGACTTTTACTCTGCGGGGACTGGAGCTGGACGGAGACGCACTGGGGTCTATCTGCAGGAGAGCCATGCTATTGGCTGCCAAGGGCCCCATAAGGGAGGAGCAAGCGCGATTGAGAGGCGAATGTTTAGTTTCCAGCTGTCACTCATGTAACTTCCAGTATATTGCTGTGGCTCACCTGTGCAAGGTGAATGCTTTGGGATCGTGGGAACGGGATATCCTTGTTGTCCGTATTGTCAGGAGCAGCCTTTGCTTCATGTCACCTGCGTAGAAACATAAAAGCATGAGAGACTTTTTATTCCCCTATGGAGGTGCGGAAACCCAAGGGCGGGAACAATCCTGTATATTCTCCTTGATTGTCTCAATCTGAAATGATTCTGACAACTTCAAGTAAAACACCGAGACTGAATTTGTGGGGAAAATCTCAACTCGCTGGAATGCAGCACTTATTTATTGTTTCTATTGTATTATCCTCTGTTAAACTCTACATTTCTAAAAATGAATAATATTACCAGAAGGACGTTTTAAACTTTAAGTTATAAGCTTCAAGTAGCACTGCATCAGATGAACCGAGTGAGCGATGTCAGATCAAACCCCAAACATTAAGAAACTATTCAGCGATCAGCAGAGAAACCAGCATCTCTATATCAATACAAATTCAAACCATCTCCTCAAAGATACAGTGTGTGATGCTTTATATTTTTGTCTTCAAAAAGTTTTAATTTCTTTTCACCTTAGGTAACCATACATGTCTTAATTTGTAGCATTAATATAGGATGATTACAACATTTGTAAAATAAGAATAGGCAATGTCAGAAGTCACTCATTAACTAATAAGAAATTTTAGGCTATTTGCTTCGAGTGAAGGAAAATACTGAACTTTTACTTGCTTTTGTATAAAGCTAGAATTTGATGTGCTCATTCAGCCTAAAATGTTTTTAACATTTACTTACATTTAATGACAATCAAAAAAATCAAGTAAGTAGTAATATTAAGTAGTTATTGAGAAACCATATAACATTACATCTGTTTTCTGAGCTATTTGAAAAAAGACTGGATCTACCCAACTAACCAGTCCTAAAGTTAGTATGTTAATATTTTATCACATAAGTATTTCCACAGGCAGTTACATATTCAACCACTAAACTACGTATATGATGTCAGTAGCTATTTTGGTTTTATTTCTTTTTCACTTCAGACTTACATTAGATCATGGAATATGTGGTAATGATTTATAGAGAACCATTTTATAAATCCTCACTAACTACAACACAGACAAATAAACTACTCAGCTTTTTTACCTCAGGGACTCCAGCGTGTGCATACACTACTGTGTGACCACTACTGCTGTGGAGGTCACCATCATGTAGGAACTACTGTTATTAGCGCAGTTTCTCGTCGGACCACAGACAGTGTAACACAGCGGTTCGTCGCCCGGAAAGTGATGAGAGTTGCGAGTTGTTGACATTTTTCTCAAGCTTGTTATTTTGTGTTACACCGGCAGAAATGGACGACCAGGGGTGTCCGAGATGCAAAACAACCAAGTACAGAAATCCGTCGTTGAAACTGATGGTGAACGTCTGCGGCCACACGCTGTGAGTAATGTTTACTGAATGCTAATTAACTAGCGTTAAAGAGTGAAGGGAACACGACGATGTTTGGGCTTCAAACTGTACAAAATTACAACCACCAACACGCCTGTTTAAAATTTATTTTAAAGCTATTTTCAACCTTTACCTTTTCTTAGCTCTTATGTTTGAACGTTACAAGACCTTTTGTAAAACGTGTATGAGCGGGTAACGAAGAGCTAACTGTTCATTGTCTTCATTAATGTGTCAAACGTGTGTGTGAATCATAAACTGAATATTTATATAGATGTACACAGTGTAATGTCTACACTACTACTAAACCTCAGAAAGATATTATACATTTCACACAGCTCAAAGATGGGTTTAAATACAGGCTAATGTTTCAGTCATAGTTTTTATAGAAAGTACAGAAAAGTAAAGATGGCAGAAAGAAGACTGATAATAAGAAACATAAACTTTGTATGTGCTGTTGGTGCAGAATTTATCCTCATAAAGAGATTGCATTGTCCAGTGTCACCTTAAAGATTTAAATGAAATGAAGTCAATAGAGTTGAACTGCATAGTTACAGTTAGAGTAATATATATATCTTTGTGCTCGGATCACATGCTTACAAACTGCTTCTGGAGACAGAAACCATGCCTGACTGTACCTTAACCTCATCTATGCCATTCAGCAATGCAGCTTAAACATGGCAATTTTCACCACTACAGCTGATCCCTGAAAATAACCTTTTTAATTTACTAAACTCCTCATCATAGCTTAATGATGCTTAGGCAAGTCAATTACATCATTTATATCTGTACTCCTGGTAAAATAGAAAAAACAAATGACAAAATGTCCATGGCACGCTGCCAGAAAACCTATTTGAAAAATAACTTCTAATGGTACGAAACAGAAATCTAAACAAATCCTTACACTTGTAAAACTATAACCATCAAATATACATAATTGTATTTAAAAACAACTTAAACAATTAATCACTTATCACAAAGTGGAATGATTTTTATTTTGATGAACTATAGTCCTGACACTACTTTACACTAATCCTATTATTTGGTACTGGGTAAAACTTGTTTGCTTTGCATTTTCTAACATTTAACCTTGTCATCTGTTTAAAAACCCGATCATGTAAATGAAGGCGACATGCTCTCCATAAGCACCATGCAGTGATGGTGGTAACCTGATGAAAGCATCTTTTTGACCCTGTCTGTTTATTGACCGCACCATCAGAACGTGGCCGTGCTTTGTCATCAGGTCAGCAAGCTCATAACTCACTACCTCTGTCTGGATGCAGGGCTGCACGCAGAAAATTAAAATGATTCTGCAATGAAGCAATTTGGAGAGATGTCCTAGCTCAGGTCACCTTGAATTTGTTTCTCACAGAAAATGCCACAGTGAATTTATGAACCACTTGGAACCTGCTGTATTTTCAAACCATATAAATATTTTCACCACTGATGTCATTTAGGTTTTTGTTTGGCTTACTAAATAGTTGATGGATGTGTTTCCTGAGCCTGAGCAGTTACTGATTTTCCTTTTGACGTAATAAACAACTTTATGTTCTATAAGTAAAAACATGGAATGATGTAGCTCACATCTTCTCGTGCAAGCGGGACAGTTGCACTGTGAAATTATATTTCAACTAAATAAAAAGTAGCTGCTGTGACAGCACAATGTACAGCCGACTGATCAAATGGTATAATCACAATTAAAGTACTAACACAACCAGGCTAGTTTCGCTGTGCAGTATCAGTGTTTTTCTGATAAGTTGTTTTCCTTATTAATTAAAGGAAGTTCTTGTCTGTTATTTTATTCTATTACTATTTCTAATGTGAAGCTGTGATAAAAGATGATAATCCTGTGCACAGCTGTATTTTATAGTTGGACCTTTTGCATTGGTTTATTCAGGTTTATTTTATTTAAAAAGGTAGCTACCTTCTACCATGGTCCAGCTGACTGGCCGTTCCAGTCCAGGGTGACCAGGCTTCTTGCCCTGACGATTTTATGTAGTATTGAGCCTCTCCACTGTTAGCATCTAAATTTAAACCCCACGGCAGCACATTTTGTGCCCCTGTCATCGTGGGCATTTGATGTGTTATTTATTACCTTTGCACAATGACACTGGGCCCATGTCCTTTGGCATTTGACACTGGGCATGCAGTCTGGCACAAACAATGTGGGGGTGGACATATTGAGGTTGACACGATAGACACACCTCATTAACCAGAAGCTAGTTTACTGTAACGGATGGTTGTGTTCTAGGTTGGTATACAAATAGTACGTACAAATTTAATGGAATAGATTGGGAGTTAAATGAAAAGGTCAATAACATTAAAGCTCCAACTTGAAGATGATTAACTTGATTAGCATAAAGGCTGGAAGCAGATGGAAAGCAGCCTGGCTTTGTCCACAGGTTAAAGAATCTGCCTGTCAGCACCTCTAAAACCACAACTTGTCATTTCTCCAACTCATTTCTACAGAGGATATGACATGCTAATTAATGTTCTTTAGAGGTTGTGATAGGCAAATATTTAGACATTTGACATAACCAAGCAAACATTTTTCTTTTTTGTCTGGACTTTATCCGCTTCCTGACTGTAGCTATATATTTAACAGGCTGACATGAGAATAGTATATTCTCTGTAAGTCCAAGTAAGAAAGCTACTCATTATATTTCCTATAATTTCAGACAATTGTCAAACATAGACGTTGACTACGGCTTCTGTAGTGCATTGTTGTAAGAGACAGCCAATAACTTCTGTACTGCTTTAGAATTAGCTTTATTCCACAAGTTTTTAGTCACTTTATTTTCTCATCATTTCATTCACTTCTTTGTCTTTCTTGTGTTTTTAGTTTAAGAAACACAATGCTTATCATTAAAAGAAAACTTTAAAATTAAATTTTTAGTGAGAAAATACTTGTGGATTGTTGCCAACTTTGCTACTCTACAAAGTACACCAAATCGGTATCGTTGTTTTTTTTTAAGATCACGTATATGCTAGTTTCCGTGTAAGCAGTCATAGTTTTGTGGCTCAGCATTTTTGAATGCACTGCTGCAGGTATTGTAGGTCACAGGGCAGGACGGAGTGTCATAGCAGGTTTAAATATGACACAAAGTCAGCTCTTTATTCTGTGTGAACTCACAAGCTGTGTGAAAGTCCTGAGAGAAGTCTTGAACTTTATGACGGAAACGGGTGAATCCAGCTTCTGTCTGTACATATGTTGCTCTTTCTTGTAAACTGAGACAACAAAGATGTAGGCAAGTCACGAAGAAGTGACGTGGTTGTGGTTTTGGCTGTGTGAGAGCCTTTTTGCTGGCACTTACTACCCCCCTTCCCTGACCTGCTGACAGCCACAGATGGGAGAGATAGCTGCCTGGAGCTCTGAGCAGGACAGGTGAGAGAGGGAGGAGTCATGTGAGCAATCAGTCAGTGACAACAGCCCTGGGACACAAGATGGAAAGTTGCTGAAATCTGCTTGTTCACATAAATGTCTGTTCCAAGCAATATAGCATAGTCTTGGCAAGATATTTCCTGAATCCCACTTTGATTACAATTTGCAACACAATCTAAAAGCTTTCATTTACAGAAAATACACAAACATGGTAAATTGAATGTTAGGTCTCCTCCCTCCCTTTTTTAGACATTTGCCTCTTTGCTCTTGAATTACACAGGACTTCCCCTATGGAGAGTTCTGTTGTGTGGTCCATTTATAGGGCAAGGGGCAAGCTACGCCCCAATCCTTGCCCCGTGTTGATGAATGGGCTCTTTGTGGGCCTGTGGAAACAGGCTGAATCCCTCCATCTACTTCCATATGGCTAGGCCTATACATCTCCTGTAGCCTGGGGGCCACTGTGAACATCTGCCTCTTCCAGGGTGCACTTGAGCTGTGGGCTCCTCATGCTCTGAAGCACCAACTGGACAACACAGATGTTTCTGTCCGTTGTTCGGCTTTCATTTTTATATCATTGCTTCATCTAAGCCAAGCCAAACTGACATGCTTGTAAGACTGTCCCCTGCAATGCTTCATCTGTTTTATATTTATGGCTGTGAAATCTTAGTGTCATACTTGGCAGGTTGGACTTGTTTGACCCATATCTGGGACGCTATGCGTAAACAGCTAAATTCCATGGCTCTGCAGTTTCTCTTTTAGCTGTTTTTAATGTTGATTCCAGCTGATAAAGTAAAATGTCGCGCATGAGGACTGTCATGATTGTTCTAATAAACTCAATCCCTGAAGTATTTTTGGCTAACCATCAGTGTCTCAAGCCCAGCCTTTGTGTTTCTGGGAAGAAATTACTCAACCATACCTTGTGATGAATCTTTCATCGTAAGGTTGAGTCATTTCTTTCAACTTTGCTGTATTTTATTCTGAAAACTGTTAGCAGCTACTGACATTTAGAAACAAGGTCTATATTTTTGCAAAGGTAGTCAGAGACAGGAAGGTGAATTCCAGTGGAAAAAAGCTCCTTGGAGATTTAATTAAGAGTGTACTGTGCAAATGTTTATCCAGGCCCTCAACCCCATCAGGGGAGATTTAGGAACATTCCCATTGTCTTCAATGTCCACTCCTCACTTGAGTGTGACTGATGGGTAAACGCCTACCTGCATAAAGGTGTGATTGATGGCTAAGCTCAGGGCTGTGACCTCAGGTAGGTCTGCTGGTTTGTTGCTGTGGAGTTGTGTCACAATAGACCATGAAGCAAATCTTCCTGTTTGAACCTGGGCTTTACCTGAAATTCCCAAAGAGTAATTCTGCCTGTTTTTCCTCTGTAATGGTTACTGTAGGTGTAGGACTTTTATCAGTAACCTAGCCTAGATTTTCATAGTATTTACAAATCATTAAGACACAGTGTCAGGAATAATAAGGGCATTTTCTTGTAGAGAAGATGAAAAGTTGGAATAGAAGATATTTGTTTTTATATTAATAAGAACACATAAAGAAAAGGAACACATACATGCTATAGTTTTCTTACTTACTTCTTATTACTTCATTCTTCAGCATATACTTCACTGTGAACAATCTTTATGCCATGTGGCAAAATGACTGAGGTTTGTTGAAATAACAATAAAGCAAATGTTTTTCCAGTGCAGACAGACACTGCATTGATGGGGTGTCAGACTAATTTCCTCTTGTATGAGGGTGGAAGGCGGCCTAATCGACATTCCAATAATAATCCCACCCATCTTTGAGCACTTAGACAAAATATTAACATGCCCCATTATCACCCACTGTGCCTGGCGATAACTTACAGATAAAAATAGAAGAAAACACAAACTGCAAAGAGAATTGTATTTCAGCTGCCACATATGACAACAACTGCACACACGGCTGACTTTCTAGGCCTGGAAACATCACGTTCAGCTTGGTCATGTTTTCAAAATTGTTGTCTTCTCTCATCACAACAGATGTGAGAACTGTGTGGAGATGCTGTTTGTGCGTGGTTCTGGCAACTGTGTGCAGTGCGACACACCCCTGAGGAAGAGCAACTTCCGCGTGCAGCTCTTCGAAGACCCAACTGTAGATAAGGAGGTGGAGATTCGCAAGAAGGTGCTGAAGATGTGAGTGAGGGGGACTGGGAGGGAGAGGGGTGCGGCTCTGTGTGTTTATGTGTCATCTCATGCCTCCTCCCACTTCTTAAGCCACCTTTGTCTTTCTCATTACACTGTTTGTTTTGTAGACAATGAGTCTCCCCAGGGGGGGCTCAGACGGGAAGGCTCTTTCTCTGCCAGGTTTTTACTTCTCAGTCCCTCCCTGCCTTGTCTCTCCCTCTCATCTGTTCTTTAATAGCCCCTTAATTGGCATCTAATGTGTGTCTACTAGGCTGTATGCAGACATTGTATTATAAAATGGTTGATTTAATGGAGGCAATTAATGTCTGTGCATATTTGCTTTTATCAGGTTTTACTATTTGTATCATCACTTCTGTTCTCTTCTCCTTCCGCAGATATAACAAGAGAGATTTTGACTTCCCCAGCCTGAGAGAATATAATGATTACTTGGAGCAAGTGGAAGATATAGGTAGGAGAGTCTTGCTGAAGTGTAGAGTAGAAGAATGCTTACTAGTATAATGATTTGTCCTTGAGTCTGGTCCTGCTGTCACTCACTTTTCTTGACTGGAAAACCACAATTAACTGTTTTTGGATGGATGTAGACCTGAATATGGTGTGGCCAGTCAGACTTGATGCCAGTTGTCTCACTGGCCAACTGTGCCACTGCAACAAAAACATAGAACAAACAAAACTGTCTGAGACTGCAGTTCTTATAATAACAACTGGAAATAAATAATAACGGCTTTTAGGCCTTAACTGTTGCTGTGGTTTTCTGTATGTCATAGGTTTGGTGTGAGATTCTGCACTTGTACACTCAAAGTTGACCAGCTTGTCTCTTTTTTAACCTTTAAAACAGTAATTTCCCTTCTTAAATTTCTACTAAGGCAACTTATAGTTTAGGTTTTTGTACACAGTTTTGACATAATCGTATATGTTGTATGCGCTTGATTCAGTGCACCACAGAAGATCCATCTTACTTAAGTTGAGACAGATATTGAATTACCAGATGTTTTTTTTTTTTAGGCCACACCATTCCATCAAATGGAAAATTCTGCATGTGTTTGAACATCACTTTTGGATGTTTTCTTTCCTTTATTTTTGACACATTTGTTATCTTTGGAACAGTTTTCACCTCTTTTGCCTCGAATTTAATATAGTAGTATCATGGGCTTGAATATTGCTTCTCTGCACAGCATTAGATGGTGATGACTGAGCCACAAAAGGAAAAGGAGATGAAGATGTTAACTGTGTGTGATTTGTCCCTGTAGTGTATAACCTAACAAACAATATCGACGTGGAGAACACCAAACTGAGGATGGAGCAGTACCAAAGGGAGAATAGAGATGTCATCCAGAGGAATAAGGCTAAACTTGTATGTAACAAGTTTTTTTTCCACACATGCATAAAGCCTTTATATAATTTTTGCCATCATTGAGACTTGTTGGGATTCAGACTTCTTCTTTGCTACATGCTCTTTGTTGCCCTCACCTGTCTTCTCCTTAGACTCGAGAGCAGGAGGAGCTGGAAGAGCTGCTGTTGTTGGAGCAGCAGGGCAATGAGCAACGTAGACTGGAGGCATTGCAGGAGGAACAGAGGCAGCTAAACGCCAAGAGGAAGAACAAGCAGACTCTGCTGGATGAACTGGTGAGAAACACACATCGGATGTACATATGTGTACAGATGGACAAGTCTAGTGATGCAAAAATACATGTAAGGAGAGCACCACCTTATGTCAGATGTTCTATGTCTAACACACCCTTAGCCTGAGGGTTCATGACTGTGAGATCATTAAGAGCTTATTACCAGTCATTGTCCTGCAGGCTTCATTGTTCTCATTCTGTGATTCCAAAGCCTCTTGGCTCCATTGTGTTGAGCTGCAAGCTTTGGAAGTAATTGTTCCTGCAGAGTGGGCTGCTGAAGGACCATCACAGATAACAGGCTAAGCTGTGTTTGTTTATTTAAGGCACAAGGCCTGTTGACTGTAGGCAGATGAGATCAGCTCTTACCCCCCTTGAGGGAACTCCCCTGAACTCTGACATCTGTCTGTCCCAGTGGCTACAAAGCTCACTGTTCTTACATGAGTACACTAGAAAAGATGCCCGTGCTTATACAGTATTTAGATTTATTGGCTGCTGTTTCCTGAGGCAGTGACTAGCTAATGTATGAAATACATGACTGGGAACTTGGAATCCACTTCTTGATTATTGTCTTAACAAATGTAAACAATGTACAGTGTTTGTCTGCAGGCATATTCTCTTCAGGATTTTTATAAAATGACAAGAATGTTAACCATGTAATGTATTGTATACCAAGTAAATTCAAGTGCCTATTCAAAACTCAAAAGTCAAAGTTCATATTTTTGCAGTCAGAACAGGATATTTTAGATTTGGAATCAATTAAATTGATTTGGGTTTATTGTTTAATGCTGAGACACCTTTTAGACTGTCCCATCATTACTGTCCACTCCATCAAAAATGTCCTACTTCTTCAGTGAACAACATGTCCAAGCTTGTGTTCTTAGACCTCTGCGTTTGGCAACTCTCCACTGAAGAAATTGAAACGTCCGACCTTGCATTTAATGGAGGTGAAGGCGGCGCAGTGTACTTGAAGCAGCGTCCCCTGCAGTGCCACAGTTTTGTTAATATGGCTTCTATCAATAATGTGGCAGCTAGCCTGAAAGCACCCTATGCTGATGGTCATCCAGTTAGACAGAGATGTCCTGGAGGTAGGAGGGTGGAGGGGGTCACTGCTTGCATTTTAAGTTCTTCTCAAAGTGCAACAGTTACATGAATAAAGACTTCATCGTGTACAGCTGTGAGATGGGTTTATTGACTAGAGAAGTTTCTGGTAAAGCTCTTTGTTTCATGCATCACATACTTAAATTAACGTTCCCATATAATCCCAAATCCCATTTGTTTCTCCAGGAACAGTCTCAACTTCCTGCCGCCATCGTACTTGCCAAACACAAGTCCCGTGCTGCCCAACTGGAAACCCAGATAGAGCAGCAGAAACAGACGGTCAAACCTACCAATTTGTTTTCAACTGGAATCCATATGGTGAGTGCAGCATTTTAGGCACATTAGCTCTTTACCTCAGTTCATCCTGTATATTATAATGATGATGTATGTGAATCTCTGTTAATTAATTTGAAAGACAAATTAGAGTCAGGGTGGTACAATCAGCCTTTTCTTAAAGAAGAAAAATCTGGTTCCTTGCTAAGTCTGATCTTGACAACGCAGATTTGTAGAAGTATGTCATGGCTCAAAGAAGGAGATTTCTTAAGACTTGGGAACAGTTTTGACTCTAACAGTCGAATGTCAGGCAGATTGCCTAGAAATGGAGAACATACAACACCATTATTACCCTCCCTGCGAGTGGTTGATCTACAGAGATCACACTGAGAACAAGGCGTGCAATTGTCTGAAAGGTGACAAAGACAACCAGAGAAAAACTAAAGGCTTCTCTTGCAGTTCGGCGATGATCAAAAACTGCATTTCAGCATAAGAACATTATCCCATCTGTTAAACATGGTGGTGGCAGTATCATGAATTGGGCCTTGTTTATTGCCTCTGGCCCAGGATGGCTAGCCATCATTAATGAAGCTTTGAATTCTCGGTTGTAGAAGCAAGTTCTACAGTTTAAAAATGTTAAGGTGTCCATCTGTAAAGAATGTAAGAAAGCCAACTAACATCTTTTAGTTGAAGTGGCTGTGTTAGGATGAAGGGCTAAAATCCCTCCAAGCCGGGCTTAATAAACAGTTACTGGAAATGTTTAGTTGATATTATTGCTGCAAAAGAGGTTCTCACTAGTTAATGAAGGTACTGGTTTACATACTTTTACAATGTCAAAATATTTAAAATTGTATAATTTTCCACTACAAATAAACAAATAACATATTTTTGTTTTCCTTGTTTAATTGAATACCCATTATCTAATTTTAAAATTAGCATGAAAAGTTGAACCACTCTTCAACTTTGAGTTATGATCCACAGTGGGCATCTCCAGTGAGTGTTTTAATATGTATGTGTGAACAGGGATATCTCCAAATTACAAAGCTTATCAGACATCAAAACACTGCAGAGTGGTTTATAGTTTTATCAGGAAGGATTTTACAAGTTGTTATCACAGCAATTATTATTGCGTTTTTTTTTGCAATGATTGTGAGGTAAAAAATACAGAGTTCACATTACAAAGTAATCTACCAGGAATGTGCAAACAGTTCAACTTTTTTTAGCCAAGTGACACATTGGCACGCTTGCTGCATTAACAAAGTGGCCTCATTCAAATGAAAGAGGTGGAAATATATTCTCATGCAAGGCTAATTTCAGTCTGAACAAGACCTTATTGGATGTGGGCTGCCTCAGGTGAAAGCAGAGTGAACATTGGTGGTTAGTTGGAACAGTTAAGGTCATGGTGTGATTTTAGTTTAGTGATAATTAAATTTTATGAGGAGTGCTTGTTGACAACAGAGTGGCAATAACAGTCCAGACCTTCAAAGGGAGAATGTTCTTCCGTGCCTGCGCTTCTTCAGTGTGAGAACAGGCCCTCACTCCTTCAGTCATGTCATCACATTCCTCTGGGCGAGAGGTACAATACACAGAGTGAACATGTGGGCTCAGGGCACTGGTCTCTTCGAGCTTGCAGCTTTATGCTCAGTGTTTTTGTAGAGTTCTTCCATTTGGCTGTCATTCTAGTTTTCAGTCGTACATACGTGATGAGTGGGAGATATATCTGCTTAGCACTTACCTAGACTCAAATTGGAGCTAGGTCTTGACAGGTATAACCAGACTCCCTATTTTGCCATCTCTATTGTACTGTCTCATTTTGATGTTTACTGTGAAAATGTCTCGGTAAAATAATCAGACGCATTAATAATCAATGAAACCAAAAGCACTGAATTGCCTAAATAAAGGATGTGGTTCTCTGACTCTCTTGACATACAGCACAAAGTTAAACTTACTGATGGAGAGAGAAACAGCATGATTGTGTTGCTCTTGGCTTCTTTTGTGACTGTTTTCCCTCAGCTTCTTTCTTCCCATTTCTCTTCATCTTCGTGTCCCTGATCTCCGGTTGGTGGAGCAGAGCTCTCACCATGCATCTGCTATGTTCGACTGAGAGACTTGAGTTAGGGGAACATTTGGGTTTGGATTTCCCTTTACCTCAGAGTACATAAGAATGACTTCTGTTTGACTTGGTGGGGTTTCAGCAAAGAGCGGTGGATTCCTGCAGATTGCTGGAATTCATTTATCTGCTAGGTTGCGGTCCCTTGTTCCAAGCAGCTTTTCAATTTTTCTTCAGTAGAAGGTAGGGGAGTCAAATGTAAAAACACATGTATGAGCTGAATTTCAAAGCTTATTTCTACTCTTTCTCTTTAATGACAATTTATTTAGTTGTTAGTTAATTAGTCCTAATTAATTAATTAATTATTTTGATCATTTTCAGTTTTTGTGAAAAAAACTCTAAAAATGAGCCAACAATGTTTTTCAGTTTCAGTTTTCACTTATAGTCACACAGTCATTTAAAAAAGATTCTCGATAAAGAAAGTATTAGTAGCAGATACAGTATCTGTACTTTCTTGTGAAGCACGTACATAAAGGAGACACCATTTGATTGTGACATTGATGAATGGGCTAGGAGCTGATTCGTGACCTTGTGGTTTTTTTATCTGAATATTTTCAACTTCGCTAATCATGGAAGCAGAAATTCATGGCGTTCGTTAAACCTCCTACACCCACCCACCACCAGGACTTCAGCCAGCTGCCTCACCTTGGGTCAAGGTGAGCCCTCACTAGTAGAATGACATGTTGGACGGTCTTTGACAGTCGTGGAATGCGAGGATGCCAACTCTTCCTTGGTTTCCCAGTGGCTTCAGTCTTTATTTAAAGAGTGATCTAATGTTAGATGTAGTTGTGTCATGTTGTTTACTGGGAACATGTAAGGGAACATCTCTGCCATGCTGGCACTGGCTGGGTAATTTTCCAGAAGCTGGTGCAGGGGACTCCAAACCTTAACCTAATTCTTCTTGTTGTGTGTTAACATGCAATAAAATAGATGTTAAAGGAAGTTAGCCAATCCTGAGGGAAAGTAGTCTCCAGGTGTGACATGTGGTGGGATGGGCCTGGTCTTGCCTCGGGAATGGTGTGGAATCAGTCACTAATCTCTCACTTTGTAGGAACTCTATTGAACCAAGACACACACAAACCTGGTGTGCGAGTGCATGCACATATACATAAAAGCACACCCCCCTTACCAAGTCTGAGTAAACATCCTTTGAAGAATAAAGTGTCTTTTTTTTTTTTTTTAAATAGATGTCTGGTGATATCAAAAGAGGTGCTCTGTGTGGGAGGAAGGGAACTATTCACAGTTTAAACAGGTTGTTGTTGATGTCTGACACATGATGACTCTTGTCATCATGCTTGGCACCTGCTCTGAGTAAAACATAGACATGAGTTGAGGCTTATTAGAATATAAATTTCTGGTATAAGAGTGTATGTGTGAGGTTAGGGATAGTCTTCAGCTGGTTCAGTGTCCCATTCCTAAAGCTTCTACTTCAGGACAGCTATCAGCTCCATCTAAAACGAAAGGTCCTGCCTAGGCACCAGCACTGCTGAGGCCCAGTCCACTTTTCACAGACGGCAGGGCAGCTGACATACTTGACGAAGCCGGCATGGGCACCTAATGAAAGCAGGAAGCACACTCACACATAAACAAAGTACAACTCACAGAAATGTGGGTGGAAAGTTTATCCCTAAACATAGATTTGTAGCTGGCTGAAGTAACCCTGGGTTCTCTCTGGCTTTATTCCATTCTACACTTAGGCAGTGCCATTTGACTACCATAGAAAACACAAACACAAGAACACACACATGCTCAAGTTGTGAGATTATTTGCTCAGGCCTGTTTTACTTGGTTTAAGTTGTCCTCTACAGTGACCTCTGCATGGTAGACATACTCGTCAACGTAGGCCAAGCACTACTTTGCTTTACTCTGGCAGACTGGCCTAACCTGTTTTGCCTCAGATGTTGACGCTATTCACTTCAACCCCCACTCAGCTTTTCATGGTTTTCTGTTGTATTTCCCTTATTCACACTGTAATACAAGTACTAACACAAAGGTATTTATGCTGTTGTTTGTATAACAAATTTTATATATAAAACACTGACAAACCAAAGACGGCTGGTTTTATGTGAGAGTGTACAACCTTTTCCCTCTGGCCTTTTCCTTTTATTTGGACTGCCGGCATGCAGGTTGATAGCTGCAGGAGCGTGGAGAGAGGGAGTCATCTCGCAGGGTGAAGAAAACAGTCAGCCCTGATTGGCACCACCACATGTAGGCATTCACACCTCTGCCCCTGCCCCTGACTTGGCCCTGTTTAAGTTGGCCTCAGCAACCCTTGCCCACGGGCAAGCTGGCCTAGCCTAGCCCAGCGGAAAAAGGAGTTGTCAGCTTTAGGGGCTTTGCGCTGGGGCAGCTGCCACTGATCAGGCAGTTATATTTAAACATCTAAGGCGAGGGGAGGCACCGTGTAGGCAGCAGCTTTTACACTTGCTACTTGTTGCTCAGTAGGCTGGTCGTCAGCCCAAAGCTCTTTATCCATACAAAAGCACTGGCACTACCAGGGCGCAAGGTGGAAGTGAGAGCTGAGGATGGGATAGCACTCAGCTGGCCCTAACTAGGCTTATACGTTTCATCCCCTATACAGTGCTGAGCTGAGGTACAATGTTTCCCTTTCCATTGTTCTCATTATCACTTTGTGCATTAGTGAAGGGGGTTTCTCTGCCCCTGGAGCTCTGCTTAGGCTAGCTGTGGCACCCCAAATCATAAACAGTGTGTGTATGTGAGTACAGCGAGTGTATGCAGTTTTGTGTGTGTGTGTTGATGTTGTGAGTAGGTGCTGATGGAGAGGTTAGCCTCTAAGTGACCTTGATGTGTCCTGCTGAGCCGCAGAGATAGGGGAGAGATTTAGGGCCTGGAGGGTGCTGATTATGTGCAGTGTGTCTGTGTGATGCACATGTGTCTTTTTGTAAAGTTTGGCATTATGAACTTGTATAGGACTTTCTTATACCAATATTGTCCTGTTTAAACCCACTTCCATAATTCAGCCATAGCTTATGGCAGGCAAGACCATATTGTTGCATAAAGAGATTTTATGATTCTAAGAGTGATTAGCCTTGTTAACCACATTGTTCAAAACCTGTTCAAAAACAATCAACTATCAACTACTAACTTGTCTTAGAGTTTTCTAAGCAATCATACTTTTCCCTCCACCATCCTGAAGACTGGTAGAAATTGAAGCTGGTGTTAGATCATTAGAACTCTATGTAGACTTGAGGTTGATGTACCAGGCTCTTGAGAGGAGTAGAAGTAGGAATACTCCCTCCAGCATGATGGTGATTTCCTCAGATCATCTTCCCCTGCGGTTTTATTAAGATTGATGGCCTCCAGAGTTTCATTTTTGTGTCACTGGAGTATTATGAGAGTCTTAAATACTAGTTATACGCAAACGTGAAAGCATCAAAAGGGCACACATAATGTTGTTGTATAGGTAGTAAGATGGTTTTTCTGTGATGATAAAAGCAGATGTTTGTGTTGGCTCTTCAAGTGATGTTGTTCCAGTGGCCCCCAGTACCTTATGTAGTCATTTCTGCTCTGGTGGGCTTGGCTGGGGGTCCTCTCTCTTTCCCATTCTGTTGCTTTCTCTGACTGTAGCATTTGGAAAACAACATTCATATGTCACAATTCAAACATGCTTTTATTAGGACGTGATGAGTTGATGATTGAACATTTCAGTAGTGTTATTACGTGTAGTGTGAAGGACGGAGCAGGTTTGGATGAACAGTCAGACTGCTTATTATACATGAATGCAGTCAATATGCACTGAATGTATTCAGAAGAACAAAGCTTGATGTTGTGTATGCATGTGTTATGCTGTGTTTGTTTGTGCTAATGCGTCTCTGCCAGTATTCAAGGTGCCCTTACAGAAGATTGCAACAAACATTTATCTAGACTGTGAGTTATGTCACTTAAAATCAAATCTTCTGACCTTTTAGCTATCTTCAGCTCCTAATTTGCTGAGCTCTTTCTCCACCTCTTCACCATGGTAGTCTTTCCATTCTTCTGCTCCACCCTTCATCCTTCATCCCAGTACGCTCTTCTGGCACAGTAAGGGAGTTAAACAGTGGTCAATGTATGAAAAAAGATGGATGCCGAGACTAAAGGAGTGCAAAAGAGAGGGAGAGTGTCTGGGTTTGGGTTGGTTGGTTGGTCTGTGTTTCATTAGTCTGCTTTGGGGCCACACTGTGTTGGGTGAATGTAAAGGACATGATAGCAGATCATTGTAGTGTGTTGTTGTGTTGTGGGTTTTTTTTTCTTACCATTTCATATAAAATAAATGACCAAACATGTTATATGTTGTTATCTTTTATAGTCAAGGAACAGGAGTTTGATTTTCATACAAAAAGAAGATAATCCTGGAAAAAGAAATGAAAGGATTTTCTGTTATTCCACATATTAGTTTCATTAGAAAATGCAGCCAAAAGATGTTGTGTTTTGAGCAGACATTCAACTTTCATTCTTTCTTCACTGGAAAAACCTAATCTGTTACTGTTAATACGCCGCCACTGTCACTATTCCTGCTACTCCCCCCATCTGCAAGTATAAACCACCGCTTAATGCAACAAGCTCAGACTCGTTTTGTTCAGGTAGTTGAAAGTTGTTCTGGGAAATAAGATAAGAGAATATAGATAAAATCCTGAATAATAGTATATATACTTTTATATTCAAATAGTGATATAAGTGCATTCTCTGAAAAAATAAATCAACTCAAAAACTGTTTAATGCTTAAATGTTTTTTACTAACACGAACAGTTAAATACCTTACATATTATTCAGATGCAGGGGTCCAGCAGAAAGCTAATTTCCAGTCCTGTCCCCGTTCTCAAATACCAATTAATGCAAAGTTTTCTCCGGTTTTTACAATTACCAATCTGTTGTGTTTGGCTGACAAACTCATCTCAGTGCATCACTTGGTGATTTTGTAAGTTCCAGCTTAGCTTTGGTTGCTTTATTTCCATGTGTGTGCACTCGCATGAGCCAAAGTATGTGTGAGGGGCCGCGGGGCACATGTTACTCGTTTAGTTTGGTTTTCATCGGCTCCCCTCTGTGTTCTGTTGTTTATACTCCCCCCACTACTCTTTTCTTTATTTTCTCTTACCTTTTTATCTTCCCTTTGTCTTCAAGTTCCTTTGCTACTCTCTAAAACAGTGTTTGTTTAGGCATCATCTTATTAATTACAGGTTTGTTTCATGACCATCTTTTGAGTTCCATTACTTTAATGCTGTAGAAAATGTAGTGGTCTGTGTGGAAATTCCCCTTTGATGGGAGTGCCAAACAGTTTTACAGTGTTCTTAAAAGTGTCATATTTCTCACTAGATTGCCACGGTCAAGAGTGTTAGGGTCTGGAGTAGCCTGAAATTGCATAATTTTCAGTGACATTAGCATTCACCTGGGAGGAATAGATATATGGTTCCATGGAAAGACAATCCAAATGGCAAATAAACATAGTTGAACATGCTTCCTACACTTGAATTTACATTTAAAAGATTTAAGTGAAACAAATTATTTATGTTGTCTTACATTTAGACTCTATCAGTGGTTGTCTTGTGGTGGTTTCATGGTAATAGCCAATAGCCATTGTTTGATACAAAATACACTTGCTTTCTGTTAGCAGGAATTACGCTTCCTCATCAGCCAGTCCTCATTTGCCCTTTATTGTTTTTGTTTGGGTTTTCCAGGTCTCTCATGGAAAAGATATCTTGATTCCAGTGAGCTCCCTGACTAATTTAAGCTCAACTAACTAATTATTTTCATCAGGACCACAAAAAACAGTGAAACACAGTCATTGTCCCATTTGTTTCTCTACCAAAGCACAACTGTGTAGAGAATGGAAATGGAAAAACCTCTACTTTCGAACCAGTCAGTCAAGAATCTGTGGTTATTAAGGCTACAGTTTGATTGACATTTAACCTTTTCCAAATATTTTTTTCCCTGTCTGTGTCATACTGTCACACTGCACACTAGACTCTGACAATGAATACTGTTGTCTTGTTAAATGTTGTTTGTCTGTTGTGTTTCTTCTTTCAGCGCCAGACGGTGTCTCTCCAGGCTGTACCCAGGATAGAGGAAGTTATGTATCACTACAAGCCCCTTCAAGTTGAAACCTACGGACCACAAGTGCCTGAACTGGAGCAGCTGAGTAGATTTGGGTAAATACTTTTTTACACAGTGCAGGGTTAATTTCAGTTTCTTGGAATCGTACGCTAACAAAGAGTTTTAATTTATTGTTGGCATGAGCTCAATTTTTCAAGTTGAATGAATATTAAGAATAACCCATGGTAGGTCCAAAATTTCATTATTTGTTCTTTGGAGGTTTTCTGGAAAGAACTATGTAATTTGGTGCCAGGAAGGCTATAAGAACAGACAAACACAAGCTCTGGCATGGTTGAAATTTGCTTGAAGAAATGCTTCATTTAAACACAAGTCATCATTAAATAAAAGTGATTCGAAGACTATGTAGGTTTTTACATTCCTATCATAATGAATGAAAATCTAATTTGAATGTTTTTAATCCACATAGCTACAGTATATTGCAAAGGTTGTTAAGTTAGAGAGCGGCTTGGGAAGCCTGACTCCTCTCACTTGATTCTCATCTGATTAACTGGGAGAGTGAAAGCAAATGAGAGGAAGGGAGGGGGGTGGGGGGGGCTGGGAGAAGAAAAGGAAGAGGGGTAAAAAGAGAGTGAGAGAAGGAGTAACAACTATCGCCCTGCCACAAGCCGCCACAGTGCCTCTGCAGGAGTGTCCATTAACACACGCAGGAAGTGCTTTCCCCGACGGCCCCTTTGGGCCAATCAATCCATGACGCCATTGGTCCAGTCCTCACTGAGTGTAAGCTATCCATCAGACAACCCAGCGCCCAGCCGTCTGCACTGCAACCGGCTGGCACTAAAGCCTGCCCACACACTGAGGGCGGTCTACTTTTATTGGGTGACAGGAGCAAAACAGGGTCATGTTTTTTGGGCGAGCTATTTGACTTTCAGCGCTGCTTCAGCCTGACAGCAATCTTCATTTGGCTGAGATCTGCATGTTTGCCTTTCATGTCAGCATGTTTAGAATCAAGATTCAATTTTATTCTTCTTCATTGATCAAACAGGAGTTACTATTGACTTTTGTTATATACGTTTATATCACATTTGCTTCATTATCCAGAAAAGCAGCTACTTAAGGTGAACTGTTTTTGTTAAAGATTGCAGTAGAGTTTAAGCAGAATACCTGGTACTAATTTACATTATGCATTCAATGAAGTGCTGAGGTCTTGCTTCTTTTGGCTAGGCTGATCAATATGCAGATGAAACACATCTCACATTTTTTTGCCGCATGCTGGATCCCAGAGAAGGGAGGAAGTTGTGGTGTGGGGTGGGGGGTGGTGAGCAGTTCAGGGGTCCATGAGGACCGATGCTGGAGAGAAAGAGCTCTGCTATGGAGATAAATGATGTTCAGTTTGGTGAGGAACACTGGTCCCACTGGTGCAGGCCGCAGGCAGTGACACGGTCAGACCCATTCAGACAAACCACAACTCAAGCAGTGTGTGCTGTTAAGTAAAAGCAAGGAATAGTGCTGACACTTCTGTGCAGTTGGTAGTTTGTGATCCAGCTAAGTTTGAGGTTTTGTGCATACAAGCTCAGAGATGTATAAAGTTTACACACATACACACAGATGGTGTCCCTTAAATCTGCTATACATTTCATGTCATACACACTCACACTCACCCCTTATATTACAGTCCCAGCATTTTTGCCAGAGTGGAACGTATGTGATGTGGTAAAAATTCACAAGCGCGTGTGTGCAGGAGAGAGAATGCAGACAGCGTTGAGAGGGTGAAAAGTCCCCTGTTTAAAGTGTTGGACTACAGCTTTAGTCCTATGACCTGTGAAGGGAATATTCTTGACTGTATGAGCAGATATGGATGTGCCTGAGTGTGGATGAGGTGAAAGGGGCTGTGAGGGGGCAGGTACTTATTTTAAAGCATGACTGTTTGTCTTGGTCAAGGCCCACGGTGACAGCAGCACCACTGGTGATTTGTCTTGGACACAGCCATCAAATGGACTGGAGAGTTGAGCTTGCACACCCCTTCCCTGGTGGCTCCAGGGCCTCTGGGGCTGCTCTCTTGCTCAGGATGTCCAGTCAACAGAGCTGACTGGAGTCATGCTTTTTATTTCAACTTACTCTTTTCTTCTGCGCCGCTCTGTTTCTCTCTCTTTTCAGTGTCTTTTTCGCCTTGTCCCTTTGCCCCCCAAAAAACCGCAGGAGTGCTGCATGACTGCCAGGAAAAAGAAGGGCCACGCCTCTTTCACTGTCTCTCCCTCTCTGTCAGCTGTACCTGAATAAATATGGGCTGAGCTGAGCTCTTATATTAAAGACAGCTGCCTCAATACTGGAGCAGAGTAAAGGCTGAATGTTCAGGCAACAGGGGCCTCCAAAAGTGCCCATTCAGCTTCTCTCCCTTCTCACACACACACACACACACACACACACACACAAACTAAATGCTCTTCCCAGTGTGCAAAGGTGCAGATGATTTGCCAGAGAGTATAGAACACAACTGTGTGAGGTTTGTATGGGAGTACAGTGCTGTCCATCTAATTGACTGGCACATACCCAGAACCCTGCGTGAGCTGTAAGAATTATGAGTACACTATGAATGTAACACTACATCCCGTACACAAAAGTGACCTGTAGTTGCTGTTGGCTTTTATGTTAAACAGTAAAAGCCTTTAATAAACAGAATCAAAGCAGAGGTAAATACTGCTTTGGAGACACAAACAATTGACAGTGCTGTGATATGTCACAGCAGCCAGACACTGAAGTGGTGGCTGTTTTAACTGCTGCCTCCTCACTTAGATCCTGTGAATGTTGATAGACCTAAATTGAATGGAAGCATACACCAAAATACAAAGCACAAGTAAAGTCACATCTGCATTACAGTTAAAATAGGTCTAGGATTATATACATCAAGTCACAGATATACATGCTGATGACCTGAAAGAATAAAATCACGTTCTATTTTTGTTTTTGTTTGTGGGTAGTTGAGCATCTGGGTCTGAGTTTGTTCTCTACAAGAATATTTTTTTAGCTCTGACTGCATAGGCGATGAAAGACTGACTGGGATCTTGGACAAGGACAAATCATATGGGGGGAAAATAGGGGAAAGAGAAATTCGCTGTGGAGTGTTGAAAATTTTGAGTCAAACCTCAAGTGCTGACAATGAGAGCTAGCCAGAACAGTTGTTTGTGTTGGCACAGGTCGCCCTGAAATTAGCCCATCTCTCTCTGACAGAGATTGCTCAATGTGCTTCGCCAAATGCCAGTGTGTATAATATTGTGAAGTTTTGCCTCCTCCCCCACTCTGCATTGCTTTCTGGTGGAAAAAGTGAGGTTTTCTGTTGGGAGGGCTTGTCAAGCATCCGTCTCTTGTCGATGGGTGAAGGGGAGCAGCTGAATGAGCGGTGTTTAGTCTGGAGCTCCTCTCCTGGGGATGCACTTTTCTGCACGAGGAAGTAGTCGTCGGAGCACTTTCTCACCAAAACAGAAACTAATTACTTGCTAAAGGTTTTAAATAGTAAGTAAGATTTGTTCTCACCTTTATTTATGAACACAAAGAACGGCCAATCATCTTCACTCACTAGAAACTGACACCAAATGTTCATTTGAATTGACTTTTTTATGGACATAGGAACAAACACATGGACTCACAGAAGAAATACATAAATCATTTGCACTTGCATACATAAGCTAGCTATGTTTAACGTGTACTTAAAGGACACTTGCTCACTGTTCTGGTTGGGAGCCAAGGGTTAATGGGTCTCTGAGTGATGCTCTCCTGCCTGTGTTTTTTAGCTTTCCAAGCGTCCCTTGGCGTCTGCGTGTTTATGTGAATGTGTATCTGTTTGTTTGTTTGTACACTGGCTTATACTGCATGTTAAGTGCTTTGGTGGGAGGGAGATATCCAGAATAGTCAGTGGTGCCATCGTAGCCCTCAGTTCCTGGCAGCAGACTCTGCTTGCCTCTCCCTGCCGAGTTGGCCTGACTCCAGGACTCGGCTCTCCATCTTTCCATCTCTGGCCTAGGTGGCCAAGAGCACTACCAGTGACCCTGGATTTGGCTCTGGTAGTTAGCAGGACCACTAAACATGGTCCATAGAGTACACTTGAATCCATTTCTGCCATCACTAAATTAGAGTATATGAGGTTTAAATTGCATACAAATCATTTTCCTCCCCCTGCTTTCCCCTCTCACTCTGTGATGAGAGTGCAAGTCAGCCATGATGTTCTTCTTTTCACTCAATATGCAGAGGACAACCAATGCAAAGGAATCTGTAGAAACTGCCATGAATAGCTTTTTTATGTACCCCAGGTTCTCTGAACCCTGCAGGGCACATATCCATCTGAGTGGTCTGACGGGCCTGGAAGGGCTATGGGGAGAGATCAGAGGTCACTGACCGCAGGAGACCTAAGGTGCTGCACTGGGACATCAGAGTGCTGAGACTGATGGGAACAGAGTGATGGTACCTTAGAGAGACGGTTCTCGTATTCTGAGCCTCAAATATATATGCACTCTCTCTCACACAAACACAGCTTTGATGCTAAAGTTATGAGCTGAAGGCTGAGGCGCCGGTTAGTATGACCTCAGATGAACTCCCTCAAGAGCAGTGGTCTTTGATCTACTTTTACTACTATTAGATAATGTCTCAAAGCACATTATTTTCTCTTATTTGGCCAATTAAAACATTGTGTGATTTTGCCAAATGAGACAATTTGTGGGAAATGGTTTATTTACGTCTTGCATAACAATAGGGCTTTCCCTTAAATACTTTGGGGTTGCCATCATAACTAAGACCTAAGGCTGAACTTGGTTTCTCAGATATCTGATATGCTCCATTCTTAAACACTCCACACTCACTGCATGTGCCAGTGCCTTGTGTTACTATATTCAACATAGCCAGTAACTACAAACCTCAGTGCAGTGTTTTTTCCATTTAGGTGTTTCCTTAGTGTAGATCTCAAAGCTTGACTACAGCCATGGTGATCTCAGATTTAAAATTTGCATAGCCAAAAGAGAGTGCAGGCAATATTAAAGTGTGTAGGCTGAGTTCAGCTATTTGACTTGCAAACCTGTCTGTGTCAACATGATCTTCATTCACAACATATAGCCACCACCTTGCTTTGATTCTCAGCTTCTTGTACTGTAGATGCTCACTCTCTTTGTTACTAACTAGATCCGAAAGAGTGAAGTGTGGCCACCGTCCGATTCTCCACCAGCCCCCACCCAGGCTATTATGCTGTCCGTCTCAGTAAACAGACCATTAACAGACAAAGCTGGTGTAGGCCAGATCACTATTGTTTTCCCTCTCATAGATCCATGCAAATATTGATTTTTCTCTTGAAGTATGAGTCAAAATAAGCACGTGCTGTAGTTGACTAGAGGCTTTTTACTTGTCGGCGAAACATTTCTGATCCAAAGAATAGGTGGAAACAGAGGGAGCATCATAGAATGCCAGAATGGGAGGTATATTTGTCCTTTGTGTATTATGGTGATTTAAAATAGGGTCTGCTTTTAGTGTTATTGTTTTTCCTCCTTGGGCTACATGCCAGACATTGATAGATAGACTAACAATCTCCTACTGAGATGTGCACAGGCTAATCCAGGCTATTGCCGGTGAAGGAGACACCAACAGGCAGGAAACCCCGAGGAGGACAACCTCTCTTTCCTTCAGGTTTATTTGTCACAGCAGAGAGGCAACAGGGTCAACACCCAGCAGAGGATGAGGTGATGTCTCCGGACTATTTAAACACACACTAATCTGTGTAGAGGGGAGCAAAGAAGCTGCAAACTCTCTAGGGTTCAAACTTTGGTTTTAAGCCCGTTGGTGCTCATAACTATGCATACACACAAAGTGATGCTGTGCGTGTTTCACGCAAACACCAACAGGCTGAAACTCTGTGGTGCTCCCCTGCTTTTCACCCCTGGGGCAAAGGGCCTGGCAATGTAGAGGGGGATTATCTGGCTCATTTTCCCCTCTTAAGAGCTGAAGAAAGAAAACAAACTTCTGTCATGTGGAGCCTGGCTGTGGGGACTTGCCACGCACACCTCATGGTAGGAGGTACTTCACTTCTATGATGTATGAATGATCACCCTTCCCCTACTGTACCTTTCCCTGCCTTTTTATCTTGCTCCATCCCCCCTTCTTTGCTCCTTTCCCATCTTTCTCACTAATTGAAATCCTCTTTGCCCCTGCTTGTGGTAAATGGGTAACTGAAACCAGTGGAAGCGAATCCCCCACGGGAAACTCTATTCTTCTGCTCTGTTTCGCTTTATTCCCAGAACGTTACATCTAACTGTCAAGGCCCCTTTGCTGTATGTGCATGTATGGGTGTGCCTTGTGCTAGCAGTCAGTCACTGAACAGCATATGTTCTTCTCCATTGTTTACGGCCCCATTTGGTTAACGATGACACTGATGTCATGTCATTATCCTCCCTTTCTAGTCCAGTTTGCCTCCCACCTCCTTCCTCTTACCTCTCCAGGGGGTAAAGTTATCAAGTGGCAGCTCAGGAGACGAAAGAAAGATGCTCTATCAAGTATCAAGTGGCTAGTGGGATGTGTGATGTCTCTCCAAGCCCCATGGCTGTGGTGGCTAGGTGTGAAGCCCGTGGTGTAGCCAGTCAGGCAGCCTCTACTGCCCCCATCAGGTTAGACAGCAGAGTTGCAGGGCAAAGACACGAGTGACAGGTGACACATGGACCAGGAAATACTTGAATTTAGGAAGAAATGGCGCAATAGGCCTTCATCACGTGCACCTTTGCAATGCCTCCTTCTAGAGATGCAGAACAGGCATACCTCTTAGTCACTATCACTGATGGCCACAAGTTTTGTTCTCGAGAATATCATATAGATTGTCAGTCACTCCACGCGAGAATGGATTTCTATTAGCATTAATTTCAAGTGTCACCCAAAGCTTCTGTTAACACTCCAAACATGTCGTTCTAAGTGTTAGCGATATCCATCTCCCTGTTCTCCTTTCTTTTGGGATACAGAGAAGCAGACTGAGTCTGTTGGTGGTGATAAGACGCATGATAATGGATAAGGGTTCTGTTGGCTCGTGAGAATATGATGTAACCATACTCAGCCCCCCTCCACAGTACAACTTGAGATAATCTGATGGACAGTGGGTAGGCTAATGACTGAGGATCTGTCTCACACACTCACACGTCCCAGAGGAAGCTGCGTTCACTGGAAAAGAGTGTGACCTATGACCTGTAGTGATGAAAGACCGCTGTTGACAGATATAGTATACCTGTGAGAGTCTTCTGTGTTTAGCTTGTCTGTGGGGGGTTTGTTTCTGGACCACAGTCTCGACCAATTCACACATTCTCCGCTGTTTAAATTCTTCCCCATTAGTTCGTCATTGGTATCGATGCAAACAGCTCTGCTCTTAGATAAACATGTATTCAAACACATGTGAGTTGTGTAGACACACACGGGGGCATAAGCACACATTGCACACCCACACAATGCACTCAATGTGCTGTGTCTCTTATAGGGGTACATTTTCTCTCAGGGTAGAGTGCAGGAAGGAGGGGTAGATGGAGCAGCAGTGCTGTGAGTGAAACCGGAGCCGTCTGAGGAATGCAGGGGGTGTTTTTGGAGGACTGGAGGGGAGTTTGGGGGGTGGAGAGGGGCTGACTTAAGGGGTAGGACGGGTGATTAGGGGGTGACAGCTGAGTGCTGACCCCTCTATAATGACAAATCATCTGGCAGGTGTGTGGCTCTGCACCCCTCCACCAGTCCCCCTCATTCCCAGGCCAGGAATCCTCAACCGCTGCTAGAGCAGAGCGCTAAAGGAAGGCTTCCGGACATTCACACTGCTGTCGAGCAGCCTCATGACTGGCCTCTCAGATGTACGAGCCTCTGTTCAGATGCCCTGTGATTGTCAGCTATAAGCATCTTTGTGCACTCACCATGCCAGTCTAAGCTCTTTCGCTTTAATATACATGGCTAATGAGGCTTTAGTCCTTGGTGCTCTGGTTTAAGGCCATCTCAGGTAGGGTAAGATTTATTGATTTGTCTGTGTAGACATCATTTTTCCTTCCCCTGTGGATTCAACAGAATACAAAGTTGATCTCCCCAGCTGACTGAAAGTCAGTATACCCTGTTTGAGTCATGAATCATGCTGAATCAAAAAAGTCTCTGATCTTTTGTGCTGAAAGAACAAATGATGACCCTGGATCAGTGAGGATGCTGTGAAAGCAGACAGGTGCCAAACTAATGTCTGGTGTGAGGTCATTGCTGAGATATTAAAGGGAATATAACAGGACTTTTCATACTGTGTGTAGCTTTTTTTGCTTGCTGTATTGTGAACATGGATGTAAAGTTTTCAAGTGTGAAAGCAGCCAAACCACAGTCGGTAATTGTACACTCGATACTTGCTTAAGACTGTTTCTGATTGCTTCATTGTCTTGTGTGTCTGTTCTGTGGTTTGAATGTTAAGTGTGTGTTTGCTGAAATAGCCACTGTAGCATTACAGGCCTCTTTTCTTTTCCATCAAGCCTGAGCTTCCACAGCTCTTCTTAATCCAATTCTAGCTAACACATGGAGTCTAGACTAGAGGCCCAACACAGCCTGCACCTCCCTCTGATATCTGTTTTCCCTCCGGAGTCCCAGCCCTGTAGATATTTCCCTGAAGAACCCAAACACCCTCCGTTCCACAGCAGCATCGCAGATCCACACACAAAGAGGAGCCACACATTCTCAGCTGGAAATCACGCGGAACCCGCCGGAACATTTTGCCACTTATCTTTTCACTTTGAATTAGAGATGGGGCTCTGCTATGTTTTCCAGGCAGCAGGAGTGGGGAATACTTTCAGGATCCCGTCAGAAAAATCTCCTACCGTTATTAGCATTAGCAGGAGAAATTGTCCAGGTATTCAGAGTTCCAGACTCAAGTGGAAAAATTCTGTTAGCTCTGAACAGTTTTGATCCAACTGCAGGTTTTTTTTAGTAGAGAGTAGAGAAATAGCAGATGGTGTGGTGAATAGTGGTTGGAAATAATGCAAACACTTTATCTTCTATTATGCTTTCAAGAATTAAAAAAAACCCAAAATTTGACACTTGTGCTGCTGTTGATTACAAAGGAATATTACAGGGAGTAATTCATACCCATTTTATATGGTGAGGGAAGAGAGGTTCATTGGAGAAAAATAAATCTCATATATCACTGCTTTGAGTCTGTATACTAATGGAAAACCCCGGTCATATTCCCTTGTGGCAATTGCAGTCTGACACACACAGTCATACTATGTCATTCAGTTGTCTTCATCACCTGCACTAGTCTTTTCCCGCTCCCCCCCAAGCGACATAATGGGCCAGTCCAAAGTGACCCATATTTACCCAATAATACAAGGCTTTGAAAAGACCCATATCATGTTGCAGCTAATGCTCCAGTGGGGCCCAGAGAGTGAAAGATGTTACCGGCCTACACAGCTTGGGTTTCAGGGCCCTGCCAACAAAAGGCAGTCCAGTCCTCAGAGAGAAAGAGGGGATGATGGGCGTGGAAAGTGTTAGTGCCTTGAAACAGTAGCGTCAGAGGGGCTTGAAGCGTCTGTTTTAGAGTTGTGTTGTTTTATGATTGATGGCAGTGCAAAGAGCTGGTCTGTGTTTCTAGGCAAGCGTGCAGTACATATTTAATGTATTTCACGTTGTTGCAAGTCCCAGCTGTTGTATGCTCTTAATTTGTCAGCATTTTCAAGTGCAGTCAAGGAGTCAAGTTTGTCTTTCAGTTTTACAAACCTCTATAACCGGTAATGTGTACATACATGTATGTGGCTGGAATTTACAGGAAGATACAGCTGCTGGGTTAATGGAGCAGAACTGAACTAACCTCGGGTGTTTGGGGTGAACAAAGGGCAGACAGGGTTGGTTTAAGGGAAGAACGTTTGTGATGTTGATAACCAGGAGATTTTACCTCCCTTACTTGTTCTACCCCCTCAATCCACCGACTCACCTCTTCTTCCCTCTCCTTCACCTTCATGTTCTCTTTTTACTCTCCTGCTCTCTCGCTCCTTAGGGGCAGGCAGGTATAAAGTTACACAGAGCTCTCAGCTTTCTTGGAAGGAATGACCACATGAGTAGCTTGGGGATTAGATTAGCAGGAAGAGCAGACTTAGCTGGGCTGTAAATAGCCCACTTTTTTCACCATTAAAAAGGCCCAGTACAATATAATCAATAGACAGCACTCATCTGATGCAGGAAGCCATATGAGAAGACCTCCCTCAAGTGCTCTGAAGGACAGGCTACAGCAGCTTGGGCCTAATGAAGTTATTATTAATCACCAGGCCTCCTGTTTTGAACTTGTGTGTTGTTTCTCTAGTGGGTGATGAGTAGTCTTTGTGTGCAAGACCTGATTGACATTGCTTGCTCTTCTCACTTTCACTATCTATTGTAAGACTTGACAAGGTCACCTTCTGTGTGTGATTCGCACAAATATTTGACTTTATGCATTTATGTCAGATATGCTAGCAAATATGTTTCAACTTTATGTTCAATGAAGGTTTTATTGCGTTACAAAGAAACCACAGAAGTGGTTTGTAGAATCATAAATCAACAAAGCAAAAATATGATCTATTCAGCGTGTAGTCTCACCAACACCTTTTCCCCGTGTCCATCTCTCATTCACACATGAACCTCAACTCTCTCTGAGCCTCCCCACAGGTGTTAGGTTACTCTGTAAAGCAGCTTGAATGGGCACAGAAATCACAGAGGGCTGTCTGTGCTCTTGATTCCAGTTTCACTTTGAAGTTTCTCCGGCTCACAGGAACAGGGGCCACAAAGCCAGACTCGTGTGAAGGCTTTAGACCTCTCTGCCAGGACTGTGATTTCTGCAGAGTGGGGGAGACCGGCAAGGCTGTGTGTTGTCTCAATTGCTGGAGGACTTTGTAGTCAGATGCTCCAAGAAGGCAGTACAGAACATGTGTGCAGGTTTCTCCCCGTGTAACTACTTTTTGATGAAACAAAACAGTGGAGGAAGGATTAGAGTGGGTGGGGACACAGGTCAACTCCCCCCAAGACACAGACTCGTGTCTATCAAGACACAAACTTGTCAGTAGAGGGGCATCTATCACTGTGGGGACATGATGTGGAGACTAATTTAACAGTTCAACTGTTATTCTTTCTGTGCACGAATGTGAAAATAAACAGTGACTTTTGGTTTTGCTTAAGAACCTGAAAAAGAGCTTTGGCAGGATACATCTGTAAGCACTTAAAAAATAAAAGACACCTATAATAGTTTAATGGAGTCATGTTGGAGAGGCTTTTAAGCACAAGATGTTTCAGTGTTAGTGTATGGGCATGTCTGTCTTTGTTGATCTCATCAAAGGGCCAAAGAGATTCAGAAAAAATAACTGTAAGTGCGGATTTAACGAAGAATAAACTTACCCTCAAGTTACTCACATGAACTACTTTAAAAACCAGCTGCTGGGCTGCCAGGTTAGTCACATTACTTGCAAAATATCTCACTGCTGTTATTGACCAGAGCTTTCTGTGTGTTCTCAGGTACTTGAACCACGTGCGGGCTGCTATGCCTCAGGACACAGCTGGGGGATACACTTCAGCTTTGGCATGTCATCGGGCCATACAAGAAGCTTTCACTGGGCTGTTCCCGCGGAAAGGCTGAACACGCCCAGATCTCAAAGAGTACAACAGCTAATAGTCAGAAATGTGACTGATTGGACTGTAAATACAGCACAGTTACCACTGTGCTTCTGTGCTCTGCCTCATTTTTGGTCAAGATGTAAATAGTTTTGTTTTATGTTTGTTTTATATTAAAAGAAAAACACAATGAACCTTCAGAATCTATCCATCATTTTATTAAAAATTGAGGAACTCAGGAATTTAAGAGATATACAACCCAGAATAATAGAAATCATTATACATTCTGCTGTAAACTAATGTAAGTTATTTATTCTGACTAAAAGTAGGTCGTGATTGCTGATGGAACAATTCAGCAACATGTTTGATAAAAGCTATATTAAGTCAATTTGAAAAAAAAAAAGAATTCAAATGTTTCCTCTTGATCCTCATAGACAAAGGTTTGTGTAATTATGATGATGCATCTACAGGTTCTTCACACTTCTGTCTCTTTGGTGCTGGTTCTTCTGGAGGCTCTGTGATAAAGAAAATATGGTTAGAATTTAACACTTAACTGAAATGATCATTATCATTAAATGTCATTTAAAAAATGACAAAATTGCTAATCATAGACAATTTTCCACTGACCAATTGTTTCAGATTTCAACAGTATCAAAATATAATACAAACATCAGGCAAATGGGAAAACAAATTTTTTAGTCAGCAATTTAAGCAAATCAATTCTGCAACCATAAAAACGGCTTGTTTGAATGTTTGCTTTTCACACTAGTCTTAATTTATTGCTAAACTCTTGAGTTTGTAAATTCACTCTCACCTGTATGTTCCAGATCACTGCTAAAAAGAACTTCTTCGGGGAGTGTGAATCTCAAACACATCATATCTTTGTTGGGTGCTACATTACGCACAAAATGCACAGAGCATTGTTTTTCCAGGGGGAATCCGAGGCTGTGGGAAGCCCTCTGCACTACATCCATGTCAGGGTTGTCAGCTTTAGAGAAGCTGTAGCAGTGCACTGTGGGTAGGTTCTTGACACACAGATGTTCCTGCTTCAAGAGGCCTCTGAATGCATCCAGGAACTCCAGAGCCAAAGCAGGCAGGTTCATCACAACATGAACACTTGCTTTTCCCTTCAGTAGGGCAGGCAGCTCCTGTTTCATAGGTCCCTGGATGAACGCTCTGCCATCTAGGTTAAAGGTTTGGACTCTGCTCTCCACCTTGTTGAGTTTGCAGTTGTGCTGCAGCCATCGGTAGGACTCTGGGTTGAGATCGTTGGCTAATACGTTGGCCCCTGCACGGGCAGCTGGGATGGCAAAGGGTCCAACGCCAGCAAACACATCAAACACAGTTTCACCACGTTTGACGAGCTGCACCACACGCTGGTGCTCAGTGCTCAGACGGGGGTTCCAGTATACACGAGAAAAATCAAATTCATAAGTCACCCCATTTTCTTTCACCTGCAGTACAAATATAACAACCGTCAGTCGATGACTTGAGTAGATTTACTAATGTAATGTGCCATGTATGTATCATCAACATTAAATCATTGTACATTTGTTTAATGTAGCTTACTTTTGCAACCATGTTCTCCTCTCCGGCTAACACCTCCATCTTGAAGTTGCGATAAGTGGAGTCGATTACGTTGGTCTTATTGACCACACAGGTCACACCAGGGTTTTTATCCATGATGACTTGACCTGCAGTGAAAGCAGCAGATACAATTCTGGTAGTGAATCTGACTTACTTATAAAACCATGATTTGTTTAGTTAGAAGTTAATTGGACTTGGAGCCTTCAATATTTAAGCATTTAAAATAATTGTATTAAGGAACAAGGTGTTAAACTGGGTGTTAATGCTGCATATATCCCCAAGGAAACTTAAAATTACTCAAATCACAAAAAAACAAGTAAGATATAATGGATCTGAGGTGGCTGCCCTATTTGCCCAATTGGTAATTCAGTTGTCTCCAGATGTGGATAAAAAAAGTCTTTTTTTTAAGTAAGTTGATTCTCATGGAAAAATAACATCAGTAAGTGTAGGAATACTTTTTTAAAAAAGAAAGTGTGTATGAAACACAGAAGAAGAAAAGAATAAGTTTGGTCTTTAGGTCCAAACATAGTTTCACTAGAGCGCCAACCAAAGCTTTACTTACCATAAACATACTGAAACGCTCAAAAATAAAGCTTTCTATTTCATTTTGTGATTGACTCTTTCATGATTTTGTGATAAATACTATTTATCTCTCTGTCTAGCTCAGTACATCCAACATTCATGTGGAAGACTGCTGACTTGTCAGAAAATGATCGTCAACACCCTCTACAAGGATGGGAAGCCACAGGTCATCACTGAAAGGACTGGCTGTTCACAGAGCGCTGTATTGAAGCAAATTCATGAAATGTCGACTGTAAGGGAAAGGTGTTGTAGCAAAAGGTGCACAAGCAACAGGGAAGACTGTCAAGAAAATGCAACACAAGAATTTAGCAGAGCTTCACATGGAGTAAAGTGAGGCTGGAGTAAGTTCATCAAGAGCTACTACTACGACAACATCAGAAATGTTTTACCTGCATTAATGAAAAAAAGAACTGGACCGTTTCTTAGTGGTCCAAAGTGTTATTTTCAGATGAAAGTAAATTTTGCATTTCATCTGTAAAATCAAGAACCCGGAGTCTGGAGGAAGAGTGGTGAGGCACAGAGTCCAAGAAGCAGCTTCCAGGCAGTGATGAACTGGAGCCATGTCAACGCTGGTGCTGGTCGATTGTGTTTTATCAAGTCCAAAGTCAACGCAGCTGTCTACCAAGAGATTTTAGTGCACAAGCTTTGTGGAGATGCAGATTTCCTTTTCCAGCAGAACTTACTCTAGCACCTGCCCACAGTGCCAAAACTACCACTGACTGGTGGTGGACTGTGCCACACCACACTGATGCAATAATTCATGCTAAACGAGCCCAAACCAAAGTGTATTTAACACATAACCAAACATAATTTTTTGAAGTTTGACATTTCTATATTGTAAATGCTTCTTTGATTTTAATAATATTTTGAGTTGTAAATTAAAAAGAAAAAAAAGCTTGAAATACTTAACTTTATGTGTAATGAATCTACAATAGGTGACTTTTTAAATTAAATTACTATAAAAATTTACTTTTTATAATTAAAAACTGAATACAGGTGTCTCAAAAAAAAACATCGAGATTAATGACGATTAATGGTATGATCAGTATGAGAATGGAGTGACTCATAAGCTATGGCCTTTGCATTCAAAAGATGTAGATTTGAGAGTGATTTGTTATCCCACCATCAACAAAACATCAAACAAAGTGATACCTTTAAGGACTTGGTAAATCTATGTAAAGTTAGACTGGTGCCAACAGCTTACTTTTATCTGTAACCCATCTGTTATTTTGTACTGAACTGCTGTTACATCATCTACCTCTTACCTATGAGGTTCTTGTATGGGAGCTGGTGTTCCCTCAGGTTCATGTGTGCAATGTGTCCAACCCGGCTGAACCCAGAGGTTACATCCTGCCCCTGGGGGAGCACGGCCTCCAGCACTTCCTCACTCTTCAGGTTGTCGTAGGTCAGCTGAAGCTCATAGTTACGCAGCTCCTGAGCGACACTGAACGACCTCAGAGCCTCGGCTTCAGCCTCACTGAAGGAGCTTGGTGATGACACTCTGTGAGGGTCCAAAAGGACTAAACGAAAGTCACTACTCTCCTCTGTATCTTGCACCACTCTGGGCACCCCTGGCCGCTGGATGGTCGATTTTCTTAGGCTCTTTACCACTTTGTTTAAGACTCCAGTGGGGACACGTAGACCTGGAACTGTAATAGTCTGCGTGAACGCCTCTTTGTCCAGGGTGGTCATACCCCGGACCTCTGGAGGGGGCCGATAGAGTTTAGGCTCCATTATGGGACTCACTGCAAAATCAGGACCCTGTGAGGCTACAGTGCAGAACCTCCAGAGCACAGCAGCAGATTTTGTGTTTCTCTGAGTTTGTACAGATGCAAAGACTCTGCTGAGAAGCCTGCAAAGAGAGAAGTGCAGCTGTTAAGAATCAGGGAATTGAGAACACACACCTTAACTTTAAACACAGTGTTCGCTTTGACATAAGCTTGAAAATATGACACATATAAACTAATAATTGTGTTTTAAATATCGCTAAAGCTCACTCTCAACTAACCTCAACATCCTCCGTTCACAGACATGCTTGAATTGCGTCATTGGCGGAGGACGAGAGCCGAGAGTTGATTGGGCAAAGGAGCTCAGAGTCGATTTCTGATTGGCCGGTCTCCTTCGTGACGTCTTAAATGCGACGGAAACCTGCGGCACGCGATGAGGGTGGTCAACAACAACAGCTGATAGTTGATGAGAGCAGGTTAAAAGTTAGTTAATTAACTGAAGATGGTTTCATAACTCTTCAGCTTTCTGCTGACACACGTAGTTGTGATTTTAACGCGCAGTAGTGAAACAGTTTGTTTCTTGTAGTTCGTGTCGAACTTTTGCAGAGTAGAAAATGAGTATTAATACGAATAGAAACACGGATTTATACAGTGATTATGTCACTGAGGAAACCGAAGAAAACGAAAGTACTTCTTTATTAACAACTGTAAGTATAAAAACAGACCTGTCGTTTCTTGCACGGCTCAAAAACAGCGTTTTTTATAGTCTTCATATTTTTTTCTTTCAGTTTGCAGTGAAACGAATTGATGCATTGATGCCTGTTTGACTTCATGCTTATTTATTTGCCAATAAATAAATAAGGCCCTTTTAGAAGACCAGCTAGCAAATAATTATTTTGATAACAGTACTTTGGTCATTACTTTTGGTAACAATACTTTTAGCAGTGACTTGACATCAGCTTTTGATCAGTACCACTGAATGAATGCTTATTTATTTGCCAATAAATAAGCATTTATGAAATTAAATGTAGCCATTAAAAATTCAAATAAAGTAAAAATAGGGGAGAATAGCTATTTCTAATAGTGTGTGTGTGTGTGTGTGTGTGTGTGTGTGTGTGTGTTATAATTATAACACACATCACATGATGCCTCTGAACTTCCTGTCTGTTTTCTGCAACTGTTAGCACTTCATAAGAATGTCCACTGTAAAGATAAATTACACTGAGCTACATAAATTATTTGTTTGTTTGTTTCTAATAATTTATTCTATATACCATTTACAACTTAACATATCTTCATATATAATGTGGAATATTCAGTAAATGCTCTACATATTGAGTCTAAAGCAAACCCCACTTTTAAAATACCACATCTCTGTACTTCTCCTCAGGTTGTTAAAATTTTTATATTTTAGGTACAATATATAATTAATTAACTGCTTTCATGTGATTATAAAGACACACTTACAGAAAGTGGTAACAGTAGAAAGTAAGAAAGAAAGTAGTGATCATTTCAAATTACTTAAATTTCTCAAAGTAAAGCATGTGTTTTCTAGTTTAGACAAGTATACACCTATGTATTCAAAGGTCTCATAATTCTCACTGTGGGGGCAAAACAAGGTCCAGGATCTCTCGATAGACCTCCATAATGGCATACTGTGGTAAAGCATAGATTAGAGAAGGCATTTAAACCATTTCTAAAGCTTTGAGTGTTCCCATCAGCACAGTGGCCTCAATAATTATGAAATGGAACAAGTTCATGTCCATTCCTACAATTTTCCATCCATTGACACTGATCACTCGAACAGAGATGCAGAAGCCTTTAGGGTGGCAGAAATTTACCTTGATGAACTATGAGGCCCTTTTAGAAGACCAGCTAGTAAAAACAGTAAAAAATATTTTCCTCTCTCCACAATTATTGCATCATGAAAATAATTATTTTGATAACAGTACTTTGGTCATTACTTTTGGTAACAATACTTTTAGCAGTGACTTGACATCAGCTTTTGATCAGTACTACTGAATGAATCTGTCTCTTAACAGAAGTGACGCTGTTCTGGCTCATACTTTGTTGGACTTTTAGGGGGTAGGAAGGCTGACAGCTGTGTGTTCATAGCACAAACACAATCAATGAAATGACTGTGCATAAATGTACATATCTGTACTATTTCACAGCTATAAAAAAAAAAATCAGATTTAAGAGACTGAGGTGAACTGAAAGAAATGTAAGAATAAAAACTGTGAGCAGTGCACAGACTAATAGACCAGTAGTTTTAAATAGCATAGTAACTTATGTCCATGTCTAAAATACTTTTTGATATAGATGTGGATATGACATCCTCAGCTAACCCAGGTCTAGTAATCGCTTTGTAGTAGTTGATTTGTTATTGTCAACAAGCCTTTTGTTCCCCAGTTATTCTTAGAAGTGAAATTTACAAACTAGATTTGGGTGGCTGGAGTGTTTTTGCTGTGTGTTGTTCTATGACACAATACTTTGTTTAAATTGTTTCTCTAGACCCCCTCCTGCCACATCTATACCTTATAATACACACATAGAGTCAGGGCTTGTGTCTGTGTTTATACACAGTGTTTTGAAACAAACAAGCTTTACATAGGCTTCCCCAGAGAAATCCTGGAAGGAACAAGTTGTGCATAATAGCACTCAAAATAGATACTGTTTGCAAAGCTGAAAGCGTTACTTGTATGTGTAACCCGCTTCTCAGAGGATGATTAGATTACCACAATAAGAGCGTTGCTGTGAGGGGAAAACACATGGCAGTGCCACACATAACACGAAAGCGTGAGGGCATTCAAATACATGGTATGTGTTGTTTTTTATCATTCAACCAAACTAAAGCTCCATCACAGTATGTCAGCAATATACATATCTATATACATACTGATGTTGGTCTCTCAGTATATATAAATAAAGTTAAATATATCCCATGCATGTATGTTTTGTAATACAATGTTTGTTTTCACGTTCAGAGTCTAAAGTAACTATTCTTGCACAGTGTTTCTCTAACATAATAAACTGCTTCTGCACAAGACCACACCCGACTATAAGGTACCCCTCCCCACAGCTTAGCAAAGAATCCAGGGAAATAAAATGGGGACAGCTATCTCAAATAGACTGTAACTTTCACTACTGTAGTAGGGTGAATCTGATTCAGCGGCCTGCAGGTCAACCTGATTTTGTTGTGACACCGACACCAGAATTGCAACTCATTCTCTCCAGGATATCCCCTATTAGAGAGGTCAAGCTGTTTGGGCAGCTCCCCTTATCCTGAGCTCAGGCAGTTGTCTCGCAGCCAGCAGCTCAAATCCCACCCTATCCATTCACATTTCCCTTCCATGATCCTACATGCCATTGTTTCATGACATTCATCATCAGGGCTGGCCAGTTGTTGGTAAAACTGTCAGGAGCGGTTTCCCTAAAGCTTTTGCACAAATAATCAGATTTTCTCTGTTCCTATTTTGTCTTCTCACTTGTTGTTGCATTTATTTTATCTTTTATCTACATCTCACTTCTGCTGTCTGCACAGGGTGCAGTGCAGACCAGGACCAAAGGAGCCTCTTTCTCATCCTCCGTGTTTAACCTAATGAATGCCATCATGGGCAGCGGTATACTTGGTCTAGCTTATGCTATGGCTAGCACAGGCATAGTTGTTTTTTGGTAAGAATGTTTATATTTTTCTTCTACCGCAGTACTGTTTAAATATGATTTTTTTAAATTAGTTTAATATAAATTCTACAACTACTGACTCTGTGTCTTTCCTCTCTAGTATCCTCTTGACACTTGTGTCCAGCTTGGCAGCATACTCTATACATCTTCTTTTGAAGCTATGTGACCAAACAGGTGAGATACTAACAAGGTATAAACAACTTAATTTTAGAAAGGCACATCCACATAATGGGTTTTATTCAGGTTGGTTCATCCAGGTTATTTATTTGACTCTCATAGGCATCAATTCATATGAAGACCTTGGACACAGAGCATTGAAAAATCCAGGAAAAGTAAGTGTTGACTTTTGGATTAGTTTGAGTTTACCCTGTAAAAAAGGAATTCACACACTTACATTTTCACTTTGACTAGGGAACATACTTACCCAACAACATTTTTTAAATTCCTTTTAGGTTCTTGTTGGAATTGCTATTCTTGTCCAAAATATTGGTGGTAAGTCAGCCTCCATCTCACTGTTCACTTACAAACATTATGTCTGACATGTTGAATTTAAACCAATTTTGTGGTTTTTATAGAAGCAGAGTGGTTGAGAGGGTGCAGAGTGCAGCAGGGTCAGGCTCTGGACAGTTTATTTTGGAGGCAAGTAGTGCCTCCTACTGGTGATCAAATGCCTCTGTACTGAGGTTTCCTCTCTTTCCTTTCTGTAAGGTAATTATCTGGAGTCCCTGATAACCTCTAACCCTGCAGCCGCTGTCCTCTCAACCCCCTCCCATGGGCCTGAAACCAGACTTCTTGTCTAATTGATCACTGATGGTAAACCTACTCCCCACCCTCTGAGTGTTGAGTAACCTACTGGGACTCCCTTTATTCCCCACTCCCCCACTTCTCTCTCCTGCCATCTCTATCCATCCCTCTGCTACAAACACCACTGCTCAGACAGTGGAGACCTGAGGTGATAGCTCCTCTGTAGTCATTAGTGGCACAGCTGAGTGGATTATTGCAGTGCCCTCTGGTATGTTTGTGGTTTTCCCAGCATGGGGCAGTACATGCAAGAGTGTTAGAGCCAGCACTCCAGCCTGCATCTGTCTACACCCCGGGCCCCTTTTATAAGAGTGCAATTAGCTTCACTCTGGGTAAACATTCATCTGCGCTGCCAAAGGCTGATGGGCCAATTGACCTTAATTACTGACCGGCCCATGGCTCTCACAGGCTGGCTCTCCCCTCACTCCTAATGAAATGAAAGTGGCTCTGTCTTCTGTTGAACACAGTCTCCCACCTATTTGCTGACCACACACAGAGGGTTTCATCCATTTTCCTTGGAATTAAATACATGCTTATTATTAGTATATGTGTTCTTTCTATAAGACCAATAACAATCAATTTTCTTCACTCAAGGGCCTTTTTATTGCACAGAGATGTAAGTATTGCCCCACCAGGAATTCCCATGAAAATGTTGTGTTTTCAGTAACAAACTGCATGGAACTAAACCATTGCATCACGCCTGTTGTGTGATCCCTGTCAGTGTGTGTTTATGTGCATTTGTGTGGTTGAAAAGATTTTTGTTTTCTGTGGTTGATTTTTAAATTGTTAGATGAAGTATTGCTGAGACACATTTTGGCTAAAACACTAAAGCAACTGCTGCCTCATAATGTTCTCTTATTGACAGATGTTGGTGCTTATTAATGACATTAATTATTCTCAGACCAAGTGTCCTTGTGTCTGTGTGGGCTGGAGGGTTTTTGGAGGAATTTTCTTTTATAAACAAATGTAGGATCTGAGGGATTATAGTCAGTGTTTATTTAACGGCGAGTGCAAAATCTGCACTGTGCAAAAATGCCCCAGCCAACTTTGGCTATGCCTGGCTTCTCAATATCCCTTAGCATTATCTCTTGTTATGACTCACCACACACTGCATCTGAATTCCTGCATTCACACAGCCCTCTATTCTTGGTGCAAGTTCCATCTTTCTCTTTTTCCTCTTTGGACTAGTCACCTCAGGAAGTGACCCTGATCCCCTCTGTCATTGGCTGTCTGAGCGTTCAGGGAAGTATGTTGGAACCCATCAGATTCAGATAATATCCTGTTTCCTAGTGAGGTGGAGAAGGGGGAGAAATACCTGGATTAGCGTCAGAGAGCATTATTGTTAGCATTACTCCCCCTCCTTACACTTCATCCTGGCTGCTGCTCGTGGTCTCCAGCAGTTGGAAGATCTGCATAATGTCTGCTCCTCTGCATTGAGGGCTTTATTGGTGATCCCTTAAGCTGCCTGCTCCACCCCTCTGCATTAACTCAGAGCTGTGGTACCCCCTCCACCCTGTCTACCCTTTCCCTGTGCTGGAAAACACACATTACCCTCATCACGAAAATTTAAGATTGTGGCAGCATATGATTATCTACTGTGTTTATGATTTACTAATGTTATGATTGTGTGCTTTTTTTCTGTTTATTTGATTTAGAAAATTGTCTACGTTTTCTCAACATTTTTCCTCTGTCCCCTCAGCTATGTCATCCTATTTGTTCATCTTGAAGTTGGAGCTTCCTGCAGCCATAAACAGCTTCCTGACCCAAGACAACACGGGGTGTGTATACACAGCTCTGTGAGCTCCCTCCATTCCTAATAAAAAAATTTTTTTTCAAAATCTGTCGCAGATGTGGGTAGAACCAAGCTATTCTTTTAAATTAGGTGCACTAAGATAACGATTGAGTCATTCCTGTTCCCATGATGTTGAAGATTATGCCGTTTGCCTTCAAATAAGTCAAATCTGACATTTCTGCACCACAAACTGGAATTAGTTGAGCAATATGAAACATATGAATAATGAGGTGGAAGAACATCTCTCACCAAACCACAATACACTGCTAATACTTTATGAGCGACTGAAGGGAAACTTATGCTCTGTGCTGTGCAGTATGAAGGATACCCACAGGAAATGTATTTATGATAGAGAGTCATTCATCACCCATCAGCAGCAGACTGTGTCTTTCATTGGTATACGTGGACAAGCCTGCAGCTCCTCGCCTTCACAGACAAGTCCCGGGCCAAGAATGCAACTTCTATCACTTTATTATTGGCCACACTGGTTTAAGCAGGGGTTGTAGCTGCTCTCAGCCCAATCCGTCAACATCTGAATCTTCCACACACAGCTGCTTTGTATTAGTGCTCTCCTTTCACCCCCAAATCTCTCACACATGTTCCCCGGAATCAGACTGATACAAGGGGATATCAGTTTTGCCATTCTAATTACAGCTCAATGTTGAGGGAAACAAAACATTTCTGTTAATGAGTGGCTTTGGGATGTTAACAGACATGCACTCAGTTCCATCAAAGCGTAAGTAAATGAGTTGTTTTGTATTAAAATTAGTTTCTTTTTTCTGGCTCATTTATTATAATACAGCAGAGTGAAAACACAGTCTTCTACTAGTAATCTTCATCTCTGCTACTGGAGTGTATGTTCTGTTTAGGTTTTTTTAGTATTGTTCAAAATCAAGGTTGAAGATATAGATATCTGTGGATTTAGGTTTGTGCAGTTTGTCAGATTTATGCTGATCTTTAACACTGTGTGGAGACTCATTGGCACTAGTACTCCAACCTTAACTCGGAGGTATCCCAAAGCTTGTTCAGTGCGTGAAATGTTCCACATTTCATGGGTCTTCTAGGTATCCTGTGCCTTAGGCCTCTTGCAGATGGATCCTAATTGTGGTGGAGATTTTTTTTTTTTTTTTTTTTTACATCCCTTTCCCTACAGAAAAGTATAAACGTGGAGAAAGGGGTTAGCTAGGCTGCATTTGAGGGCTTCAGCTTAGAGTAGAAGTGAATAAACAGGAGAGAGTTGAGGTCAAAGAAAAGATCTCACTGACACCCAGTTACAGGGCAGAAATGGTATAGACGCAGAGACAAATCCATCAGCGCCTAATGTAACATCACAGCTGTGAAACTGCCAAACAGAGGTCAGTGGGTGTTGATATGGTCAGAGCAGGTGCTGCTGACTGTGGGAGCCCCATAAAGAGTAGTGGAGCCAGTCCCTCATGACCCCACACTGTGGTCCAGCATACAGCAGCGCCTGGCAGCACCCTTCACACCCGACCTCGACCCCAGCGAAGCCAGCATGCCTTCCACATGTGTCACCTTGAACGCTGCCTTTACCGCTGCTCTAGATCCCTAATCCTGAATAAACCACCAAGGCTATTCCTCAGCAAAGGAAAATATTATTCCCCCTCTCCAAAAATCCAGCAAGTGAAATGTGGTTTCATCTGATGGAAGGACACAACGTTTGCATGTGAATTACATAATTGTTATGGTTTGTGAGCACTAAAGCCCTTAATTCCTACCACATGATGAATCTGTCGCTCTACATTTAAGCAAGAAGTGGAGACAAATTTCCAGAGCCGGTCCACTCTAAGATACTGATGATTTGTCTCTGCTGTCCCTGACATGTCAGGACCAAGGATATCATGTCCTCTTCTTGTTTTCCAGAAATGTCTGGTATGAGAATGGCAGGTTGCTTTTGATCTTAGTCACACTTTGTGTTGTTCTACCGCTGGCAATATTGCCTAAAATTGGTGAGTAAGTTAATCAAAAAGCATTGATAGATTTTTCTGCCCTGACCACTTTGAGCTGTTGACACGTCTCCTAACTTTACAGGCTTCTTGGGTTACACCAGCAGCCTGGCTTTCTTCTTCATGCTGTACTTCACAGTTGTGGTGAGTCTTAATATTTCACTCAAATCTTTTTTCTTTTTTTTTTTTTTTCTGCGTTTCTATTCTCAACCTGTTGTCTTTTCTATAGATTGTGGTCAAGAAATGGTCCATCCCCTGCCCTCTTCCACACAATGTTACTATGCTCCAAGGTGCCAACCAGGTAACGACCCCAATTCTTCCATCTTCCCCATTTTACCAGGCGCACACAAACAAACATACAAAATACCATAGATCTGGGGTAGGTACTACAGACCAGACAGTCAATGCCACAGGATTTGGAAGAAAACCCAGGAGAATGAGTTTAGTGAATGGATGTAGTCTGACTGATGAGGACCAGAGAAGGCTACAGTGTGCGTTATGGTACCAGTCCTGAGGGGAAGGAAGTTCAAGTGACCTTGCTGGATCCTGGAAATGACCTCTGACCTTTTGGAGTTATACATACCATACTATAACTTCAGACCTGGTATGGGTTAACTTAAATGATTCTTCTTCTTTTAACTCCAAACCCAATGTAATTTATCTACATGTTTCTCCCATTTGCAGCAATCGTCTCTTTACAGAAATAAAATGTTCCCTCTACTCTGCTTGTTTCACTAGACATCAAACTCTTCTGACTCAGAATGTACACCTCAGCTCTTTGTCTTCTCAAGTAAGGTATGTATATATAACGGTGTTTTTCTCTAGGCTGTACATGTGGCATATGTTAGGTAGCAGTGAGAAGTTGTTGAAAGTAGGTCTGCTGCAGTTTTCTTCACTCTGGTGACAAGTCACACTCTACCTTTGAAGGATGGGCTGTATATATAAAGAACCCAAGTGCACTTTGCAGCTGCCACTCACATGTATGCCACATGTAGAGGTTTGGCCTTTATATGTATGGCATGCAGAATTACATGAAACGCAAGTGGTTCCAGTTGCTCAAACACAAATTGGCACAGTTTTCTGTTTGTGTTCATTAAAAATGACACTTTACAGAAGTGCTTTGTATTTACAAATGCATAAGGTATTCGTAAATGTGCACACTATTTAGCCAAGATGGTAAATTAATATTACACAAGCCATACATTGACCAACCTGCCCCCTCACTTCTATGTAATATTGTAAGCTGCCAATTTGCTAATGATGGTTGTGCTCTGACTGATGTGTGTTGCAGAGTGCCTACGCCATCCCCACTATGGCCTTCTCATTTCTGTGCCACACAGCTGTTCTCCCAATCTACTGTGAATTGGACCGGTAAGAATGCAGCCTCTCAGATTTACAGTCACTTTGACTCTCTGAATTAATTTTTCCAGTATCTCTGTTTTACGCAATTAATTTATCCTTGTGTCTTTCAGACCTACTAAGACCCGGATGCAGAATGTTGCAAATGTCGGTATTAGCCTCAGCTTCCTGGTTTACCTAATTTCTGCACTGTTTGGCTACCTCACCTTCTACGGTAAGCCTGCAGGGACATATGTTGCAAATATATAGCTCTAGCTACTGTAGCTACCAGGTCATACACATTCAGTTTTCTTAACCTATGCTTGCAGCTCATGTCAACTCTCAACTGTTGTTGGGATACGATGCGTACATGCCACGAGACATCATGGTCATGACTGTGCGACTGGCCATCCTCCTCTCTGTGCTGCTGACTGTACCGCTCATTCATTTCCCCGTGAGTAGACCGATGCAATAATATTGTTTTTACAGCAGAAAAATGTCCAAATTAATTTTTTTCTCTTTTTAGATTCTTTACTATATTCTGTTCATACAGCCGTCACAGCTTTTTAAAAGCCTGTAATATAGAAATATATTTTTTCAGTCTATGTTTTAATTTGGTGTGGTCGTATCTGACTTTTTATATTATTATGTTTATTACTTTTGAAATTGTGTTGTTTTAATAGTTTAAGAAACTTGCACAGTGAAATTTATTTAGGCATTTAATGACATAATGATAATATTTTTCTGATTAAATCCATGTCTGTACATACATTTGCTTAGTTCCTGCTTTGCATGTAGAAAAATAGACCAGCTGTTTGCCAACAAGTTCTTTTAATAATCCATAAACGGAAGCTGATGTATAAACATATAATGAATGACAATGCAATTAAACACAAGTTTAAGAATGTGAATTTTTTTCATAGGGTAAGTTATAGGCCATTCTGTTTACATAGGGCTGAAAATAAATAATGACATTTCTTCAGCGTTATTAATTAATTAAATATTTGTGTGTACACCTCAGGCCCGTAAGGCTGTGATCTTGCTGCTCTGTGGGGAACGTCCCTTCTCCTGGCTGATCCACATCTTTGCAACTCTTACCATCCTGGGTATGGTGCTGATACTCGCCATCTTTGTGCCTGATATCAGAAGTGTCTTTGGAGTAGTAGGTATGTGTTGTTTTTTTTATAGGAAAGGAAACGTGCTTGTTTGCAAGATGTTACAGTTTAAAATTTTATAATTCATCTTATTTTCTTACAAACACAATAATCTAGCTTGTGGTCTTTTAGACATACTAATTTGTTGCCAGCTACAGGAGACCAGCCAAGAAGTCAATAATCCACATTTATTGATCATCGCAGTATGTGCTCATACATAATTAATGGTGCAGTGCTCAAGCAGTATATGAAACTGCTATTACCAGACATGCTCCATATTGTCTGTGCAGTTCAAATACCATTGTTGTTTCTTTCCTAGGATCAACAACCTCCAGCTGCCTTTTGTTTGTTTTCCCTGGCATCTTCTACCTTAAGATCAGCAGCCAACCCCTCAGATCCTTTGACTCCATTGGGGTAAATATGCACTTTTCTTACTGTTGACAAAACAACAAAACACTAATTTTACTCTCAAGCTATAATGCTTACATTTTTGTTGTTTGTTAAATGTTGACCAGTGTCCCTTACAATATGTTTCTGATTGTTGTGTTTGTGTTTCTAGGCTGTTCTTCTGGTGGTCTTTGGCTTGATTGTGGGAGTCATCAGCTTAACTCTTATAATTATAACATGGGTACAGAGCTCGTAACTTATCCTACCTCCAGCTTTCCAAACAAAGGGGAAAAATTAAAAACCAAAGAAACTGAATACTAGAGACAGAACAGAAATAGACAAATGCTAATTGGCTTCAACTCAGGCAGATAATTTACGGTGCAACACTAGTGTTTTTCTGCACTTTATAACTAACAAACACAGACCAAACATTTATACTATACCCAATTCAGGGCCATTAGTCTGTTTTTTAATAGGCCTGGAACAAAGATTTTGCTGTATTTACTGTGTCAAAACAATACAAGAAAATGTCAAGCAAGTTGTAAATTTCCTGTAAATTCAGTTTATTTACTTCTTTCATTTACTTTTTCATAGCCATTGTATTCTGTGTGTATTGTTACTCCACTTACTCTGCAAATCTCAGGTACAAATACTTCTGCTGCTGCGTTGCATGCTTTAATTAATGTGACAAAAACGTAACGCTCAGTTTTTATTTGGACCAGTTAATAACAACACACTTTCTGTAGTTATAAGATACTGCTATTCTTCAGATTACAGGCATTTAATAAAAGGGATTTTTTTTTTTTTACTGACATCCACTAAAATGTTTTTATCAGTGTTGTAAAAAGTTCATCTGTCTGGCATGTCACGTTCATGGCACTGTGATTGATTGGCAGGTGCAGTATTGACCTGCTCCTTCATGTTGTGCTGTGGATTCAGTCAGGAACTAATGAAAGCCACATGCGTGGTACGTTTCTAATCATGATGCTGTTTAGATTGTCTTCATGCTGCCTCTGGAACCTATGGCCACCCGATTGCTGGTTTTAATCTAAGGAATTAGGCAGACCAACCCCTGGGTGCCTCCAGAAAGAAGTGGCTGCCCACTTTTCACGGCCCCTACAATGAGGTCCCCTAGTGCAGGAAATATCTCTGGCCTCCATCTACTGCTGCATTGCTGGAAGAGGTACTCTTCTTCCAGCACTTTATTACTTCAGTACCATAACATCAGCGTTCAAACCTGTAGAGTACATGTTTGTAAAATGTACAAAATATCAAAAGTACAGAAGAATCACTCCTGTGATGACTGTATTTGATATAAAGATTATTTTTGAAATTGTTAATTTTCGTACATGAGTTGAAATGTTACTTACAAAAGGGTTGGCCCTCATCCAAATGGCCATAAGTAGGTCCCTAAAACTAAAAGATCATGAGATGTTTAAATGGGTATGAAAAAACAAACCTGTTTACATGTTAGAAGAGAAATACTGGTGAAAATGCAGTATAGAAATGTACCCGCACCAGTTCATATTAAAAATGCATTAAATTTTATAAGCTCATCAGACAGTATTATTTGAATGCTTTGTTTGTCCCCTAATTTTTATATTGATGTAAAAATTATAAACTCAAATTGTTTAAAAAAAAATAAATAAAAAAATTTAGATTCATTACACACCTGTACGTTGTATGAAAAGGTTGTGTGGTCATCATTGGCATGTAGAAGGCCTATCTAAGCTGCAGATATACATGTATGTGATAGTTGTTTTGAGACTTATGATCTTGTCTACATGTAATTATTCTTAATTGTCTATTACAGAAGGGATTTTATATCACTGAGATTTCCTGATTAAATAAAACTTAACTAAAGTAATGTAAAAATCTGAAAAGTAACTGCTTTTGTCAAAAAAGTGTCGTCAGGTAAAAATCTGATTTATTTCCTCTGAAAAAGTGACTATCATCAGCCTCTTTCAGCACTAAAAGAACAGCGTGTTCTTGTATAAGCCACAAAGCTAAATGTGCAGCACAAGATTACCACCTGGTGTCTGACTGCGTTCACAGCAGTACAGATGATCCTCATTTCTGAAAGCCAGACTAGGAAAAAGATAAGCTGCTGCTCCAATTTTCTCCCAGTTTCATCATGTGTTGTGAAAAATGTGCACTAACTCAGACCAGAGCTGTTTTTATGTTTTAAGTTTTAAGTCTGACTGGACCATGAGGCCTCGGCTCATGATGGGAGTGTTTTTGTTTAGTTAAACTCACTCACACACTGGGCTGATGTCCAGCAGTATGACAACACCATATCCCAGGGTAACAGGATGGAATGAGGAGAAGGAATGATGGTGGGCTGAAATTAAACCCCTGCTGGCAGCCTACACTCTTGTGTTGTTTTAAAAGGTGTTGCCTGTGTTCTTTAAAAATTGTTTTCTGTTGTTGGAAATCAGGATTTTTGGGTAACAGCTGGGTCTGATCCCAGTGTCCCTCTTTTGGCCTTTGGCACAGTTTGATATTGTGCTGTGGGATGACACTACCTTGTAAGATTAAATCAGGCTGAGAAACTTCTGTAGTTAACCAGGAGTGAGATTAAACTAAATATAGCAGTTCAGAATTTATCAAAAATGTCATGTTAAGAAGAGCAAAACAATCAGCTGGTGATGATGATTCATTTATTTTACAGTGCACTAAATGTGCATTTAAACTTTGGATAGTTAAAATAGATTAAAAGTAAGCTAATGAGTAAACACTGGAAATAGCTAAACTGACTACAAATAATGCATAAACTGTATGCATATGGCAGGGGATATCATTATCTAAAACCACATTAAAGCAATAATCCTAACAATATTTTGTAAACTATAACACTATTATTATGTGTCAGTGACTTGGTGTCAGTGAAGGGGTATTTGAACTCCTCTTACAAGGCTGTAGCAGCATGCCTGACAAAAAAGAGCTGCCTCTACAAGTGGATTCAATAATCTGCAATTAGACATTGTGATGAGGTGATTGCAACCGTCTCCATATTAGTATCGTCAGAAAGCAGAGCCAACGCAGTATTCCGCTTCCTGTTTGTGTTTCAACAACATCAGATCTACGCTCCTTCACAGTGGCTGTCAGAAAATGAGGCAGAGCTGAGAACACTCACGACATCTGCTTTCTGTTTACCCGCATAATCTTGTTCATCAGGCATTCCTAGCTGAAAGGTGCTTCAAGGGTCTTCTCACATAAGCCTTTAAATGCTGGCTGGCATGATGAGTGGTTTTTCCTGTTAGTCATGGTGGCGGAGAGCAACTCAGCAAATGCCATCAATACGCAAGTGTCATCACTGAAGAAGTGCTCTCCATCTAATTTTCTTCCCCTCTCCTTCCATTCTCTCTGTTCTTTCCCTCTACCATCACTCCATGCTGCTTTTCTGCTTTTAATTGATCTCCACGCTCTATCAGTAAACTCGCTCTTTGTGTCACAATGCAAACATTCCTCGCTCTGAAGACTCTTTTTGAAACCGCGGATGCTCTGGTCAAAACTAGAATGTATTTCTTTTACACATACATTTCATTACGCTTCTTGTGAAATTGAAAGTCTAATAGTGTAACATCATGATCTATGCTTCTGCTTTCAGTATGTCTCAGGTGAGTGATATCCTTCAACTTACTCCTGGTCCACACAAAACTGTCTTTCACCAGAAAATACAGACAGATTCAGCACTTAACAATTGTATTCTGTAGCCATGTTACAGTCTTCCAGGTTTGAAGAAAAAAAATGACTTGACACACTCATTACCTTCCCTTCACATTTACAGCACAATAGCAGCAAAACAATGGCATAAAATGGAGATGACGCCAAGATTGCTGTCGCCATAGTCACCAAGACATAATAAGCCTTGGAGTGAGAATGACAGTCATTTTATATTGTAAGGGTAGAAATCGAGGTCAGGATTGAAATAACCCTCCACTAACTAAACAAGAGATGATGTTTTAAGAAATATTGCAAATCTTTGTTATTTTGGCAGATGATGAGCAGGGGTTGAGAGGTAGGAAGGGTGCTGATGGAGGTCTGGTGGTCAGCAGCGCAGTATGGGCTTCACTCTGTTTTTGGGATGGTGAGTGGGGGAGAGCTTGTCTGTCTGCGATCCCATCAGCCCTGGGCTGAGCTCTTAATGCGGCCCTGACGCCTCGCTGGCGCAGGGGCCACGCTGCCTCACATCTGGACCCAATTAAACTTAAGGGGCTGTGACAGAGCCCCCCCACCACCCTACTTTCTGCTCTGCTGTCTAATGCAGCTCTGACCACTCTCACAGTTACATTCCTCCTGTTTTCACAACACAATGCTTTGTTTTTGTCAGTCCCTCTTTCCTCTGCTTTCTTCTGTGACTTACGAAAAACACATTATCCACACTCTGAGACAATATATACGACCATATATTCTTTAATGGTCGTTTTTTAAGTCAGGCTGTGAACCTTCTGCACACATTTTCTGTTGACTCCAATAGAATAAATAATGGGTATAAATCTATTTAAAAAAAAAACCTCAATAGTCAGCTAAATATGACACAAACTCATTTTGCGTTTTCACTACTTTCGTGGTATCAATTTCTGCAGAATAGAGCCATGCTAACTAAATTTTCCTGTGGTAGAACTCTGGCAATAAACACCATTTGCGAATAAAGCACATTTAGGACCAAATCAGCTTTTACAGGTGTGATTTATGGAGTGCCTCTGTTTCCACAAGAGTAGCCCCAGGGATATAAGTATGTGCGTTTGCACGAGTGGCTCTTGTCTGCGTGTAGGTTTCTATGCAGCTGAGGAGAGTTTGGCGTCCTGTGGGTGTAGAATGGGGGGTAGTTCTGGTGCTGTGACCCAGTGACTGATTGATGTAGTTGACTTTGTGGTGGTGTAGGAGGCGTGGTGGGGGTGTATACTGGTCCTGCAGAATTTTTCTCACCGAGGTCAAAAGAGTTGGGAATTGGCTTTGCCATGTCTGGACCATACTCTCCTTATTCCCCACTGCCCTGTTGGGTACCAATGCTATGGTTCATTAGCTGCAGCTATAGGGTGTATCTGGGCAGGGAGCCAAAGGATTGAGCTGTCCTGAGTTACACGGACATAAATTGGAGTGCAGACTGTGAAGTGAATGTAGAAACTCTACAGGTGGCTGAAATTAAGCCATATACAGAGAATCGGTCTGCTATGATATACAGTATGGGAGGCTTTTGGTAGCTGACCTTGTGCTTGTGTGGAATAAAATCTGTGTGCATCTTTACATTAGAAATACTGAATTCATCGCTGTGTGTGTCTAAGACAGCACGTGTCTCTGTGTGTACATACACATTTCTCCCCACAAGTCTATGTTCTCAGTTATGTGTCTACAGTCATGTCGAGTTGCAGACATCTCCCATGGGAGCATAATTTAAGATTTGACTGTGACTACTACTAACAGAGAAAGTTAGACTGGAATTAGGAGGAATGGATGCAGGGCAAAAAGCCAAAGAGTTGATAGACAGAGGGTAAAAAAGTGAGAGACTGAGAACAAAGAAACAAAACAAATCATCCTGGACCGTAAAAATGCCAACTCTGGCTCCAGGGTGAAACAAAGGGAGAAGAAAGTAAAATATACATATTTTATAGTTGCCTCATCATAAGGGAAAAGCAAGCAGAGAAGAAGAGGAGGAAAGAGCTCAGGGAGGTGGAAAAAAATCCAATCCGAGGTCTCATTCTGCCCTCTGCTGGTCGGTTCCGCAAAATAAAACGAAAAGAGTAACATTCATTTGTGACATTTCTTACACTGAGCTCGAAAACATCATTAAAATGCTTCAACTCTAAGATACTGAACCAAAAATAGTGATTCAACTGGAGTGAGTCTTGTTGGTCAAGGCGATTTATCACGCAAAATGTTTTACTTTGTCCTGCCAGGTCAACCAGAACGTTTTAAGTCACTGCTGCTGATAGCTCAGAGTGTGTTCTCACTCCTAAACTGAGGCAAAACACTGTCTGCCTCCTTTATCATTACAACCTTTTCTGCTCAGTAAGGTCATGTCTGAGAGGCTGTTTACAAGACTGCCTGTATCCCAGGAAAGTGTAAGACCTGGGACCCAGGCTCTTTATTTATAACAGCTGGAGAAGAGAGATGTGGAGCGCTGACATTTGGCAGAGTGGGGTGAAAGGTCAAGTCTAACACCAATAAAGTGGAGACTTTGATCGTGACATTTATGGATGGAGCAGGCACAGCGTCCTCAGAGTTAGAGATAGTGTTTAAAAAGAGAAAGGGATAGTACAGCAGCATTTAAGATGACAGAAGGGAATTAATTTATTATAAATATTTATATTGTATTGTGACATCATTATTACTTTTTCTTTCAAGTTTTACTGCTAACGTATTTATCTTAATTCTGCAAAGAAATGCTTCGCTTTTTTTCTAGTGTACAAAATGTTCTCAAAACTAGATGTAGAACTAATGGTTATTTTAATTATTTATTAATGAGTTGAGATTTTGGAAGAGGGATCAGCTGTTACTGAAGCACATAAACAAAGTGTATAAAAAATTAATAATAATAAATAAAAGGATGAAAACCAGTGAGTTAGTAAATGAAGCTCTGAATTAAAGCTTTACAGACAACTTCAGGAATAACAATAACGCTGCCTTTGTTGTGTTCAAGTGTCCCATTTTCATGACTGTGAGGCAGCATACACAATACCAGGGTCTTAAATGCAAAGCAGCCACATAGAATTCAGATTTCATTGATTTTAGTGGTTACACCTGTGCATTTTTTTCCTGTTATATGTTCGCTGTGAACAGGCTTCTACAATAAGTGTGTTTAATTGTGTAGACTTCTTTGCTTGTTCTAGGATCCAAGAAGTGGTGTCCGAGCAAGTACTATACTGTAGTACTTCAAACTAGATCAAATTTTGTAAGAAAGACTTATTTGCAGTGGAGTATTTATTTTCATATTTATTTATTTTTATATTTCCAGATTTTTTTTTTTTTAACAAGTGAATTATTTCAAAAACTACCTATTTCCACATTTAGTCTATTTATTAATAAATTTATTTATTTCCATACATACATTAATAATGAGAATCTGCAAAGTAAGTTGTCAGATATTTGTTGATATCAGAAACACTACTGACCTGCAATAGTCTGCAACAACTAGCTCTGGTGTTGGACAGGAAAGCTTTTTAAATGTTATTTGATTAGGCTCTGACTCTGTGTGCATCAGTGCTTTTACTTTGAAAATCTCAGACAATAAATGAATGAACAAATATCTCATTCACTGATTCGTATTAACTTTAAATGTATGTAATTATTTTTAAGTGATAACATTTATTTCCGTGTTCATTTTGAACCTCCAACATGCAGTCATGTGACACAGTTCACCACAGCAGCCACCAGGGGGAAGTGTTTTCTCTGTTAGCACAGGTGAGACACCACTGCGCCTTCAGAGAGCGGAGAGGTGCATCATGGTCAGCGTAGTACCACACTCCTCTCAAGAAACAAACTACAACAACAAATCCAGCCATGTGACAACCCAGCAGTGACAGCTTAGATGGCTTCGTGTGTGTGCGTGCGCGCTCCGTGACACCCAGTTGTTATGCGGAACTTGTGCCGCCTTCTCAGCATGTCAGTGTTGCCGCTTCCTATTTACTGATTTTTTTTTTTCTTCTGAAACAGGTTCAGAGCGAGACGACGCAGCGTTTCAGGGCTGACGGCAGATGTGTGTGTGCTGTGAGGCGGGAGGGCAGCAGGTACATCTTCAGTCAGCATGAACGCAGCCGTGCGCAAGAGCTGACACAAGACTATCAACTATGAATGTATTAGGCTCCAGCGCTGATGTGACTTGTGCGTGAGTGATTTTATACAGCTTTTTATTTTTATCGCTTTGAAGTGTTTTTTTTTTGTTTTGTTTTTTTTACTTTCCGCGTCGGGTTAAACTATCTGCATTTTAAAAATGAAGTTTAATGGTTATCTGAAACTCCGGATCGGCGAGGCGGTGGACTTGAAGCCGACAACCTTCTCCCTCCGCCACAGTGTCATCTTCAACAAAGCTTCTCCAGTCCTGGACCCTTACATTGTGGTGAAGGTGGACGACTATAAAATCGGACAGACTCACACGAAACAGAAAACCAACATGCCGACCTACAACGAGGAGTTCTGCCTCACCGTGAACGAAGGGAAACAAATCGAGCTGGCCGTTTTCCACGACACGCCGATCGGATATGATGACTTCGTGGCCAACTGCATCATCCAGTTTGAGGATCACATAAAAACCTCCAACACAGGAGAGACTTTTGAAGGCTGGGTGAGTGAAACGTAATCATATCAAGGATGTTTTTAAATCACATTGACAGTAAACGGTATCCAGGGGCACAAATTCGTTGTTGGGTTTGGATATACTACACATTCTAGTTTAATGGGTATGGATCCTTTATATTATAAAAGGAGACCGATGTATCATTATAGAGGAGAGCACTGTGTCCTTACTTATGAGTTCACTGCATCACATGCATTTAAATACAAGACAATAAAGTAGACGTGCAGACAGTATGCGCCCTGACTCAGCAGCTCTGACCCAAAGGGGACACTGAACACTGGCGACCAGATGAGTAAAACCACTGTATAATACTCCTGATGAGTAAATAACAGTTAACATGTGAAGTCTTTGAACACAGGAGTTGATTTTCTCATGCATCACACAACAGCAGCAGAAAAGTAGTTGATGCATGTGTGGTATCAAATTGTTCTAGTACTGACCAGTACTGTTATACTAGAACAATATCTGGACCTGTGTGTTCCTTAGGTCATGTAGGCCTGGGTTCTCTGCACAGTTCTCTGTATTGCCAGCCTTAACTATTTGGAGCAATGACCTCGTGGGTATTTTGGCAGTGTGGGGGCCCTAAAACTAGAGCTTCAGGTTGTGGGGTTATTTTCATTTATTAGAGTAGGCATCATGTTTTTTTTTTTTTTTACCGTTATTAAGATTTAGGTCATTTCATACGGGGTTTCTGCTGGCACAAACCCATCCTGATATTTCTTTTCTTTTCTTTATGCTTATTTTGTGGTACAAGGCTCTCTGTCTAATAGTAAGTCCCAATTTACATTTGAAGAGACCTCACAAATAATCATGTTTCTCTACTACAGTTGAATTTCTAACAGATCAGCTACTTAAAGTCGCCTTAAGTCACTGTCTGCCATCACTGGCACACTTATATGGCACTATTTTTTCCATGAAAGCTTTGTGATCTGTTTTAAGCTGGTTCAAAACGTGCTATAAAGCTCGGGGCAGTGTTCACTGCACGTGTCACTGCTGCTGTCAGTAACTTTGCCTGTTTTTCTGCCTGAAAGCATCAGCTCTGCCTTATCTGTGCTGAGTCCCATCCTTCGTGTTGTCTGAGAGGAGACCTGACCTGTGTCCAAAGCACGGGTTTTCAGAAGGATAAAATCATCACATATTCACATCTTTGTGTCTTTGTTTGAGCAGTCTGCACTAGACAAGAACCTTTTACATCTTGTCATGTCTTATCAGCTTAGTAGTCTTTAGAGTAATCATTGGCAGATAAGGTCAGAAACCAAGTTTGCCTTCTGAGGCGAAGTGTTAATTCTACTTATTAATACTTGTTACACCACAATGCACAAACATAGCATTTGACCTGCCTGTACAAACAACTGTATGGTGCTAAAGCCCACATACTTATCCTTCCACCCATGGCCAGGGGTGTGAAATTAACAATACTTAGCTGATTGAGTTGTAAAGGAACTGACAGTCTCTTTCAATGCGTCTAATGCACCACTAGACAGTTCAGGGACAAATTGACAAATTAACGCTCAGATTAAATGCTGTATGTACAGTGAAGTATCCTGTTAATGTCACCTTCTTCCAGACACAAACAAAAACTCCCTGTTTCAATTGGAGTTTGCCCCTGGGGATTAACGCTCATCCCTCATAGACTATAAGCCACTGCAGGTGTTGCTGAATGTAATCTGAACCTGTTCAGGCCTGAAGCAGTCTGACAGTATCGACTACGTACCACAACACTTTCACCACATGCAGATTTGTCTCTCTTTCACGGAAATATTCTCCAACAGCCAATATTAGTCACACCGTTCTGCTTATACTTCAAGTGAATTAGACCACCGCATGCGTTTTTGCATGTAGAAAAACCATAAAAGATATTTATGAACAGAACTTAAATTCACCGGCCTAATAATCACTAAATTAAAAGTGTAGATGAGAACGTTGAACATCTTATGTACATAAAGTAGTAAATGACCATCACAACGCAGCGCTCACTATTAAAATACTCGTGGACGAATACATTGGTCGTGCAATAAATGTATTTTTATATTTACTTCACTGTAATAAAGTATACAGTTTCGGTCAACACACCTTTAACAAATGCGCTTTATTACCACATTTTACACCAAGTATCACTGAGAATTAATGTGTTTTGTGTCACGGACAGACTATTTATACTTCAGTGAGAGAATCTATGTATTTTTAAGCCTGATCATTGTCAAATTAATTGACGAAAAACTACAACAAAAAGTACAATTTAAGACAGCTGAGCAATCTTCACCAAGACCCTGAGCAGCGAGGGGAAGTAGTGTGAAAGTGGAGCTCAGACTGTAGTTTTAGAAGAAGTAATTGGTTAGTGCACTTGACTTTCTCACTTCAACACAGAAACTTAAAGTTGCCATCCGCTAGATCTGAACTGTGAAGCCTTTTTGTGCTATGTTGCACAAAAGAAGTGCTTATGTCACATATGAGGCACAGGCCTCCACACGCCCACACTGCTGTTTATCACAGCGTTCTCACCATCTGATCAGTGCTCAGGGGCTCGCTGTTGAAATACTGCTTCTCCGTTGGCTCGTATCCAGAGGCTTTAAATCATTTCTTACATTTTTCAGTGCATTGACCCCACAAAACCCCCCCTAAAAAACCCAACACAAAATGCTGAAATGTTTTGCTGTTTAGTTGTCTGTAACTAGAAATCTGTAGCTACTCAACACCTTCTTTTAACTTTGAGTGACACTATTGTTAGACATGTCTGAGGCATTCACCATATGACCTTTAGACACAAGGCCAGTTTTCTTTGACTCCCACCCTCCGAAACTACATTGTGAAATCCTTAACTTTTACTTGAGCTCTTAGTATTTGACATTATGTTGGTTATAAGTGTTTAGGTCTGTGCTTTTGTTTGTCAGGCTTGAAGTGATCAGGTCCTTCTAAGGTGCACTGAAACCGAAAGTGTGTTAAATATGGTTCTTAACATTTTCCAGCCAAGTGTACTGCTTGCTCATCTGAATAGGCCCCATCCCCTAAAAATAAAAAAGAGACTTCCTCCTCTATGATACAGCATTGAATGTTCTGCTTTTTAACTATAGTATCATGTAGCCATCTCTGCCATCTATTTAAGAGCCGTTGCCTTTGAAGGGCAGATCTGCATTTTTGAAGTCCGTTTTTTTTTTAAAAATGCTCACATGCCCATTTGTACTGAAAGAGTTCATGTTTGTTGTAATTGTTCCTCCTGTACCTTTCTAAAGCAAGTAGAAATGTAAGTGACTGAAGACGAACCCCAAAGTCCTTGGTCAGACCCAAAGCATATTCTAAAATCAAGCCACAGCCGGTATAAAGCTTGTGATTATCTTATAAATTTACTACTGTTTATGTTTTCACAGTCTTTGTTTGCTGAGCTGCAGCAAAGGGACAGAAACAGAGAAAGGTAGAATTCAACAAACACTAATAACTCTCTCGCTCTACATGTGGACATATTAGTATTGTTTAAAGATGCGCTCATACATTCTCACAGTGGACAAGTCAGAGTTTCTGTTTAGACTGTAGATTGAGATACAGGATATGAGCAGGTAACCGAAAACAAAACATTTTTGAGACGAAGTGAAATTAACCCTTCTTTGAAATTCAAGTTTCACACTAAATGTGCAGATTGACTGGCATAGTTTGACTGTGTCACCTTTTGTGGGCAGTGAGTATTTTCCAGCTGGAGTGTTGGCGTGACATAAATACATTTATTTAGGCACACCATCGCCCAAGTTTCCATTCAGTGGTTGCTGCAGGAAGTAGTATCTTATTCTGTCTGCCGCCTCCAGAAGACCCTTTTCTTCATGAAAGGCTTTTTAATGCACACTTGGAAACTTGTGCAGTAAGTGATCGTTCACAGCCACACATCAGGTCAACATAACCTTAGCAATCTGTCCAACCTGCCCAACCTGACCAACCTGCTTTGTTGTCTTGCTGCCACACTGCCCAATTTCCTGCGGTGCTAAGTACACGCTAATACAAGAATGCATCTACGTTTTTAGTTTACATAACATTTACTGAATAAAATATGTCACACTTCAATGATTTATTAAATATGTTATTTTTATACATTTGCAATTTTAGGTTTAATTTGTTGCGTGTTTTGTTTGTCTGCAGATGGACTTGGAACCAGAGGGCAAGGTTTACGTCCATATTACGCTCACTGGATCCTTTACTGACGGTAAGGCTGCTACTGAAGATTTGAATTCAGTCCAGTGTTTCTCTTTATGCATAATGATCGGTTTCACACTTCTGTGTTGTTTTGTCTTTTTCAACACATTCAACAGCGCAAAAGTCGTACATCAAGTTACTGTTTTCTCTTTTCTAGTCTGTGAAACACTGCCTACTGTTTTGAATAAGTATTATCTTTGAGTCTTTAAAAAACCAAAGTGCACCCATGTAATAATAAAGGCTGTGATAACTGGTGTTCCAGCATATTTGTGAGAGTGTGAATTCTTGTGTATGACTCAAGTATGTTGGTATGTGTGAGGTATGCTCCTTCTAGTATCGTGTTCTGCTCAGTGTTGAGCACACCTGCTGTTTAAATATGTGTAAAATATTTTAGCCATGTCAGTTAGTCACATGGGAGGTGACCATGCAGGTTTGTTGAAACAGAAGTCTGCTTATGTGGCCATTAGTAGCCCTCTGTTAAGCTTCCCCCTTTTTTAATCTGTTGCTATCATGGCTTATTATAACATTTATAAAAGAGATAATCATTTTTAATGTTACAGTAATGACACAAACATCCTTTAATTTGTACCTGCATGCATTCACGCCTGAGAGTTTTATAAAAAAAGGATGAAACACAAAGAATTCTTCTATATCTCTCCATATTTATCTCTGATAAGGACTGTCTGGTTCACAGCCACACATTGGCTTGTGCATGTTTTGTCCCACAATGCATTGATAATCTGTATGGTTCACAGCATTTTGCAGTCAGCATAACACACCTAATTTAGCAGAGAAGAAAATTAGTTTCAGTAGAACTTTTAGCAGCATTTGGTGAATAGTTATGGCTAATATTGGGTAGACAAATTTCCCCTTTTCATATTTTGGTGCGGACATGACCCATGGTCCACAATAACAATTTGTCGCTTGGCTTCAAACAAGTCCTGTTGTTTTTTGTGATTGTATTGGTCTGTGGAATAGTGTATTATGCTGTGTTTCTCGCATTATTTCACATTGTTAACAACACTTTTTTAAACACACTGTTTTTCCTTTTATGTTTTATTCAAATTTTCTCTATATGTTATACCTCACATATACATATTCTGCTATTGTCGTATCCTTATTGTTTGAACTGCTTCTGTAAAACATTGCAATTGATCTAGTATTTTTAAAAATAATTAGTGAGTGAGGTTTTCAGCCACAAGGAGGGTGTGAAGGCCTGTAAACAGCACAGAGTGTTAGTGTGATAATACTAAGTGACTGCTGCTCCTGAACACATCATTTTGACTTTTTTTTTTTCAGCTAGGCACACAAATGTATTATCACAGTGTTAAGACAAATATTTTAGAGATACAGATATATATCAACAAAAATATATATGGAAAATATGTGCAAAACCACAGTTTATTCAGCTCCAGTACCAATCTTCATCAGACAGTCTCGTAGTTTACAATAACATTTAATTGCAATAATTCATTGAGGTTTTCATGCAAAGATTAGAAGCAAAAAATATTTTTTGAAAAATGACATAGGTGATGGCAACCTTGAACTGTTCATAAGCCCTAGTCTGAATGTAAAGCCCCCTTTTCACACCACTACCACAACTACATCTGTTGTTTGCGAGGGAGTTGTGGGGGCTTAGCAGACAGGTTTCCGTAATGCATGTGTGGTTTTCACCTCACATATAGAGCTGTAACACATAAAGCCAAACCATGCATAAGTGTACAGTGGTAAAAATATATTCACACAAATATAGACAACATTAAGTGAACAGAACAAATGTTCAGCCTTAAAATCCTTCATCTCAATAATTTTAAACATTTATTCATATGAATAAGAATTCAAAGAATAGTTTGAATTCTTCATCATCATTCACAGAATTTGTTTAGTTTGGAAACTCAACATCAACTGTTGTCTAGTTAACGTCATCAAACTTGACTGAATGATGTCATTGTGTCAAACAGGAAATATTTGACCTGGCTTTATAATGTATTTGAAAACTGAGCTGGTACTTAAACAATTAGCTGGTTTAATTGTTTTATAAATCAAATTTTAACATTTGTTGGTTAGGACATTTATGGAGTTTGTTCCAGCCTCTCATATTTGAATCGCTGCTCGTAAACTGAAACTGGGAAGTTGAGGGTCATAAATACCAAAACCACCACCCAAAAAAGAACGCATTGAAGGGCTGAGTAAAAATGGAGTTATGTCATGTCTATTTTGCAGTTATATCACTACAGATGACCCATTTTACACACAAGTAGTTGTGTGTAAATGAATTTTTTTTCTGAATTTTTTCAATGATGTCACATAAGAAAGAGATATCTTAACAGGATATTATGAGCAGTGGTCAGTTGTAACTTCTCAGACATTAGATCTAAGTTGTATTGGATTTAGTAGTGTGTGGATTTATGACTTTTGTCATGACTCTATGACAGTGTTTCTTCTCTTGTTGGCAGACGATGCTATAGTGAAAGAGAAGACCTACAAGCAGTTTACGAGGAAGCGGCAATGCGCCGTGAGACGTAGGATCCACCAGGTCAATGGACACAAGTTCATGTCCACGTACCTCCGCCAGCCAACCTTCTGTTTTCACTGCAAAGAGTTTATTTGGTATGACACTGGAATCACTGCTGCCTGCATGTATCTCTGTAGACTGTCAACTGGGTCTGATTGTGTGTTTGTCTCTGTTATAGGGGTGTTTTTGGAAAGCAGGGTTACCAGTGCCAAGGTGAACAGAACTTCTTTTCTCCCTCTCCACTTTTCCAAACAGTCGCTTAAACACACCGACCTGAGCTTTGAGTTTGACATGGAGTGTTTGTCTTTTCAGTGTGTACCTGTGTTGTTCACAAACGGTGCCACCAGCAGGTTGTCACCGTTTGTCCGCTCATGAAGAAACCAGCAAAAGAAGAGGTAACAATACAGCTGAGTCACTTTAATCAACTAAACAACAGTCAGTTAAATGACAGATCACAGTGTTGTTTTTGACAAATTAACATCAGTAATCAGTGTGTCTGGAGGTTTCAGGCCATTAATCATGTTGTTATTGTTATTTTGCATTTGTGTTGTTTTTTTATTTTTTTGTAGCACAGGATGTGCAAAAGATAACAGACCTGTTAGACAGCCCACACACACCTCTGATTAGCAGCTGCAGTGATCAACAGACTGCACAAGTTCCTCTTTCTGCATTGGGGGGGTCACTGAGCCAGAACACTGCACTATACTCTTTTTGTACATTTTCCACGTTCTTGTTATAGCATTTTCATGTTTCTCTAATTACTTTTTTGCTTGTTTTAGCTCATATTACTTTTGCACCTGTTACTATCTTTTGCTGAAAATTCTTTTGAAAGTTTCTTTTCTTTGGGGAAATGTCTGTCTCAGTATGAAAAAATAAGAACTAAACATTTTCACAGTGCATCCTGTGTGAAAATAACTGCATATGGTTATTTAAAAATGTGCATGCATGGTTGCTCATACTGTTATACTGCTACGCAAAGTGGTTAGTTGACAGTGTGCTTTCTTTCAGCAGCCCATAAACCCAGGCTTCAGCATCAACATTCCTCACAAGTTCAACATCCACAACTACAAGTCGCCCACATTTTGTGACCATTGTGGTTCACTGCTATGGGGAATAGTCAGGCAGGGCCTGCACTGTAAAAGTAAGATCCACGTCAACGTTCGTGTTTCAAAATCAGCATATCAGATGTCCTCATTTATTTTCACGAGTGTTCTGTCTGTGTGGTTTGTCTTCAGTCTGTAAAATGAACGTTCACATCCGCTGCAAAGGCAACGTAGCACCAAACTGTGGGGTCAACAGTGTCGAACTGGCCAATAAGCTTGCAGAGATTGGTCTGCAGGCTGGAGGACTTTCTAAGCGCAACTCAGTGGTACAGTGGCTGCAGTTTGCAGGAATAATCAAGAGTGTCAAATCTGCTCTGATCAGTGGTTTTAGTCCGATTGAGTGAGTGCTTTTGTTTTTTTATTTCTAACAGGCTAAAAGTGCAGGTCAGATGGTGCCATCTGAAAGGAGGGAGAGTGTAGTACCTGAGCAACAGACCCCTCGATTAGGCCTTTCAGACTTCACATTCCTTCAAGTGCTTGGCAAAGGCAGCTTTGGCAAGGTGAGACTGACAAGATAGAATAATTTGAAATATTCTGTGTAGTGAAATAACGACCTAGGAGATAAATCATAGATATGTACACGTAGATGCCGCCTGACGCACTTCTGTCCATTGGTGACGATGTGTCAACTTGGCTGCAGTCTTGGATCAGGGAATCTACACCCCCTTAATGCATGTATGTCTATTGAGGCAAAGGTTTCTCCATGATTAAAATCTTCATAATTTGCTGAATTTATAGCCAATTTTCCAGTTAGCTTTGTTAGAAATGCCAGAAATATATTTATGATACAGGATAGTTGGTCCAGATACCAGCTGCACCGGCTATTTGTCTCAGTCCTTTCGTAACTACACAGAAAATTACTAAAGTAACTACACAGGATGCTTTTTGACCAGAGCATCCAAAACCAGCACAAAAGTCTGTTGTTTCTACAGCAAAGGTCCTGATCCAATATGGCAGCACAGCAGACACATTTCAAAAGTGTTTAATTCTCAAATATTTAATGATGATTATGTAATATGAACATTTCAGTCAGTATATTCCTGTACAAGAATACCTGTATATCTAAATCTCACCTGTTTTGAAATCATGACTAAATGGAAGACCTGTGAATAGTCATCCCTCAGACTGTGTGTGTGTGTCTTATCTGCAGGTGATGCTGGCGAGGCTAAACGGCAAAGAACATGTTTTTGCAGTCAAGGTGTTGAAAAAGGACATCATTCTGCAGGATGACGACGTGGAGTGTACCATGACAGAAAAGAGGGTGCTGTCATTGGCTCGCTGTCATCCCTACCTCACACAGTTGTACTGTTGCTTCCAGACACCGGTTGGTAAACACATTTTCACATAAACCTCTGTCTACATACACCAAGTTTGCATTGTGAGGTCAGTGCATTTTAGCTGTGCATTGTATTAAATATGTCACTGGTCGGCTGTGGTAAGTTCGTCGCTTCAGACCAGGCTGACATATCTCAACATCTACAGGAGTGGTTGTCATGAAATTATGTTATCATCTGATGTCATCTAGAGAAACAGCTCAGCTAGAGCTGTCCTGAACTGATTCTAAGGACTGGTATCAGCTAAAGCCAATCAAATCCAGATTGCAGGCCGCTCTTTACTTTTACTCTACTGCCTCTACTCTAAATTTAGGTATTGGATTGGATTCTGTATCAACAAGTATTACATTTTAAAAGACAAACATGTACTGGCTGAAGTAGCACAAAATTTTGCATAGTCCATCCCCCTCAGGAAAAGGCAGCATCATCATCTGGTCAAAATTAAATTATTCCAATATTTAACACTAGAAGTAATGATTTATCAGGTTCAGCTTTACTTGTGGGTCAGTGCTAATGACCTCTAGCTCTCTCAGCTTCTAGTTGTCAGATCCCTTCCTAAAATGCTGAAGGTGATGTCGCTATAGCAGGGTGGGTAAAGTCTTTGCTCAAAGTCTTTTCATCACAAATTATTTCTTATTAATGACACAGACTTTTTGTTGCCAACGTTTTTGTTTTTACCAAGTTGCTTCCATATAATTGTTTTAAAGGACTGCTTCAGCAAAATTACCAAACCCATATTCTCACTTCCCCTTCCCTTGGCGCAACAGCAAGCGTCAGAGAAGAGGAATTGGTCAATAGGTGGCAGCAGTTTTCCAGTCTTATGTTTGCATCTGTGGTTGTGTGAATGACACTCAGCTGGCAGAGCGCTTCTTCCTGGTACAGAACACTTTTGGTCTGCTTTAGCTGTTTGAACCGTCACTGACCTACTTCACCTTTGATTATAATAGAGACTTAGAGTAGCATAAAGTAAAGTGAATTGAGGCAGTAACCAATACAAATCTACACACAACCACAGAGCATTGGTTGCCTATAAAACCAAAGAGGAGGTTTTGTAGGTGTCACGTCATCCTTTTCCTTGGTAGCAGCAACTAAAAATGACTCGACATTTTCTCATGAAAGCACTCAAGAATATTTATTTAAATGTGTACAAGTAGAAATGATGCGGGTTTAAATTTTTGTTATAAAATTTGTATAACTAGATTGTTCACAGGCAGATTCTTTAGAGAATATTTCTGTAATTTGAGAGAAATACTAGTAATTGAGCATGGAAAGAGTGGAGCAATGGATGAGGGGAAGGTTGTGGTTAGCCAGGCTACAAATTTTTTTCTTTTACCATATTGTGTGTCTTAGGAGAAAAGTCGTTGAACTTGGCAGTTTCTTGTCATCATCTTAACCATTATACAGAACATGATATCTAATCTTGCATTGCCACGCACGTAGCTCATCGAGTTCACTAAGGTTTGGAGAAAGTATTGCAAAATAGGTTAGGTTATAACCAAACTTTGGAAATTCTAAGGGTCCTGTTCATTGATGTGAATTTAACATGGCCATTCCCGGAAATTACATGTGCTATCAGTAGAAGTGTAGCTTAATTTAAGTAAACCAGCAAACCAGGTGTGTGGGATAAAACTATACACTTGTACTTTGAGGTTCAAATGTCAGTTTGACTAGCACTTTAAAATGTTCACAGTAAAACTGTGTTCAACGGATATGTTCAAACAGTGGAAGTGTGGGTTTAAAGGCTTTACCCAGCTGTACAGCTACTGCAGACCACACACACAGTTCTTACTGCTTTGCTTGTGCAACACACTCCACCACACACTTATTAAACCTTATACATGTAATGTACAATAGATTAAACCACTGCAGTTAACTGAGGTCAAATGTGACTCATGAAGCTTTATGGACAGATCTGTACATCACACTGTCCTGAAGTGTTTTTTCCCCAGGGTCTCCTTTTCTGGATCACTTACTGACTGTAGCCTGTAATGAGAAAGAAAGATTGATGGGTTTGATCAGTATTTGGGTTTGCACCATTGACTCTAACCTGCAGTTAGTTCAAAGGATTCCATTAAGAAGACGGAAAATTTATGAGGAGCCATCACCATCCTTGAAGCAGTCTCAGCATGTTCGTGGTCAAGGACCTTGAACTGTTTAATAACATGGGAGCTTCTGTGGGGCTGCTGTGATTTGTGTGCACATGTATAAATGGGCATCTCTTTGGCTCTTTTGGCAGGATCGCCTCTTCTTTGTGATGGAGTTTGTGAATGGTGGCGATCTTATGTTCCACATCCAGAAGTCAAGGAAGTTTGAAGAACCCAGGGCACGTTTCTACACAGCAGAGATCACCTCCGCTCTTATGTTCCTGCACAGCAAAGGCATCATCTACAGGTTTGAAGCAAGACACACAAACAGCAGTTGAAACTGTGGTTACAGACAGTTAAACATATACATGCATATGTGCAGAGAAAGATTTCCAAAGCGAATAACCAAATCTGTATATAGTAATATTATTTCGAAAAATGTGAAACGGGTTCCTTATGGATACATCTGGAAAAAACAGCTGTTTTTTGCTGAATGATCTTAATAAATTGCTTCTTGAAGGGGATTTACTCAAATTTTTCACTAAACTAGAACTAAACAGACTATAAAAACAGCAGCATGACAATGACTTTTTGTCATCTGCACTATTAATACTATAACTGTCATATGGAATTCCTGTGCTTGCTCCTACCCCAGCCTCAGACATTTGAATGTGCTCTTTCAGACCTTTTTAGGATTATTCTTGCAGAGCAGTGGGCTTCTTGCCAGAACATGATGATAAGGAAGGGGGCCATCATGCGACCTAGCAGTAAATCCTGAGTTATATTTAGTGGTCCATGTGTTTTGTGTCAGCCTGCACCACATAGCATGTCTGTTAGCTTAAGAGGCCACACGCAGTTTCAGTGCTACAACTGAAATAACAAGCCAAATAGCAGCTTGCACATCAGGCCAGTGTAAGAAGAGCAGAGCTTATGCTGCATCCTTAAACAAAAATTGTGGCCTTGATTAGTGTGTTGTGTAATATATCATCTTGTGACTCGACTAGTTATCTATTTGTGGTTTTAGCTTAAGGTGAAGTTGTGCTTTGAAGCATCTCAGTTGATGTCACAGTGTGTCCATGCTTCTTTTTAGCTTTCGCTTAGCATCCTCTTACAAAATACATTTAAAGGCAAGGGAAACTGCGCATTTCCATAATATTCAAGATTCAACATTCTTTATTTGTCACATTTTATACAATTACAACACAGAGAAATGCACCCTGAACCGCTTCTCTTTGACTGTGCAAAAGTTATGGAACAAGCAAAGTTCAAATTTAAAATTAAACAGAAAGTTTAAAAACACAGATCTAAATAAAGTAAAAATAGTTACAACCCTAACCCTTAAACAAAGAGCACAAGTTAAAGGTCTTGAGTCTCTCTGTTTTGACGATGATGGTGCGTAATCTTCTGCCTGATTGCAGAAGTTGAAACAGTCCATTTCTGTGATGGAATGAGTCCTTAAATATCTGAGCTGCTGAACCTACATCTCTCGCTTTTCGGTCCTGAACACAGCTACTCCCATACTAGGATGTAATATTCTGTGTGAGGATGCTCTCCACAGCGCCTGAGTAGAAAGTCCTTAGGATCAATCGAGAGACTCCAAACTGCCTCAGTTGTCTCAGGTGTTACAGGTGCTGCCTAAGCCTTTTGGACTGGACCTGGATGTTAGTGGTCCATGTCAGGTCTTAGGAGATGTGGGCCCTGAGGTACTTGAAGGACAGCACCTTCTCCACTGAAGCTCCATTGATGACAAGGGGGTTGTAGACTCGCTGCTGTCTCCTACTGAAATCCACCACCAGCTCCTTGGTCTTGCAGACGTTCAGCTGGAGGCGGCTGTCCTGACACCATGATGCCAGGTTCTTCACCTCGTCCATGTAGGTCGTCTCATTGTTGTTGGAGATGAGGCCCAGCACCACCATGTCATCAGCAAACTTCACAATAGTGTTGGAACCATGAGTGGCCACACAGTTATAAGTTAAGTTGTTATGTTATAAGATTGGATTTCTAAAATCCAATAAATTACCACCTAAAACCCACAATGGTATAACCTTAAATTTATTTCTATTTGTACATTTCAGTTGTAGTTTGCCCATTATCTTTGAAAAAAGGTTTAAACAGCTTGTGCGTCATTGTGTTTGTCAGAGCTTCCTCTTTATTTCTTTGGAAATTTTCATGTTAGTACAAATATTTCTTAGTTGCTCTTAGAGTAAAACTAAGTTCACTCCCTCAGTGTTCAAGATGTTTGCGGTTGCCGTTGATACCGCAGCGTCTGACCGAACCACTTCCCATAGAAAAAAGTTCAAAGTCCAAGTCAGACTTGTCTTACTAGTGCAATGAGGCAGGTGGATAAAGAAGTTCAAGAGCAAAATTTGTGGGTCATTTGCATGTGTGGTCCTTGTAGCTCAGTGGGGATAGCATGATAGTAAAACGGCCAGGGTTAGGGATGGCTTCCTTTCTGGGCACACTCATACTGAAATTTACACTATTACTACTTGAAAATGCTTTAAGGCATAAAATTATTTGCAAAAAAACAGAACTCACCACATACCTGAAATAGGACTACATTTTAGTTTTCTGGGTTTGTTATTGTTGAACTCTACAGCTGAGTGGTCATGATGTGTGACCATCAGAGTTGATCTCTTTTGGCCCGTGTTACACAATCAGCTTACATTAGAGAAGAGCAAATCAGATTAATGCAGCCAAAGCAGGGTTGCTTGTCCTCGTGACTCTTTTGTGTTAAGTATTTCTACTTATGTCATTTGTCATCCTGTTTTATGGAAACACCTGGAATAATTTTTCTTGCTGGGATTATCAGGAAATTCAGAAAAAAAGTCTGATGGTTCTATGCCCTAAATATTGTAATTTGTAAGCATCAGCATGTGCTATTGCATAATATCTTTTGTTTAGCTTCAGGCCATCTCTGTAAAATGACCTTGGTCTAAAGTTGGGTCACCTGATCACAGATTAGAGCTCATCTCTGTAGCCCACACTCAGGAGATTTAATCTCTTGTCACATGACAAAGCACCAGCTGACACGAACATGGAGCAAAAGATTTTTCCAACATTTAATCATGGAAACATCCACTTGTACAGTCAAGACACTTCCCCTCATGTTACAGTAAATTTTATTTTCAATGGAAGTTATTAATAAACACACATGGTTACTATAGCTTTTTGTGCAGTAATTTATCAGTTTAGCAACATTGAGAAGACAATTGCTAAAACTAAATAACTGTTTAATGTCCCCAGAAACAAAAGTGTGTTATGCAGCATATAAATGCGCCAGATTTTATGTTTAATGTTTATCACTGACAGCATTGCTGCCCATGTTAAAACAAAAACAACGAGCTAGGGGAAGCTTTTATAAGGATGTGCTTAAGTGTAAGAAGGCACAAATTATAAAGGAGACAAGTGGCACTTCAGAAGTAATTGTACTAGAGATTTAATTAGAAAAGCTGCATAAGGAACATTTGTGGGTATACAGATATAGAATAACTGGCACATGGAGTTTGTTTTATCCTAAGTGATTCCCTGGGTGCTGATGGGTTAAATGCAGAGATCAGATTTCATTGTAACATGGAAATGTGATCAATAAATCACAATAAAGGCTTATTAATTGATTGATTGATATTAGGACAATATCATTTGTCATTTATCTCAAAATAACATAGTAGAAAATGGTCAAGTGGAAATTGGTAGTGGCTTAATAGGGTGCCATACAGGCTGGCTGTATAAAAATGTGCCAAATGTATTGTGGTTTTTGTGAAGGCTCATTAGGGTAGCATAGAGGAAGCACCCAGCTCCTAGGTCTTGGAAATGTCCAGGAGAGAGAGTTTTATTTCTAAAGAGAGACTATGTTGCTATAGGATAGCTCATACATGCTTTCTCACTGTAGAAGGTTATACTTTAGTAAGGTTATGTTTATGAGTCTATAATGTTGTTATTTTGTCTATAACGTAAAAAAGACCTCCGTTGGTCTTCCTGTGACTTCTTCAATTTCTTTCCCCTTTTTTGTGGATTTTTTCATATTTGAGGGTCTAACAACAAATAGCTATTCTTAGATTTATCATATGCATTTGATCCTAGTCCATACAGTTCTCTGAGGGAAGCATTAGAAGTATGGTCTCTGCCAGTGTACAGTGTACCTATTTTGAAGGTACAGCTTTGCAAGCTAGAGAATGTTTAACTTTTACTTTAGAAAGTGGCATGGGGTTAGTCACATCCTGCCTCAACAGTGTGCCTCTGTGGTGGGGATTTTGGACCTATAGCCACTGCTGCAGTACAGCACCGACAGTCTCAGCAGGAACGAAAGGTACATCATGTACAGGGTGGATTTAGTCTAAGCATATCGCAGCCTACTTGGAGCAAAGTGGCTGTGGCTGTCAGGACAAAACTGGCAGTAGAGGATATTCAGAGGCAAAACAAGGCTGCTAGATGTGCAAGAGTCATCTCTCATTCAAAGCAGGGAAAGACACATAGCTGCAGGCATGTGTGGAGCGTGCAGACAGGATGGATTGGATTCATCGCTCTAAAATCATAGTAAATGCACAAGTGCAGAGTTTACTCCTGGCTCTGTGTTCAGGTGTAGCTACAGTTTGACAGATTCTCTCAGGGTGTAAAACAAACACGCAGAGTCATAACCAACTGTTCAAGTGTCGAGCAAAAATCATTAAGAGTAAGTGTTTAGAGGTAGACCCACTGCATGTGAAATGGAAACGAGGGGTTGATTGATTGAAGTCAGAAAGCAAGCAAATTAAAACAGACATGATGCAATTCGCAAATTAGAGTGGATTTAAGAAACCAGCCCACGGTCCCTAAGGAGATAGCTACCACTAATCTAAGGCCAGACATTGTGTTGTGGTCAGAAACGCAGCGGTTGTGAATGCCTGTGGAGAAAAGTGGGTTGGGTGTTTTATGGAACTGACAGTACCTTAGGATCCAGGCCTACGAGAGGAAAAGGTTTAGATATACAGAGCTGGTAGCAGAAACAGAGAAATTTGGTTGGAAGTGAAGGTTGACTGTGGGGGTCTTCTTGGCAAATTAAACTTTTCCCTGCTTGCAATCCAAATTCTGACCTGTGCTAGTTTGTGCAGGATGTGCCTGGTTTCTGGTGCATACAATTTTTAGCACGCAAAATATCACATGCCGCTTGTGCTGATCTGAATTGACTCCTTTGTCAACAAGTCAGTTGGGCCAACCACTGTAACTTCAGCAAATGCAGCAGATGTACAGTACGTCCAGGTACCAAGTATCTGCACTTTGTTTGGATGAAGATAGCATTTAGCAACATTTTAAATATGCACTAGGTCAATGAATGGTCATTTTCTGAAACAACTGTTGTTTAATACTAGGACCCGTAGAGCTACATGGATAACAGCTGGACTACTAAGCAGACCGTGGCAATCGGATAAAAGCTAGGCATCTTCCATGTAGAAGTAAGGCTGGGTATTGCGACTGAGAGTTGTCTCTTTGCTGGGTAGGGTAGGAGTTAAATGCAGCTTGTAGGTAATGTAGGTTAGGGATAGAGAATGGTGTTATTTGACATAGGCCCAGCATTTATGGATTGATACTGTACAGTGAGGTCAAAACATCATTTAACATGAATACTGAGCTTTCATAGGAATGCTGAGCCCCCTTTTGGTGCATTTACCTCTATTGGTAATGGATAACCAGCATTGCATCATAGCATTAACAAACTAATATCACTCTCATTTAATTTACCTCTAGTACATGAGATCGCCTCTAATTTACTATGCTGTAACACTATGTCCTACAACCCAACAGTGTGTGTGTGTGTTGCATTTCCTGGAAGTACATAAATAAATGTTGACAGCAGAGCATGTGTCAGACACTTCCTGGCTGCGTTTAATTGTCTGTTACCGTCTCCTGCTGCCACACAAGTTTCCCTGTCCTCAGAGGGCCCTTTTTCTATTTGTCTCACCACAAATGTCTACCTCAGTCACATATACTGTAAGTACAAACAACACCAAAAGGAAACTGAGCACAACTGGTAATACAGTAGCTGGCATTTATATTATAGCATCTGGTTAGCTTCAGCATTTACAGTTATTGCATTCTTCTATCGCAATCATGAATTGATCCACTTACACTGCTGGATAAGAAATAAAATAACTACAGTGTCTATTTTCTTCTTTGTTTTTGTGTCTCTTCTGCCTTTCAGGGATCTAAAGTTGGACAATGTTCTTCTAGACAAAGATGGACACTGTAAGCTGGCAGACTTTGGCATGTGCAAGGAAGGCATATTTGAAGGGGTGGCCACAGGAACTTTCTGTGGGACCCCGGATTACATTGCTCCTGAGGTCAGTTTTTACCCTTGAGTTGTACAACATCACGCAAATAACTATTACCGACAAACTGGTGTCAGTTCTGTAAATCTTGAAATACAAGAAAGCTGCCAAATCCTTTATCCTCCATATTTTTTATTATAAATTGTTCTTTTTAGATATTTTATATGTCTATGTAGTATACATGAACAAATACAGAAAGAATAAACTCAACCACGTTAACTTCTGTAGCCCAGGTCCTCTGAGTTCATATGATGCAACTTTTAGTCACATCCTCTCTCCATCACACCACCTCACGAAAACAAACTCTGTGGTCAGTGCCCGTCACTCCAAACTGCCTCCTGGCTAACTGGAAGGCAGTGCACCTGCAAGGTCAGCTTGTGAACGACTCTGTTGACGTGACAAGCCTGATCCTCTCATAAGAATGCAGGTTTACGGGCGGCCAGGTTTTCATAAGGAGAGATTAAGATGGTCTGACTCCTCATATGTGAGAGATTTTTTCTCTGACCAGGACTATGTGTCTGGATTTATGAAAGGTTCCTTTGCTATCCTCAACACTTACTCCTCAGTGTAGCCTCCTTGGCAACATTTTTGCAACCAGAACCTCATGAACTGGTTTAACGTTTGCTGTAAGAATCTCTAATGCTGTCTGTGCTATGATGGTTAAATTCATTGGTATGCTGTAACACACTTCTACAGATCCTCCAGGAGTTGCTGTATGGGCCCTCTGTTGATTGGTGGGCTCTTGGGGTGTTACTGTATGAGATGCTGTCAGGACATGCCCCCTTTGAGGCTGAAAATGAAGACGACCTCTTTGAATCCATCCTCAATGAAGAGATTTTTTATGCATCTTGGCTCAGTGCAGAGGCAGTGAATATACTCAAAGCTGTAAGTCCACATTTTTTAATTTTGCTTTTACTTAATGGTTCATAAAGTGTAAAGGTTTCTTGAGGAAAGAAGTTGGATGAAAGCCAAGTCTGGCTTCAGTCTTTGTCTTTCGTCGCCTTTGTTGGACTTTGTTCACATTATACAATTACAGGAAATGTCTGTGAACCTTTTTTTTTGTAAACTGACCCACTGATCTATGCCAGAAATCAATGTCTCACTGGATTTGTGTTCAACATTGTGAAGAAACACAAATAATAAATGTGTTAATTAACTAAAAGACTAACTTCATGTATTTCTGGTTAGTATAACAGTATCATTCACTATTAAATATTAACATATCAAAGTATGGAAGTTATCTTTGGTTGTTTTGCTTTGTTATTTGTTGTCCTTCAGCCTGGCACACTCTGACTACAGAGTGGCAGCCCTACATAACTCTGTCAGATGGCTATTTGGTTCAGGTCTCTTACATAACTATATTAAGGCATGGTTCACTGCCAAGCCACAGTACACAAGCTATAAATATGAAAACACCTCCTCCTGCCATTCCTCCCTGACCAATCTCCCCTTCTTACTTGTGTCAAAGCTCTCAGTGTCACACATTAACATAAAGATGAGTGTTGGTGTGAGTAAATTTCAACACTGCTGAACTATTTATATGAAAGGTTGATCCAGTGTAAGGCTCTCCTTGATCCTGTAGCACGTTCACGGAGTTAAGTTACACTACCAGCCAAGTCAAGTTTGGACACACATAGGAATCACCGTGTTTTTCGTGAAAAGATTCATGTCTTCAGTTGTGTTACCATCATTGCACATGGTTTTCTAATGATCAGTTATTATTTTAATTTAATACATTTGCATTAGCAAACATAACATGCTGTTGGAAGACAGAACTAATGTTTGCAGAATTTAGGCCTCTGTATGTTTATGTAAATATTCTTTTTTTTTAAAACTACTGTTTGTCCTATGTGTGTCCAAACTTCTGACTGGTAGTTTATCAGGTTTTCAAAGTTTTGGGTTTTTTTTGTTTATTGAGAATAAGAATAACATTTTAATCATTTGTGAAGTGATGTTCAATAAATAAGTGGACACTGATAAAGATATAAATCAGAGCTAAATTGATCATTTCAGCTATAAAGTAAAAAAAAAAAACGAAAGTCAAAAACAAAGTGTTGTGCCCAACATCCCAAAACCCAAAGATCTGATATTCTGATTTAAATTTCAGATTGATTAAATCAAAATGGTTGATTCCATTAAATAATTGATAAATTAAATAGTTTCATAACTACTATGAGTCTGGTTGCTTTGTATCTTCGTGCTGGGGTCGTGGAGAATGGCTTCTTGGTGTAGTAATGCTGACATGGCAGTTCTGGTGCTAAGGATGGCACAGCTGACGTGGCACCATGGAAACATGGCATCGACTTCGGTGGAATAGTTTTTTTCCAAGTTTTGTGGATTTCATGTTCCTGAACTGATTGACCTCTGCTGGTTTGTTAACTCACAGTTAATTCCACTTCGAGGACAATGCTGGTCTAGTGTGGCTGTCCTTTTATAATATTCTTCACCTACACTGACATTTCCCTCATGCTTTCTCTTTACTCGCTTATATGGCAAAACATATGAATCTTCTTGGTGACTTCAGGCTAATCTGGCCACTTCTGCTGCTGAGGGGGAGGCCGATTAGTTTGTTGTTTGAAAGTCACTGCCAGCTCTGAGGTGTGTGCCCAGAGAACTGACAAAAACACACTTATTTCAGTTGCCTCCCAAAACAAGTCAAAACAAAGTTCTTTAATTTTTTGTTTTTTGTTTCGGCCTCTCCCTCTGGCTTTCTCCCACCTACTAGACTTTACAGTTGGTTCTGTTGTATTGTTTTATTGTGCACATCACAAGAAAGTTGAGACATTTAGTTGGACTCTATTGAAACTAGTTGAACTCTCACCAACTTAGTGTTGTAGGAGGTGCCACACACAGCCAAGGGTGGGGTTTATATGATTTGGAAGGTGGAGATTTACTGGATGTCTTTTGGCTCAACTCCAGTTTGGCATTGCTCAAAAACAATCTAGACTGATCTAGTTGAAGCATGTGTCATATTTCCTCATCTTGCACAGCTCATGAATAAATAATATGTTGAAATCCACATCTCCCAAACCTCTTTATCCTACTCTGTGTTGCTCTTTATGTTCCTTTTCTTTATTTAGTCTTAACTATATTTGAATCCATTCATGTTTTGGTTTTCACAGTTTTTGACCAAAAACCCGGCACGGCGTCTGGGCTGTGTGGATTCAGATGGTGGAGAGGATGCTGTGACCGGCCACGCATTCTTTTCTGCCATTGATTGGGAGAAGCTGAATCGTAGAGAAATAGAGCCACCTTTCAAGCCCAGGATCGTAAGTCACCTGAACCTTTATTGATAGCGTGATGATGTGTTTGTCACTGATAATGACGACACACAAGAGAATTTGCTAATGAATTATTCTTCATTATCTAGAAAACACCAGAGGATGTTAACAACTTTGACCCAGATTTCACTCAGGAAGAACCCACTCTCACACCCATCGATGACCCAATGATCCCTCCCATCAACCAGGAGGAGTTTCGTAACTTCTCCTTTACTTCACCTGAACTGCTGGAGAGCTAAGCATCTTCTCATTGGCCTGCCAGTCATCCTGCACTTGTCTCACTCTTCTCAATGTCTGGTCTTATCCAAGATGGTTCCCAGTGATTCATAATGTATGATGCTGTCACATTCCCCAGAGACATGAGGGTGCAAAGCGCCATGGGGTCCAACCAAACACACACTTGACAAGAACTACTGCTGCACTTGATGAACTTTTAAGCACTCCTGTTGTTCCTGAAAAAGTGTAATTTCAGTTTTTTAAATAAGATCTAATGACTGTTACGTTGTTTGACTGAGGCACATCATGCACAAATGTGTAAAAACAGTGTATTTGACGTTGCTGTGTTGTGAAATTTACTTGACAAAAGTGTTCAATGTCAAACTTTTATTGTACATTTGCTATTATGCAGATGGAGGAGTTTTCTGCCAGATACTTCAAACGAAAAAGCACTTTTTGGACCATAATGGTGTGCTTTGTGTTTCATTTTCGCTCTAGCACTATCCAGAAAAAGAGAACAAATTGAGAGGCTGTTTTAACTAGACTGCCAGAAAAGTCAAGCTGCCAGTTAAAATCCTGGAAGGACTGAGTGGACAGATGAAATACTTTCTCAATGATGTGACCGTGCTGTGGAAAGATACAGAAACACACACATACTGACTAAATGACAGTCTTTTACTTTTAAAAATGTATGATAAACCTAAGCCTAGAAAAACAGGATCATCCAGTTAATATAAATTGTTAAAATTAGTGCAAAGGTTAAATCTGTCAAAGTTGTTGGGCCAGTTTTAGATAATAGAAGATGTTATTTATTAGTTGGATCCTCTTAACAATAACCTGATATTTATCTCAGTAACACTCTGTGTAATTTGATCAGCCAGACATGTTAGAGATGATGCAATATTTCATCAGAAGTGAAAACACTTCTAAGTGATTTATGTTTACTGTGAAATATCCAAGTTTGGAGATTTTGCCATAGTAATACCTGAACCTGAAGAAAAATGACAGTATGGTGTTTGGCAGTTGGCAGAATCAAATGAGTTTTGCTGAGTACGAAAGTCACACAGTCTGCTGCTCTTTGTTCTCTCTCTCTCTCTTTCTCTCTCTCTCTCTCTCTCTCTCTCTCTCTCTCTCTCTCTCTCTCTCTCTCTCTCTCTCTCTCTCTCTCTCTCTCTGCAAGCACAGAGCCTTTGAAAAGGTCAAAGGCAGACTGTTTCAGTAATGTGGGCGTTTTTTAAACATGCAAATTTGATAAAAGTTAAAGAACATTCTACATTGCTGAACACTCAAACTCTTTAACTTTAAAGCTAGAGGAGGTAGACAGAGAGAGACTTAAACTGTGCAGCACAGTAACACTGGTCAACAGGTGGTGTGGTGGTAACTTCAGTAGTTCATTTTGTTACTGCAAACCAGCAGAGAATAAACAGGAAGCCACACAACGTCATTACTGTCGCCTGTGATAGGAACAGGAAGACATAAGAAAAAAACAATGCTTTTTGTGCTACTTTGAGATTCCTTAATGCCGTACGCTGTATGCTGTAAAATAAATTTAAACTTATACCAAAACAATAACAAAGGGGGGGGAAGTACATAAAGAGGAAAAATGGTATCGCCTCAGTCTCAGATCCTTTGGAGGAATGTTCTGCTGTATACTGTAAATTGTTGCTTGAGATACAAAAAGGAATTACAAAAAATTACAAAATTAGTAGAGACTAATATTACAAAGCTCTTCCTGTTGTACTTCAATCTCTGTTGAGCTTCTGGTTCATCTTTAGGATCATTATAACTCAAGGTGCATTGATGTGAGGGACTTGGCAGTAGCAAACTAATCTATATTAAGAAGCCTAGTGTGTGATATGCAAAGAGTGGGACAATGGATTATTTGACTTGCATTTTTGTTTGCCTATTTATGTGAACCAACTGACAGGTAATGTCTGAATGTGAGAAAAGATTTACAAGCCTTGTCTCAACTTCCATTACTGAGATATACTGATGGCTGCCAGCAGTGTCTGTGTACTGCTTGATTAAATCAGTGTTTCCCTGGTGTCCTGTTTGAGTGATACCCCAAAAGCAGCAACAAATCATGAAAGAAAATTACACAAAGACATCACATAAGACATCTTGATTTCTATCACTTTTGGGTGTAGGGTAAAATAAGTCTACATCACATGTCCTGTGCTTCAGCGGATATCTGTTATACTGAATCAGCGTCATTACTATGACAATGCAACAATTATTGCACATTTCAACATTTCCCATTCAGAGCTGGTAACAGTGCTTTCACACAGCAGAGTCTCTTTACTTTACTTGGCAGACGCTTTTATCCAAAGCAACTTACATGGAGCTAGTGATGAGTGTCTGGCTCAGGGACACACCTGGTAGGAGTCAGGCTGGGATTTGAACTTGCGACCTTCTGCATCCCAGTCTGACGCTTAACCCAGGTGTTTATTAATCTTGCACAGTTTGATCTTACATAGATGGCTGTCTCTGGCTGTGTTTGAGATGGTAACATGTGCTCACTTATCTGTTAGTGGCCAACACCAGAGACAAAAAAGGTGTGGCTAGTGTCCTAGACACCTTCCAGACTATTATTAATAAGTTAAAATAATGACTAAATCTAAAAACATTTGCAACTGCTGAGTAATTATATATATATATATATATAATCACAATAACCTGTATCGCTTGTTGGTTTCCATAAGGAATTGAGGCCAGTTGTGGACAATCAACGCAGGCTCTTTCCTGCAGCATGGTGTAAGAACAAGACTAATTTCTATTATCAATCTATAGTCATCTAAAACATATATTTATTTGTTCTCCACTAAAAGTCTACATCTCTGCCACTCACACTGACGTGTTGTGCCACAATCTGGGGAAGTGATAACAAAAGCTTGTACTTAATTATCATTGATGGCCCTCTGTTCCCCACCATAAACCTGTAGAACTTGAGACTCCTCTTTGGTCAGCCAGTGATCCTGTCAGCCTTTCACCTTTCTTCAGTGTCTATGGCTTCATCTAAGATGTGTACAGTATGATGTGTTACACTCCCACAGGAAGCTCAGCCAAAACATACAATCGGGAGTAACTGTGATAAACTTTTAGGCACATTTTTGTAATTCCTTAGAAATTATTGTGTCATTAACTTTTGAAATTACATTTAGTTTGCAGAGTGATACTGCTTAATTTTGACACATTCATGCAATCGTCTGTGTAGGAACTGTGTATCCGACATGTTGTTTAACAAAGGTGTACGACATTCCCTTGCCCTTCTGAACTGACCAACAGCACATACAGCAATTCTGAGAAGTTACAATTAAAAACTTACTTAATTCTCATGAACAAACATAAGAACTAAAAGTACTGAGTAAGAGAACTAAGTATTACAAGGCAAAATTGCAAAAAGAACATTCAATGGGGAATGTACTCTATGAGGAAATTGATATCATTCCATTTTTTTTTTACAAAACAAGAGCTGAATCACAGGCAACATGAATAACAGCCAAACATTATCCACAGTTGCCGAGAAGTGGGGGTAGGGTGGCCAGAAATGGCTAAACCACTACAGGAAAATTACCAAAACCATCTCCAAGTCAGTGAGTGTGAAGTGGAGTCTAACTGAAATCCCGTGTTCAGTGTGTGCAGTTCACTTTCATTGCAAAAAGTATGTCTAAAGCAGTAGTTCAAACACTATTTTTAGATTGTCAAGTTCTATGGCACTAAAACATTTGGATCTAATTTGGGGTATAAAAGTGAGTAACCTGGTGGAGAGATGAATACTTGCCAACCATATGTATATGGTGGTATTAATGCGCCCTTGAATAGTTACTTAGTTACTTACTTTGCCCTGTTGTAATATAGTCTTGTCAATGCCATAGCAAGCTAGAAGAAAGAGAGAGATATGGTAGGATCCATTTGGTAGATGGCTCACTACAGTATAAATTTGGTAAGTGTGTCATGTTATGTAATTTTGGTAATATAAAATACGTTTTTAGGTGGCTTTTATTAGCAAAAAACAACAACAAAAAACTAATTTCTGTAAGTATATAAATGTAAACAAACATAAATGAGAATAACGTATAGGCCTACTGAAATAACAAGATAGGAGTATTCTTATTATTGTGAAAGCAATAGATAAGTCCTAAACACATCTACAGTTTTAAATACAGTTATTCTGTATTTCTGCGCGTCCACAATTCGGGAAAGCATATGACTCCGCGCGTCCCCGCGGAGCAGTGGGAGGAGTCATGTGCTCCGTCTACGGCGCAACATTGTCTGTGCGAGTAACCTCTCTCCAGCGTGGCACTGTCTTTGAAGAAGTGAAGCTGATTTTAGCGGAGGAAAGCTTCATTTCTTTGACCAAATATACACAGTGAGGACTTGTATGTAACCCGCTTAAGGATTTACGCAGTCATATCAGCGATAAACCGAGGGATTTTGGTTTATTTCTCGACGGGCCCGGATACATCTTGACACCGATAGAGAGACTCAACTCAGGTCTTTTCGTCCTGACATGGACACAGGAATTGTACCCGAAAAGAAGAGGTAACACCAATGCTAGCTGATGCTGCGCAACATGCTATCTTGTTGTTTAAAGCTTACCTGGACATCTTTGGTCGTCGGCTGTGATTTGATTGCTATTGCTGTTGTGACATTATGAGCTTTATTCCAAGGTTAAATGCTAGTTTAGCGTGTTTGCTCGACAAAATGTGCTGCTCTGTGTCGCTATTATCGTTAGCAACCGGGTAACCTAGCTAGCTAGCTAGCTGGCTAGCAAGCAGGCAGCAGGAACTAACCAATAGTTGTTGATGTGAAATAGTTTATTTGGAAAACTATCCACGTCAATTAGCAGAATAGTTGAACTTAATGTTTCTGAGATTGATTTATGTCGGTTTATCTTGACCAGATAAACTAAATCTACTTTGAAATGAACATTAGACACTAACATCAACTACGTTTTTGTTTTTGATCGGTGTTGTGGCACCCTAAAGACAACATTAGGGTTATTTACAATTGTTTTAAATATGACACGCAAATATCCTATTAGTAGTAGATCGCCGGTGGTGTACTGTTTTTTTGACGTATTGACGTGCCTACCTTGACAGTATTCAGTGAAATGAAGCCAGCGCTCATGTGAGCAGTGCTGGAGTGTAATGTGCGGTTTCCGTTTCAATTTATAGGGTGTAGGGAAGTTGGCCTGTTCTGCTTTCTATTTTCTGGATTGGTAATAGTATATGTTACAGTTTGATTAGAAACACACAATTACCTTAATTTAGTTAGTTTGCAGACTATTTATTTAGAGCCTATTTTCGCTAACATGTTCACCATCATCATCATCATCAGGAAAATGCATGAAATATGATTTTAGTTGCGACTTAGCCTGTCTGCTCCAGAGGCCAATTCAGTAATTCATAAAATTTGCGTCATTTGGAGCTGAGAGAAAGTGTTTTGGGAAGGAATGCTTCCTTTAGACGGCAACTTGCGCAACAACAGTTTCTTCACCGAGCCAGGCCCTCCACAAGGTCAAAAGACTCAAATGTGAAAGGTGAGAGCCATTAAGCGTTGCAGCTGAAAATTGTTTTCAAAAATAATTTGTCTCTTGAGTACTTCTTAATGTATAAACAACACTTTTATACAAGTTGTCAGTATATTAGAATTACATAATTAGTAATTATACCAGAATCCAATGTGTTTTATAAGCTTGTAAAGTTATCATTTGAAACGCAAACAACCAATAAACTGAGGTCATTGTTAAGTTGTCAAATAGCTTAAGGAGTTTACTAAATCATTGATCATCAAAAAAATAAAATATATATATTTTTCCTAACTAGTTGATTGGATTGCATTGGGACTATTTGTCATTAAGTAAACTGTAAAACTAGTACAGTAATAATAGTGTAATATGTGATTGACCTTCATGGTGTTTCTTTACATGCTTCGGTGACAACACAGTAATTTGTATTGACGGTAGAACTGGATAGTTTTCCTGTGCATGCCCAGACACCACATCCAGCAAATTAATGATCAGGGCCAATGTATCAGTCATAGATCTGGATAAGAATGAGTTTATACTCGTATACCTTTTGTGGATAAAGCTTGTTTGTTTTTTGCTACAAATCAGTCCAGATTTCAGTTAGGATATTATCTTACAACTACAGCTGGAGGAGAAGGGCCAAGTGGTAACAAGAGTTCATCAGATATGCAGTTGGCCCTAAGATAGACAAAATAGATGTCATAAAAATGATCAACAGTTCAACAGAGTCTTAAAATTAGAAGGGGGCAGTAGGTAAAATGGCAACAGTGAAATTCTTCCACACAGGACAATAGAAAGTGCCACTGTGAAATATATAGTCAGTAAAATCCTGGTGTAAAGGACTGCTATATGATTGGTTAACTGAAAACCTGACATAGTATATAGAGAGATGTACTTTACCTACTTTCCATATTATATTTTGGAATAGAGTAGAATGCCTTTATTGTAATTGAAGCAGAGCTTACGAGGACACCAGGAGAACTTGCATTATGGTCAAATTAATATAAAACTGATTTGCAATATGTGCTAAATTTAGCGTGTGGTTTAACAATTCGTAGTTAATAATGTCTTTCAAACATTGACTAAATCATTATAGGTTCAGTTTGTTCCACAGGGTTTATGCTCAGTTTCATCCTACATGCTAAAATGTTAGTCTGTTATAAGTGATCTTAAAAAGGCTGTTGGTGTTTGGAGATTTGTGCTAAAATGGACAAGTGACATTTTTTAAAACACTGAACACATTAAGTAGTTAATTGTTATTCAGTTTGCAGTTGCCTTAGTACGGATGTGTTGTTGTTGAGGTATACTACATCATTTGCATAGGCAGTGGTGAAATGATGGCATTTTATTTGCTTTCAAAAAATCAGAAGTTTTTGTCTGGTTGGATGCAGTTTTGACTGGTCTCTGTGATGTGTGGTATTATTTGTGTCTCATCTCTTAATCAGTAGGCTTTGACGTCAGTAGGAGTGGCCAAGTGTGTGTAGCTCTTCACTTACTGTCAATTTCCAGGTTTCCCTGAAACATTGAAAGTACAAACACCATTTGTTTGTGGGCTAGTTAGAACTTGAAAAAGAAATTAGGTTACTCGCTGGCTCAGGTTTTTTGTGCACTTTATCGCATTTATGTTTTGTAATTTGTAGACAAAAATAAAATGTGTTTTCAAAGCTAATTTTTGTCAGACTACTAAGTCACTGCTTTCTTTGTATGATCAATGTTGCAAATAGTTTAGGTTTTATTTGTGAAGAAAGCTTGAGCTTCACAGGAAGGTAAAGACTTTAAAGTACAGAAATAAATCTGCAAGGGTTTTGTTGTGCAGTAAGGTCAAATGCCACATTTTTCTGTTTAATTATGCATATTTTTGCCTTTTTTTTACCTCTGTTGTAATACCTTTGACCCACCGTCTAATAAACAATACAAGGAAGGAAGCATGAAAACAATAAGCTCGTTACATCATGTCTTTAACTATTGCACATTTAAGAAGGTTGTTGCACTAGATATGACCAGCTGCACAGTTCTACTGCTCACTTTCCTACTATGTACTTTGATGTTGGGTTTCTGACATTTTGCAGAGATTAAAGTTAAAGAATTGCTCATTCTGTTGTGTAAAGATTCTCCCTATGACCACACGTGGATAGTCTGTGAGCAACCTCTCCCACACACCTGTCCCCCCTTTACATGTCACATTTAAAATAAAAACAACATTGAATGCTTAAATTGATCTATTGGTTTGTAGTCAAACCCAGAAGATATTTACATTTATGAATGGCTCAAGTTTTAATGAATACTTTTTCTCCAGTGCCATAATTTGAAGATTTAAGAAAAAAGGTCCAAGGTCCTGTGTTGCTTTGTAAATGGCAACACAGGAAAACCCAAAGGAAGTAAAGTTGGCTGATTTACACAGTCTACACTGGTGACTCAGACTTGCTCTACTACTACTGATAGACAGGCTCTTTTTGTTAAGAATGAAGTGCATAGGTGGGGTGTGGTGGTTGTACACGGGCCACATGTAATCAGTTGAAGTAGTCTTTCCTGGGAATGTAGCATTGTAGGAGTTCAGTTGAGTTTTATTTGTTTGGATGATTTATAATGTTGGTAATTTCGAGTGTATTTTCCAGGACTAGACCTCCCAGTGGAGAAGGGCAGGCTGGACTCTCCACAGGAAGTAGTAAATTGCTATTATTTTATACTTTGATCTTAAGCTTCTTGTAAACGCTCATGCAGTAAAACCTGATTTTGCTTCATATATATTTAGTTTTTATAGTCCACAAACTCTAGTGTCTGCACACACAGTATTAATTTCAACTCAAGGTAAATGTATTAGAATTTTTAACTGAGTCTTCATTAGTGAGTCTAACTAGCACAATTGTTATCATGGGACCATTTTTACAACGTTTTTATAGTTGTATGGAATGAAAACTAAGTAGAGTCAAACCAAAACTACACAATTTATCACAAAAGAAAGTAAATTTGCAAATGAATGTATTATTACAGTCAACACTCATGTTCATTCAGATTCTAGTAACAGTGTTAAAAGACTGTGTTTACTGACACACTAAATAGAGACAGATAGTGAAAACATATCTCTAGTAAAGTAAGTCAAGCCCCTAGTAATTAAACACGCAATCAAGTCTGTGTACACTGGTCTAAGATTTTCTCTGCACAGTTCTTTCTTTCCCCATTAATCTCTAATTCACTTGTTCAAACATCTGTTAGCAGCTCTGACTTGTTTACATAATAACACTTATTCTTATTAGAAAACAAATCTAGTCCAATAAAAGCGAGCAAAACTGCAAATGTGGCAGCGTTGGCAGTGAGGTCTGACAAGCACAGCATTGCTGGACTTGCGTGACCATGTGCCTTAATAGTGTTACATAACAGTGGCCTCTCTTCTCGCTTTTATTTTAACACCAAGGGAACTGTCTTGTTTACATTGCATGTTTATTCTCCCCTTTAGTTTGAGCAGGCGATATAGGCGTGTTGTCATATAATGAGGATTTAAGCAATATTAATTTCCATTATTAAGTATCACAATACTAAAATGGACAGAAAAAATATAAAAGTGGTTCTGATAGACTGTTGTGTCATCAGTCTCTATTTTTTTAAGATGTGGTCAAGTCCATAAAATCACTTTTATTTGCATTGCAGTTTTTTAAACACCCGTAATGAGTCTTTGACTCCAATGTTATACCTACAGACACGTTTTCCCATTAAAAAGAACAAAAACTGGTCGTTTTTTTTGTTAGTTTTATCAGGTTTGTACTTTTGTAACTTTAGTTCATCATCACCTACACTGTTTGACTCTTAACAGTAAATTACAGGGTGATACAGTTCAAAAGAGACCAGGCACATTAATTTAATCCTTGCTTTTATTATGCTCAGACGTTCTGACTGTGTCCTGTGGGGATCACAGAAGATATTGTAAATATGTGTCAGTGGTAAAATAAGCAAATATGCGAATGAATGCATGCATTTTTATGTGTAGTTGTAATTACAGGCTAGGTTGAAACTTGTATAAGTTACATACATAAACATTTTCAGAGGAGAACTTTCAGTACAGGCAGCAACACAAATCTCAGTAACACTCAGTTTGTATCTTCAGGTATCTATGGTGATGAGATGACCATCAAAAGATATGGCTTAGAGTTTTACAATCCTGTTTTACTTTTTTTCTTTACAGTGTACAGAGTTTCTGTACAGTTTTCACAGTGCCACCATGTGCGCTGTTTTTACTTAGTGCAACTATGTTGGGAGACACCCTAGCTATTGTGTGTGCAGTAAATCCTCAGAATTACTGGTGTTTTGCTATATTATTCCTTGGTTATTGGCTTCCGAGGATACAAAGGCTATGCTCAGACAGATCTGAGTTGTTTTACCACCAGAGAACTAACTAATATGTTTAGTGTTTGCCAATTAGCATTATTTGATGGAAAGTTTTGAGGCTAAAAAAAATTGTCTTCCCTGCCACCCTGTCGGGTGATAAGATACACTTGGCTTATTTTAGTTTGCAGGTCCAATTTCTTGTTGTGGGTCCTGATATAACAATATGATTTTGGTCTATGCAGTAAGTGCATAACAGATCAATTTCAATTAGGTGTGTATTTCAAGGCCAAGGGCTTTCAAACCATCATCTGCTCTCTTGTGATGCAGCTCCAGTGTCTAAAATGCATTTGAGGTCATGAGATAGTGATTGTAAGAGAGATTGTGGTACATATACAGATTTAGCAGCAGTTGGGTTGACTAACTCATTGTGTAATGAAATTAACAGAAGGATACTGTGATTTGCCCATGTCATTGTGTCCATGTCTAACCCTAACCCTGGTGTTCCTATTCATTTTAAAATACTAAATGTCTAAACTTAAGCTGTTGCTCACAGTGTGGTGAGAGTTCATTAGCTAGAAATCAAAAATTGAGCAATACAAGCAGTAAACACTTAATGCTGATCTAAAATAAAAGATAATATGGCAGTTTTTTTGTCATGGTAGTTCATACTAGTACTGTCATTGTCCTCCCTGTAAGTCAGTTGAGCTGGGTTTGTAAATATCATAATGATTGGATTGCATTAGTAAGAACACATGAGGAATGAAAAGATGGATGGGAAATGGAGTCAGAACCAGTAAACCTAGGGCCAAGAGAATGATTATTTTGCACTGGACACAGTATGGAAACATGTAATCTGCTGTTTAATGATTGATATATAGATGTGAATGGTCTGACACAAGTCATTGATTTGGATATTGATAGAACAGGTTAGTGTTAACTCAGGGCAACTAAAAACTTGTTGTATGTTATATATAATGTAAAAGAAGAGAACTTAGCTTGCTGTGTTTGCTGCAGTTTGACCTGACTGGACACAGTGTGTTGTACAGTAACTTGGCTGTGCACCAAGACAGTAAGAGGAGTCCTTCCAGCCAGTCACTCTTAAGGGGGTGGACTTCATTTCGTTTGGTCAGCAGCCAACAAGTCAGCGACCAATAAGACACTCACAGATGGTCATATATGCAAATGAGTCTGGTGAGGGTCCAGGCTGTGGCTTTATGCGGATTCTTAACTGCTGCAGTCTTCAAAGACCTGTCCAGCATCTGTACACATACTCAAATCAGAAAGGAGGGATGTCAGCTGAAGTAGTATGCATAGTGGGCTTAGAATCAGTTTGTGACCATTCTGTGGCTGACCCACAACCTGTCTCCCGTAGGGTGAGCTCAGAGAGGAGGAAGGAGAAGTCAAGGGATGCAGCGCGATGTCGGCGTGGAAAAGAGTCAGAGGTGTTCTACGAGCTGGCACAGCAATTGCCCCTGCCCCACACCGTCAGCTCCAGCTTGGACAAGGCCTCCATCATGAGGCTCACCATCAGCTACCTGCGCATGAGGAAACTGCTCAGCACTGGTCAGTATCTGTAGTTTTTCTTACCAGACAATGGTAGAATACATCTATGCTTTGTTTGTTTGGCTCCAATTATAATTCATTTGTACAACTGTTATTACGTTAGAAGCAGCTTGAGATTATTAGAATATTTTTTCATTGAATTAACTTGGAAACCATCACAGGGAAAGAATTAAAGGGCTACTGGTGGAAAGAGTGAAAAAAAGAAAAAGCAAAGTAGGGAGTGAGAGAAACATTTTTAAGATGCAGATCAAAACTGAAGAAAGCAGTAATAGATGTTCAAACGCTGAGTCAGCAGCTCTAAGAAATCGGCACACACACATTAATATCTTTGCAGATGCACCTGTGGGAGTAGTGTGTGTGTGCCACAGTGTCCTCATTACAAACGTGTTCTTTAGACAAGAAACTTTAGAAGATGGCCGCCTAATTTCCTTTTTGTTTTTCTTTTCTTCCTTTATCTCTCTGCTCCACTCTCTGTTATCTTCTCCAGATGAGCCAATGGCAGATGAGGAAACAGAGCTGGATATCCAGCTGAACAGTTCCTACCTGAAGGCTTTGGATGGCTTTCTCATGGTTTTGTCTGAAGACGGAGATATGATCTATCTCTCAGAAAGTGTCAACAAGTGCCTTGGGCTGGCACAGGTTAGTCTGATTTATTTGCTGTGTTAGCATTAGTAAGAACACATGAGGAATGAAAAGATGGATGGGAAATGGAGTCAGAACTAGTAAACCTAGGGCCAAGAGAATTATTATTTTGCACTGGACACAGTATGGAAACATGTAATCTGCTGTTTAATGATTGATATATAGATGTGAATGGTCTGACACAAGTCATTGATTTGGATATTGATAGAACAGGTTAGTGTTAACTCAGGGCAACTAAAAACTTGTTGTATGTTATATATAATGTAAAAGAAGAGAACTTAGCTTGCTGTGTTTGCTGCAGTTTGACCTGACTGGACACAGTGTGTTTGACTTCACACATCCCTGTGACCAGGAGGAGCTGAGGGAAATGCTGGTTCACAGAACAGGTGAGGGACAACAATATTACCACAAGCACTCATCAGCAGTGAATCCTGTTATAGAAAGCTGTCAAAACTAATCCAAATGTTCCCTTTAATCCTGATGGCAGATTGATTGTGTGAGTTACTGTGTGACCGTTGATTCAGTATTACTGGAACAATATGCTAGGTCATTGGCACTTTTTTTTTTTGCTTGCGCAACACAATTTAGGCTTGCTTTATCTAAGTGGGTAGAATGTTTTTCACTTTTTGCATTTGTAAAGGCTATTGAAATTAATTTTGCTAAAACTTGAAAAGGCTTCCTTCTGCAGTATCCTTTATAACATAGTCTGAACTGAATAGATGCTATTCTTCTTGGCATTGCATTGAGTTTGCATTCATTTTATCTCATTCGTAACAGCTGGCAACTCCACTGTTTTTGTTTAACTTTGTGTAGCTCAAACCTTTATATCTCAGTGTCTCACTACAAAACACTGAAGACTAATAAATGGAGTTTGATTCATTGAAATTTTTTCATTTCTGTACACACATGTGCTGCTTTCTCCTTTTAAGCTATGATTTCGTTTTGTGATTTCAGGCTCCAAAAAGTCCAAGGAGCAAAATACAGAGCGCAGCTTCTTCCTCAGAATGAAATGCACTCTAACAAGCAGGGGCCGCACCGTCAATGTCAAGTCAGCCACATGGAAGGTAAGACAAGGTGGAGCTCTGACGGCCATAATGAGACTGTGATGATAGTCCTTGTGTTTATTACCTTTCTATACCTGTTACTCCACAAGACAAAAAAAAAGCAGCTGGGTACATGGGTTAGTTAATCTTCTGAGTTTGCATCCATAACTAGAATAGTACAAACTGCTCTGCATTAGTCATAGTTCTCAGCCCTGTGACTTCACACTGGACACTCCATAGAACTGCAGCATGGGACTGTTAATTTTCCATCTGTTCCAAGCAGTGAATATTTGGATCAACAGAAGAAAAACAAATATTTGAGGACAAACTGCAAGTTTTGTAATCTCCATATAGCAGCAGATGCTGCAGTATTTCAGTCCCTGACAAAGCTCCACTTTTGCGATGCCAGCATTTATGAATCTCCCCTTAAACTGCACATTACACTGAAAGTAAGAGGCAGGCAGTGGACGAAAGCCTTTTTTTACACTCCAGCTGGACAGTGCTGTAATAGTGTGATGTAAACAACATGCTCATTGTAGGAAAAAAATGTTATTGACACACACACACATCCACATGATGTCTTTCCTTACAAGATTGTCAGATTTCCTCTCAAAGATTTAAGTGGAAAATGGGGTGAAATTTAGTGGAGTTTGGCATTTGAAGCAGTTAAGTTGTACAAAATGTATATAGGCAGGTTTTCCTGAATTTTGTGTACATTTAAATTATTAGTTTTTACTGTCACTAGGTACAGTACTTGTGGTCTGAAAAAGTGTCCCTCCCATTGTTTCTAGGTGCTTCACTGCTCAGGTCATGTCCGTGTTTATGATATCCACACTGAGCAGACTACCAACGGGCAGAAGGAGCCACCTGTGCCCTACCTGGTTTTGATCTGCGACCCCATCCCTCACCCCTCAAACATTGAGGTCCCACTGGACACCAAGACCTTTCTCAGCCGCCACACAATGGACATGAAGTTCACGTATTGTGATGAGAGGTGAGTTGGCCCATCTGAGATGATATTATATGTTTAAGAAGCTTAACAGGGATCAAATAGGTTCAGCTTCTGAAGCCACCTGTGGAGTACATGTTCCCTGTTATTAGTAAAGTTTCCAACATTATAGTCACACAGCCACCTAGTGTTCAGTGTGGATACTACAGGAACTTGATCTCAACGTAAATCTTTTATTTGATTGTGCAGGATCACTGAGCTGATGGGTTATGATCCAGAGGACCTGCTGAATCGCTCTGTGTATGAGTACTATCATGCACTGGATTCTGATCATCTTACCAAGACTCACCATAACTGTAAGCACAGGCCTTGAAATGTGTAAAATCTTGGAACAAGCTCTAGCTATATTTTTTTCAGGCTCCTAAATCAGATCCTAAATCAATTGTTTCTACTTTCTTCTGTCTTTTTTGCTCTTAGTGTTTGCAAAGGGCCAGGTCAGCACAGGCCAGTACCGGATGTTGGCCAAGAGAGGAGGCTTTGTGTGGGTGGAAACCCAAGCCACTGTCATCTACAACAACAAGAACTCCCAGCCACAGTGTGTTGTCTGTGTCAACTTTGTGCTCAGGTAGTCTGAAGGCTCAGAATCATTATTTTGCTCTCAAAAGAAGTGAGTTAGCTGAAGAACTGGCACATATTATAAATAAAGAGAATATAGATATTGCTAAGAGCCATTTAGAACTGTTATCATTCAGTTGTTTAACTCTGTATTGCCTTTGATTGTCACAGTGGTATCCAGGAGGAGAAACTGGTGTTGTCTCTGGAGCAGACTGTGGATGTGAAGCCGGTCAAGGAAGAGCAGCAGGAGGAAGAAAACGCTGTAGTTGAGAGCACCCAGCTAGATATGTCTCCAGCCCTGTTGGAAGATGAAGAGGAGGTGGAAGAGGAGGTGGAAGAGGATGAGGAAGAGAAGATCCCAGAGCTGGATGTGATCAAACTATTCACCCAGGCAGTAGAGACCCTGCCTCCTACTAGCCTGTATGACCAGCTGAAAGGACAGCCCGAGGCCCTCACCCTGCTGGCTCCGGCTCCTGGAGACACAATTGTCTCGCTGGACTTCAGCTGCCCTGGTTTGTGGCTCTGTAGTACAATTAACACTTCTCCACAGCATAAGTCAGTGCATATCCTGGAGAATTAAACCAGTCTTATTTTCCCTTCTCTGGTACAGATTCAGAGATCCAGCTGCTGAAGGATGTCCCGCTCTACAATGATGTAATGCTTCCCTCTACCAGTGACAAGCTGGGTTTGCCTCTTTCCCCTCTGCCACCCAGTGAGCCTCTCAACATCCCCATCACCTCTGAGGATGCAAAGTCTGAGGGCTATACTCCAGCTCCATCCACTTCGCCAGCCAACCACAGCCCCTCAGAGGTATTAGGACTGTTGATCTATTGTCATTTTGCAGTTCACAATTATTTGCCCACTTACTAAAATGTACTGAAGATTGAATGACCTTTGACTTCTCATCTCTTTAGGACTTTTGTTTCGCTATGGACTCAGACATGAGCTCAGATTTCAAACTAGACTTGGTGGAGAAGCTTTTTGCCATTACAGAGCCCAAGACCCACTTCACTACACAGGTAATAATGTCGGGAAATACTGTAGATCTTATTGTATTTATACTAATCTAATGCAGTAAAAGCTCTTTGTTAAGATTAATTAAGCTTTTTTTCTCTCTCTAAGACAATGGAAGACTTGGATCTGGAGATGTTAGCTCCGTACATTCCCATGGACGATGACTTCCAGCTTCGCAGTCTGACCCCTGAGGAGCCTCTGTCTTGTGGATCAGTCAAGTCTCTTGAGAGTTCACCAGTCCATGTCACACAGGACCTGAACAGCTATCCCAGCTCTCCATTCAGCACGCCAGGCAGTCACACAGCTTCTCCTGCACCACCTGAGCCAGTGAACGCTCATCTTGCCAGCATCATTGCTAAAAAGTAAAGTTTCCAGAGTACACAATCATTTCTTTTGCAGATAGAATTTAGATTGTTTTTTGGGATATTGGTTAAATGTCAATATGGTTTTGCTGCAGGACCCCGCAGTTGGACAAAGAAGTCTCACTTAGGACCTTGGCAGCTCAGAATGCACAGCGCAAAAGAAAAATGGGTGACTTAAAAGAAGTTATTGAACAGGTAAGACCTCAACATTTAAATGTGCTTTAAAGATCTTACTATTGTTTTGTAGATGGTAGTTTGAATGTCTGTATTTTATTTTTTCTAGGGTCCTGTGGCCCAGGAACAAGTGGAACAGGGCAAAAAGCTGAAGGGAGCACAGTCGGGAACAACCAGGACCATACTTCTGTTGCCTTCAGGTGAATAAACAAAATCTGTGGTGTGACAACTTTAGACTGTGGCCTGAAACTGAAAATTAGAAGAATGATAACTGTCTTATTCCTTCTTAGATTTGGCAAGTCGTCTGCTGGGCACCACATCTGATGGCAATAGTTCCCTCCTCAACCTGCCGCAGCTAACTCGCTACGATTGCGAGGTTAACGCCCCCCTGCAGGGTCGTCAGTACCTGCTGCAGGGGGAGGAGCTGCTGCGAGCTCTGGACCATGTTAACTGAGTCAATGCTTAGCCTGCTCACTGCTGGACTAGACTGGACACTACAATTTGTCCCTCACATTGTCACTCCCTCTTCAAGACACCACCCACCCTCCTAACCCCACCCCACCAACCCTTATTTATGTATCTGTTTGAGTTTGATTCTAGTTTTGCTGCTGTTTGTGCACATCATGTGATATCTGCAGCATTCCACCGTGACAAACACCATAGCAGCATCTGGGTTTTTGGTGCAAGGGATTCAGGCATCGTGAGATGTCCAATTGTCATTTTTTGTTTTGTTTTTCTCTCTTCTAGAGACTCTCAGCACACAGCGCCTCCACAAATGACCCTTTTCCAGCAGGTCGCAACACAACCTGGCACTACTGCCAGCAGTGTATTGTAAGCTTCAGTCGCACAATTTATATTTTCTTAAAAAGAAAAATATTACCAGCAATATATATTAAGCCTTTTTAAAAGTAGTTTTAATGGGATTTGAACTATTTTATTTTTCCTCCTATACTTGTATGTTGTAGTACTTGTACCTAACAAGATGTCTTGTCCAAAAGTCCAAAAGTATGAACATGATGTTTAGACCTAATGTGGTTTGAATGTTCTCTCCATTTATTATCTACCAGTCTTTGAGGTAAATGCATTTAATTGTGTAGCAGTTCAGTACATGTCACTTTATTACTTTACTGTAAGTGTGTGTTACTGTACATATAACAGGGAAATTTGTCTTTACACAGTTTCGCTTCACAGCTCCGTCTCTCAAAATGAAATCAGAGTAATCTCTTCATTTCATTTGTTTGCTTCTCATCATGGACAATTAGCATTTTTCCTCTTAACATGAAGTGAATTCATGTTTTTCGTTTTTAACTATGTGACATTCGTCGAGCACTCTGTTTAAATAAGTGGGATCTCGGCAATTCATATTTACTTGTGCGATCATTGTCATCATTGTAGCATTTGTGAGTTGTTTGCTCAGTTTATGGTAGTCAGTGAAATATCATTGATCCATGCCATATTGTTGGGTCACTCATGCTTCTTGTTGCTGTCTAACATTAAATGGCTTTAATAAAGTACATTATTTCAAGTTTTATTAATTTTACAGATACGGAAGTGTAGAAACATCACACGGACACATTTTTCTGCTTTAACAAGGTAGAAGCTAGAAAGAAGTAGAAATGTTGTTGAATGTTGTTGAGAAACCTGGGAATAAATACTGAACTGTTTATCCATATACAGCAGAGCCAAACCTTGAACTGCTGAAGGCCTATAAAGACCTTTGAGTTGGTACTACTGTGATTTCTCTCTAGTATCATCAGAATATTGAACAAAAATGCTGGAGCACATGATCAGTATTGACATAAAAACACTTAACCCTATGGGGTTTCACAGTTTTTTCCTCATGTACACAAACTAATCATCTGGCAGTTGTCCATGAGGCTAATGTTGAAGTTAACCACTTTATTGAAATAAAGTAAGTTAGGTCAGTGTCACTCTGTGTACTCAGGAGCCATTTGCAGTTGAAGCAACCGGTTTCCTCTCTGCACCACCATGCTGATTTTGCCGCTGTTCTGGACGGCCTGATAAATCTCCTCTGAGGCGCTCACCTTCCCCCCGTTGATCTCCACCACGATGTCTCCCTCTAGCATTCCAGCTCTAAAACAAACACGACAACAATTCATCATACGATGTTCACGCAGTACAGAAACATACTGAAGGCTTCCAGAACTCATAGGTTTATTTATACTAATGTAAACAGGTACTGTATGACACCATGTTTGACTGTCACGGTTTGAATGCAAATGATCAAAGTCATAAAATGTGTATTTTGCTGAGTGCTGTATCTCTACTGTAGGCGTACTAACTGGCTAATTTACATTAACATTTGACTTAAGACGCACACAAATTTCAGAGTGATTTAAGATACTGTACATACTGTACATGTCTGTTAGGTTCTGTTTCAAGGTTTATTACTACTATGAAAAGGCTCTTTCCTGTATCAGCAGAAACTATAGCAAAATACCAAATAAACAAACAGATCCAATACAGCACCTCTGCCATGAATTCTGCTTACAAGGTTATGATTGCTCGTTTTTTGTTAAAACCGACAGGTGACTGTATTCAGCCACATGTTTAAATAGAAACCTTCACTAACAAACCACGCCCACACCAGCTTGGTTTGCTTACCTGTCGGCTGGGGAGCCTGTGATGACTCTGTGAATCAGAATGCCATGCGTCACATGTGGGAACGATGGGTCTCGCCACTTCAGCTCAGCAATGATGCTAAAACAAAGGCATAAAAGAAAAACACCTGGATTTAGACACAGCGGTGCATTCAGTTTTATCACAGGTATTTCTGATATGAAGCTTTTACCTCGGTGTCAGTGTCAGCATCATTACTCCAATGTAACGCCGCTTTGGCTCAGAACCTTGGACAAAAACAAAATTGTATGTGAATATCCTTAGGAGGGAGAGATCAGGGGGTTACACAAAATACTGAAGATAGAAACGGCATGATTTTTTCAGATTTTGATTCTTGGCTTGTTCTTACTCTTTCTCTGTGCTGCATGATCAAGAAAAAGTCTAACGCGATCAGATGGAATAGCAAAGGAGATGCCTGCAGTGACTTTCATGGTGTTTATACCAATGACTTCACCATCCTAATAAGACAAGAGATAACACATTTAAATAATGTAAAATCAGACCAAAGTCCAGACAGTTACTAGGGAACAACATAAAAAATCATCACATCATCCACACACTCAGTTTACATGTTGTTTGACAGCAGACAAAAAGTTCTGAAATGCAACAATCTCTAATAAAAACATGTTTTTTCTCTGTTATATATTACATTTACTGTAACTGCAGTGAATTAACACTGAAAATTACCAGTATACTCAAACTTGTAGTGACTGTCAACAGGTTTTGCAACATCTGATTGTGGTGCTAAAGATTTAAACAGGATCTGTGACTCACCAAGTTAATGAGGGGACCTCCAGAGTTTCCAAACTGTCACATGTGACGTTAAGAAACAAAATGAGACATGTTTGAGTCACACTCAGTCCAGATGGTTTGTTAACTTAAGTGACTACACACGGTCACAAAAATAAGAGATAAATACAGTACAATATTTATTTACTCACATCTATGGTTGCATCTGTCTGTATGTACTCCATGTTAGAGTGTGAAAGGCCCAACTCCCTGCTGCCTCTCTGCACTGAGCTAACAATCCCTGATGTGATTGTATTCCTTAAAGAAAACGGGCTTCCCATGGCGACAACAAACTCTCCTTGTCGAACATCAGCCGACCGACCGAGCGCGAGCGTGGGTAAGGGATTCTGCATGACATGTGAGAGGAAACAGACAGAAAGAGTAGTTCAACAGCATGTCAATGAATATAGTTTCATTTGAGTACTCTAAAAACTGCTTAAAATCAACTTGCTTTCTTGCTGTGAAGCTTTAGCCATCCAACTTATTTAATATTAATGCAGAAACCACTTTGAGTGTCCTTTATGTTGTTTTATGTTTGCTTTCCTTCTGTCTTTATTTTTGAAAAAAAATATGACTGTAGCCTATGGAATTCCTTTTTCAAATATTCTTGTAGCTTGTTGTTCACCTTTGCAGTGATTTTGATGGTGGCAATGTCTGCTACTGGGTCAACATCTTGCACAGTGGCGTTGTACATCTCTCCGTTGGTGAGCTTCACACGAACACCTCTCTTGTTGGCCACAACATGAGCATTGGTGACGATGAGACCATCACTGGTGATAATGAAACCAGAGCCATTGGACACTGGGATTTCTCTACGTGACAATGGGTGTCTGTAAAACAGAAATTATTAGAGATTATTCCACACGGCGTTAAAAAAAAAAAAAGATTATTTTGACTCTTTAGATTTTGGGGGCGAAGGTCTAAAGCTTCAGTTAGCCAGATGGTAATCCAATCTGGCTACCACCTGACTCTAATTATCTTATGTATGACAAAAACTAAAATAAGAAGCTATCATTTTTATATCTTATTTCACATAATTTTTTTTAACTAAAAGTATTCTACAAAACAACATCAACTCTCGATGGATGTGAAGTTGTACATTGGAAGGTAAATAATAAACCAGACAGATGCACTAAATTCTGTAACCTTAAGAATTGAACTAAACTGCTCCCAAAATTAAAAGGGACACCTAAACATCACAGTGTAACACTAGGTCAGCTAGTTATACACTGACTGTGTAGTTAAATGATAACTGACATGCTTTTCAGTCAACTCACCTGTCCACGATTTCAATGTACACCACAGCTGGAGTAGATTTTTCCACCACATCTGCAATGAAGTTGTATTTATACCGGGGGCTGTCGGGTTTAAAGGGAGAAGCGCACTGAGCTGATGGCAGGATGAGTTGAAGAAACCGTCCGGACAACGAGGCTCTCCTGTCCGTGACTTTTTCGTCTTTTTGACTTTCTAGAAGCGCCACGCCACAGAGTCCCAGACCCACCGACAGCGACCTGATCAGAGAGCTGCTGGTGTCCTTATCCCGACCCCTTCGTCTGTCCCAAGCAGGAGCTCTTCTCTCCAGGCGTGTGTCTCCCTCTGCACCCCTGTGGTTACATATCGCAGCAGAGGACACACGGCTGACTGTCCTTTCTGCCAAAGAGTTAAATCCACGACTCTGAGTCTGTGTCCTAAGTACTGAGAGAAAACACCTATTGACAGCAGCTGCTGTCATGTTGCATCACACCGGGTTCAGGAGTTTTAGACTACCAAACTAGACTTTATACTAAACCGTATTTTAAAGAAGACCGATCTGTTTGTATGAATTAACAGGCGTACTGGTCAGCTGAATAAAAAGACTAGAATATGAATACTTCCTCTGGATTATACTGTCACCTACACCAGTCACAGAGTCATTGACTGAAAGAAAAAAAAAACTCATTCCGGAAGTTGGATTTTGCTTCTTCTACGTCTAAATTTTGGCTGTTTAGAAGGTGCTTGTCTTACTACCGCCCCCAGAGGACAGAGTGGTTATTGTAACCACAGACGCAGACAGTGGTTTAAGAAGTATTCTGATATTTTACCTAAGTAAAACTGTAACGAATAAAATTTTAGGTTTCAAAATCGATTATTTAACGTGCCCCATCAATTGTAGACAATTATGTTTTAAAACCAGGCACAAAATCATGCAGCTTAATTTAATTACTAAAATTTAAATGAAAAAACCTGCGCACTACTTAGACGGAAGTGACGTATGTGTGTTTATCTACGTCACAGGATTCTAGCCAAAGGCGGCAGTGATGAAATTTTTAAAATTTGCGAGCTAGCTGTTAGCTGTTAGCATACCTCAGGGATCTACAATATTTTGTTTTGGGTTTTTTAAAGAAGCTATGGCGTCGTATCATAATTTATTACAACATACAAAGCAACAGTTTGAATCTCCTGCCAAGGTGTTTGCTAAGCTGAAATCTAAAGTGCAGAGAGAAGCGATGTGCGCGGAGGAGGGTGTTTTCCTAGACAAAGATCCGCAGTGCAACGTTAACATTAGAGATAAACATGATGCAGGTTTTAACTCGCCCATGAAGAGAGCAGACGCCACTTGGAAGACAGATGGACTCAAGGAAAAACGTAGATTTGGTTCTTATCGCGATGAAGTGGAGGCTGTGACCCTCTCGCCCATTGCAAGTCCTCAGAAATCCTTCAGGTACCGTTACTCATTTTTAGACAATGGCAGCAAACATGTGGAGAAAATGCCTCCTGTGACTGAAACTGAGCATGCTTTTATATCAAGCCATGGGCGTGCTCTAACAAAGAGAACTTTTCTCGAGTCAACAGCGTTGTCTCCTCCGACGTCTGTAGTAAACAGACAGCAGATCCTCACAGAGCCAACCCAGATCAGAGACTTGGATGGTTTTATAGTGAACACAACTCCAGTGAATTGTGTTGGGGGTGTGTTTGAGGAGGAACGTGCTTCTCAGGACAATTTGATATCTCCAGCCAATATCTATTCTCCCATGAAGAGGAGACTGAGGAAGAGAAAATGGGATCAGGACTTAAACAAAGCCAGCAGCAGCCACACCAAGGCGATCAACGTTGAAGTCGTAAGTCAGTCACGGGAAAGGAAAACCTCCCCTGTTCCCAGTGATGATGACAGCCACAACAACACTGGCATGGAGGAGTTTGGTGGTGTTAGAGGATTCCCTGCTGGCCGGTCAGAGATGAAGCAGTTCTCTCATGAACTTATGTTCCCACCTCCAAGATCCACTGCAGACAAACGTGAGATACTATTATTGATTTTTTTTTTATAGGTGAAACTGAGAGGAAGAAATTGATTGTTGCCTATGTTGTATTCTTTTGCTGTTTTAAACAGGCTGCCATGTTATTATGGAAAAGATTCCTCTGATGTCTCCGGCCAAGATGTTTGCTTTTATGAAAGAGAGGGAAAGTAAACGAGAGCGGCAGGCAGTCCATGAAGTAAGCAACAGCAGAAGGGAACTTTTCAATGAAGGTGAGTGTTTTGCTTTTTTTGAGTCAAGTTTTAATAAATTTTATGCTGCACGTCATAATTTTGTTCATGTTGTCTCTGACATTCTTTTCCTTAGGTGATTTCCTTCAATCGAGAGACTCACCACCCTCCACAGCTCATAACATGTGCGAGATGGAGGACATACATTTTCAAAGTGTTCCAGAAAGTGTGGTTCCTGTAAAACGCTCCAGAGTAGAGACGACCAACAGCCAATCACATCCCTCTGAGGATGTCCTGGTCCCCGCTACGCAGTCACAACCTGTTTTGCTCGAAGACCCTCTTGTGCTCAATTCACCATCTGTGTTCATCCCAAAGAAATACCAGGCTGTGTTCAAGCGCAACAAATTGCCCCAGTGTGAAAAATTCCCTAGTGTGAGTAGAAACTCTTTAAAGAAAAAGTTGATATTTACAGTAAAAAAAAAAATTAAAGTTGATGGATCATAAAAATCTGAAACATACTTTGGTTAGATCATGTATAATATCAAAGTTTTGGGATTCCAGACACATTTTAGATCATGTGGGTAGTGGAAATGAACCCTTTAATTTCTCTTATTGATTTTTACTAAGCTTGTGTTTTCATCTTTGGCAGGAAAGTGTTATTTATCTCAAACAGTGGTTCCTGAGGAAAACCCATAAGGGACTGTTTGTTGATGGAATCCACAGGTAACTGGTTCTGGAAAGATGATTTTATATGTTTTGAATGTTGTGAAAACTAAGATTTTTCATACTTGTCTTTTTTCCGACCAGGGAGGAAAACATACCGTGGAACAGTAACATCATTGTGGACAGGGTTTCAAATTCTGTGGTGAAGACTGTGTCTGGCCGGGTTTACATTTTAGTTGGGAAGATGAAGTTGGACATTGCCTCTGGTAACTAACTTTCATATGCGCTCATGCGAATTTTGATTCTAATTATGTTTCACTTATTATTTTTCTTTTATCTCTCACTTTTCCTTGCAGGGTTTCCCAAGTGGTTTTTGAAAAACTTTGTCAATGGATTTCCTCCAAACTGGAAAGCGCTTTATGAGAAGTTTATCTCAGAGTCAAGAGAGTAAGAACTCCCATGGTTTCACAAAGACACAATTGTTTGGTGGAGTTGTTTAATTTATGTTTTTTTTAAGAGCTGTATGTTTTGTAGCATTGATTCCAGCAGAGTAACTGAGAATAGTGAAGGGAGAAACAGGAGAGCCAAGAAAATGTCTGAGGTGTCCTCCATCAACCTAAAGCAACACAAACAAAAGCCTTTCAAGACACGTAAGTTCAGGAGAAATTTTTTAGTTAACAGCCTAACAAATAAATGCGATGCAAAGAAAGCAAACTGCTATTTGTTTTCTAAATGTTTTAATCCACTAAAGTCATTTTTTTTATTTGCTTGTACATATATTGTTTCTTTTCTAGCTACTTCCTGTCCTCCAGCATCTTGTACAAAAGTGTCTCGAAGTGGTCGAACGATCAAGCCACCTTTAGAGTACTGGAAAGGAGGGAGAGTCATTCTGGATGCACACATGAATGTTACCATCCATGAGGCTTATGATACCTCCATTTGCATTCCTGTAAGGAAGTTCAGCTCACCTAGATTCCATTTTCATATAGATTATATTTTTATCCATTAAGACCAGATTTGACTACGTACAAACAATTGATATTTCTGATTATAATTGATATTATTATTGATTATATTATTATTATTATCTATCTATCTATCTATCTATCTATCTATCTATCTATCTATCTATCTATCTATCTATCTATCTATCTATCT
>JAUYWH010000014.1:10909694-10948258 GCA_034779795.1 Ctenopoma multispine | reverse complement strand
CTATCTATCTATCTATCTATCTATCTATCTATCTATCTATCTATCTATCTATCTATCTATCTATCTATCTATCAATCATGACAGGAGGTTACCACAACAGTGTCTGCGAGGAAGTCACAGAAACCCACCCGTGTGTTCCTGCCTTGTAGTGAAGGTAAAAGACAACACAGTTGCTGCAGTTTAAGCACAATGAGATAAGTCGTCCGTTCCATGCAGACAAACTGTTCTGTGTTTCCAGGCCGCAAGCAATGTGAATCAGCCAGCGAAGAAGAGGTATCAGTACCACTCAGGATGGTCAAGGCTCCGCCCCGCAAACGTAATCAAACTAAGATTGACCCTAAAGAGAGGCCCACTAATCCACCTGAACCTGTAGTTCAGACAGTTGGCAGTCTTGAAGAGTGTTCTCGCAGTCTTGAAGAGTGTTCTCGCAGAACGAGGTCTAGCCAAAGGCGTCCAGCTACAGAAAGAATGTTGCATTTGGACACTGTTCCTCAAAAGCAAAGAGACGCTGAAAAGGCTTCAACACATAGGTCAAAAAAACAGACAGATGTCACCAACAAGCATTCCGTGAGAAGCAAGAAACAGACTGTCTCCACATCCCCAGAATCTCTCACTGTTAAAACATCACAGCAACAATTATCAGATGATGACTTTTCCATCAAGAGAAAGAAACAGAAGAAAGGAGAGCACAGGAAAAGAGGTAGGAAAGTTCTCAATGAGTCACAGCCGAACCATTCATCTCTGTCCAGTCAGTCGTCAGAGATTTCTGAGGATAGTGGAAAGAAAGTGAATAGGAGAAACAGGGTAACAAAAAATAGCGATGCTGCACAAACACGGAGGAAAAGCAACAGAACTTCACCGCCCACAAGGCCTTCACCCAAATCGACACAATCCAGGAAGAAACACAAGACAAACAAAGGCAGCACAGTTGTTCCACAAGAGCAAGATGAAGAGAAGTGGACAGAGGCAGAGCTCATCAAGCTGCAAGAGTAAGTTTTAAAATGGATAGATTAAAAGAAGCTTTTTACAGAATTATTTTAAATTGTATATGTCTAAACAGAACCTCCTGGCCCACTGATGTGTTTATGTGCATTTGTTTTCCAGGGCTGTGTCTTACTATCCTAAGCACATGACCGGTTACTGGGAAAAGGTGGCGAGGATTGTGGGAACACGTTCTGCAGCAGAGTGTCACCACCAGCACACATCCCAAGGAACATCACAGACTCCTGCTAAGAAAACCAAGAAACCCATAATGGAGAAGGAAGCAGCAAGAGAGCCAGGTAGAGAAATACTCCTGATAGTGGAAAAAAATCTAGTATAATTAGAGTGCACAGAAGCTTAAGGTGGTATATCAGTCTATATCCAAAGATACTTCTTTTACTATCACTAAATCCTCACAAATTAGAAGGTGGAACCTGATGATTGAGCATGATTCAACAATTGTAATTGGATACAATATATAGTTCTTTTCTATGCTCAGTTACAGAGCATCCTGTGATAACTGCTGGAGTAGGAACCTTCAAAAGAAAGCAGCAGGTGCGTGAGTTCCTTGAGGCCATGCCCAGAGAAGATGTTGATGACATTTTCAGCTCTGCCTATATGCAGAATAAACGTTTTGAGGTTTGTCATTTTCTGTTTTGGGATTTTGCAAAAATAAGATTTTTTTTTTTGTAGTTTCCATCTAGGGACTTTACAGTAAAAACTTGTGTAACTTAATATTTGCTTTGATGGATAGATGCCCTCCATGTGTCCAAGCGATGACCATGACTTCACAATGTCAGAACTTGAGCCTCTGACCCCCATGTCCAAAATCTTCCCCGACGTGAAGACTCCCCAGTGTCTGCATATTACTCCTGGCATGATGGGCTCTCCAAACAGGTGAATTATGTCGACTTTTGCCTTCTGGTTTGTAAGATTCCATTGCAATGCAATAGTTAACTTGTGTTTTTTTTTGTTTTGTTTTTTTGCAGGAACAACGATGACAAGTATGTCTTTCAGCTCCAGAAGAGGATGAAAAAAAATCAATTTAATGTCTGCAAACAGGCTTCATCTTCAAAGGTACTAATCTGTGAGGCTTCATCTCTGAGATTCATAGAGCACATGGATTTGTGTTTTTTGCGTTTTTTGTTTGAACAGTTTCAACACTTTTCTTTCAGAGCTTTACACCCACACCCTCAGCTAAAAGAACAATGAGAAGATGTGGGAACACAGGTAGGTTTCCTGAGGAATGTGCTGGTGAGAGTTTTTTTTCCAGTGTCATGGCAACGATAGAAATTTAATTCATGTACCTCCCATTCAGATCAAGGTCAAAATAATAGAAACAATTTAAATGCCTGTAACATTAAACACCTCTTGAACCAATATAAATTTGAAGTTCATGTTTTCAATAAAATGTTTTTACGTGTTTATAAAAAAGGCATTTCAAAGGTTTTGATTGAAAGCTGAAAGCAGTTTTATGCTACATTTCTTTTTGTAACAGGAATCTTATTCCTGAACCTGATCTGTTTCTTTCTTTTCACCAGAAAATGATACCTTTGTTGTTTGGGAGATGTTCCCAGGAAACGAAGGCATAATGTCTGAAAGCGGAGAAGAGGAGGATTTCTACTTCTCAGACAACGACTGACAGTTGTTGGAGTTGAAATATTATATTATTAAACTTTTAAAAATGACCTGCAAAGTGTTGTATAAATATGATATCCATTTTTAGATTATGATTTTATGCTTAATAGCTGGGAATTGTTTTACAATTTTAATTTGTAACATGCTGTCAAAAACAGACCTGTTTCTTGTAAATATAGTTTGTTTAAAGTCTTAGTGCAACTATTGTTTTAATAAACATTCTTAAATTCCTAGTCATGGTTTAGTTGTGTATATTGCATATTTAAATACAACAAAGATAGAATTTGTGAGAACTTCACAAGAAAGCAAGAATAATGCAATAAACAGAATGTCATCTTGGGACTCCTATGAGTATCACACTTCTAGGAAACAACTGCCCAATAACATGTTCTTCATCACAGAAAAGATCAAAACATAAATGACCTGTTTGAATCTGACATTCATTTATTATCCCTCCCATGTCTGCACAGTTCCAGAGTAAGATTTGATTCATAAGCAAAATTCAATTCATCTAACACAATTAAACCTTTAAGTCATTATTCAGTGATTTTATTCATTTTATGTTCTGTTTTAAGTTATATACTTACCACCTATGTAAGGACTAAAATTAACCCTATTTCTAAGATTATGTTGTCTTATACATAACTAATAAAGTCAGTAATTAGATTTTTGAGGTTTATTAGTCCAGACTTTATGAACAGTGGTGCGTTCACGTGATTTTTTTTCTTATAGCAGAAATAAGACAGAACAGACAGAGCCTCATTATCTAACACAGACTTCGCTTTGCTCAGGTATTTGTGTGTATACTGGTGAGAATGGCATTTTGTCCGGGTGATGGAGTTTTAAAAAACAACAACACAGAAACCAGTTTTACTGATCACGTGAAACAGGTCACATGGCTGCAGCGCCTGTAACAGTCCTGTCCTCCAAACGCCACAGCTCGACTTCCTGTGAGAGCCGAGGACGCTATGAACACGCTGTGAGTGCCACTAAATAACTACTAACTTTATTATTTTCTTCGAGCTGTTTCCGAGAAGGAAAAACAGTCAGATAACATTAAGTCGTTATTCAGCGGTCGTTGTGTTTGTGTAGTTTTATTAGTTGTGATGTGACCTACATAGATAGCTGCAGCTAACGTAGCAGGTGACCGTGTTGTAGATGTGGAGCTTTTTGGGTTCAGTCGCAGATATACACCTCTGCATATGGACGGACCTCAGTTTTATACCGTTATGTTTTGTTCCTTTTTTCCCGACAGACTGACCTTCTCCATCCCCTTGTTATTCAGCTCTTTAGTCTGGAGTGGATATCTGGAGTATGACCAAGATGTCCTGTGAGCAAACCAACTGTCAAAGTCTTTTCCCTCATATCTGTGGCATTTATAGAGACACAACTAAAACGTTTCTCCACTTTCTACAGGAGACCAGAGGACTGGACTCATGTTGGTCGGGTCCACCCCACAGAGGAGCTGGAGCTGACCTTTGCCCTGAAGCAGCAGAACACTAACCAGCTGGAGGAAACACTCAGACTAGTGTCAGACCCTGACTCGGCATATTATGGTGCGGCACTTTCTCATTAAACCTAAAAATCTCGGATCTGAAGAAATCTGCATGCACTTCCATCACACAGATTTGATCTCCACTAAGTGAGTCTTGTTTTGTCCCACACAGGTAAACACCTCAGCCTGGAGGAAGTATCCTCCCTTGTGCGTCCATCTGAAGTGACCCAGAAAGTGGTGCATCACTGGCTGCAGAGTCATGGGATTACAAACTGCTTGACTGTTACCACTCAGGACTTTCTACACTGCACCATGACTGCAGAGTAAGCATATCTGTTTTCAGCCACATTTAATCTTCCCTATCAGTAAGTTTCTCAGCAAGTTGCTTCTGATAAAACACTTAAAAAGGAAATTTTTCTGCTTCAGTTTCCTCTTTGTGTGAATCATGTAGAGGTCGAGCTCATCTCGTGAGGCAGTTCCTCTTTCTGTGGTCACTGTTTGAAATCAAAATCTGAGCTGTTCTTACAATTCTTAAATCTAGATAATGTGGTCTAGATAGATTACTGGACATAAAAAAAAACACTCAAACTCATATGTTTCTCAAACACACAGAACTGGTATGGTAGATTAGTATGTTCATGATGTTTGCGTGGATTTGTAGACCATTCACGTTATTAATGTTTTTGTTTGGTTTGTGAATTGAAGCGTTGCAGAGACGCTGCTACCAGGAAGCAGGTTCCACCGTTACGTGAGAGATGGTCAAACTCTGGTGAGGTCTTCAGCTCCGTACGCCGTTCACGATGATGTTCACCAGCACCTTGACTTTGGCAAGCATTATTATTTGTCCCTTATTTATAATTTCTGTATATTTGGGTTAGGATCTGTACTAACACTGGACACATTACTGTATTTTTGCTACACAGTGGGAGGGCTTCATCGCTTCCCTCCTAAAGGGCAAATCCTCAGTAAAGAGAAAAATCCGTCTAAGGCAAAGGTACACCTCGGTGTGACTCCGTCCGTCTTGAGGGCCCGTTATAACCTGACAGCGGCTGATGTGGGAACAGCTCAGAACAACAGCCAGGCTGTAGCCCAGGTATGATTTGCTGATGATCAGTCCATAATGAAACATTAAATATTACACTTTAATCTCACCAATACAGCTTGTACCCTTTCACACTAGATAGTTGTTTTCTCTTTTAGTTCTTGGAGCAGTACTACCACCCTGCTGACTTGGCAGAGTTCATGAGCTTGTATGCGGGGAGTTTCCAGCATCGGTCTCAGGTGGATCGAGTGGTAGGGACCCAGGGTGGAGGAAAGGCCGGTATTGAGGCCAGTCTGGATATAGAGTACATCATGAGCACAGGGGCAAACATCTCCACATGGGTCTTCACCAATCCAGGTTTGTAGGGAGAATCTTCTTGGATGGCAATGTTGCTTACTTGGCTGGTTCGTCCACCTCTTTGGTCCAAAGGATGAGTGGGGTGTTACTGACAAGTTACTTTTACTCAAAGTACTTTGTTTTTAAACTGAAAACTTAAAAAAAATTATAGTCTTATCAGTCATAACTGTCTAGTGCTAAATACCACATGTTCACATGCTAATATGCTATACAAGATAGCTGCTGATAGCATCACTTACGTGTTACATTCAATGTCAAGCTCTTAAGAACTTAAATTTAAGTAGGTTTTTGCATTATCTCTTCTTAAATAATTAAGCATCGTACCATCTGTATTTTACGCACTCGCATTTCCTCACTTTCTTTCAGGCCGCCACGAGTCTCAGGAACCTTTCCTCCAGTGGATGGTTTTGCTCAGCAACATGTCTGACCTGCCCTGGGTTCACACCATCAGCTACGGAGACGATGAAGACAGCCTGTCTACTGCCTACATGATGCGTATCAACAATGAGTTCATGAAGGCTGGCGTCAGAGGAATCTCTTTGCTCTTTGCTTCTGGTCAGTAATATGAGTCTCATTTTTGCATGACATTTTCTCACGTCTGTTACCTCTCACTTATTTAGACCCGTCAGATACAATTTCCTGTTTTCACATTTTGAAAGGACACAACAGACAGTACTGCAGCTATAGAGGAACTGTAAGCTATAGTTTTTGTAATGGCCTCAGAGAAATCTGATGTAAAAAAAAAAAAAAAAATGGGACAGCTCTGGGCTCTTGGCAAAGTGTCAACTGTCTGACTTGGCTCCATTGTTATTTTCAGAGCTGTATCTTCCTTGAGACTTGAATACACCATTTCACTTAAAACACACATGATGACACAGTGTCTTTGGAAAACGTGTTTACCATGTTACCTTTTTGTCTTGTGATGTAGCTGTCATGACATAGCAGTACTCAGAAAGCTCCTACTTGTCAGTAAGTAAGTAATGCTGCATGAGTAGCTGTTAGAAAAGCTTCAGTCTCATTCTTGTGTTCAGGTGACAGTGGTGCTGGCTGCAGACATTTAGGTAAAGAAAACTGCTTCAGACCCAGTTTCCCAGCCTCAAGGTAAAAACATCAAGTCCACTGCTGAATGTAAAACTGTTTCTGCATTTAGCATTATTTTAGCAGAATTAGCATTACTGAACCTCTGCATGGATTTTTAATCTATAAAGACACATGCACTAAATCTTAATTAAAAAAAATTTGATGATTAATCACTGAATAAAGACTTTAGTTTGTGAAATGTTTATGAAAATTTAAACCGCCTACGATCTGCTTCTTGTCCTCAGCCCATATGTCACTACAGTAGGAGGAACCTCATTCAAGAACCCATTTAAGATCTCATATGAAGTCACAGATTACATAAGTGGAGGAGGCTTCAGCAATGTCTTCAAAATGCCTGACTACCAGGTCATAATAACATTAAGTCATGAGCGTTTTTTTAAGCTGTTAATTTCTACAGACAATATAATATTTGCTGTGTTTTTGTGTCCACAGGTCAGCGCAGTTCAGGGGTATCTGAAGACTGTAGCAGCAAGCCTTCCTCCTCAGTCATACTTCAATGTTAGCGGCAGGGCTTATCCAGACATGGCTGCCCTGTCTGATAACTACTGGGTGGTCATCAACAGAGTGCCGGTGCCCTGGGTGTCTGGAACCTCGGTAAAATATATCAAAGTTTTTGGTGAATTGAGAATTGGATTGGATTAAATGCACACAAATGTAAAACTGATTTATTAAGTTAAAAACTGAGCCATCATTTCTTAATTGCTCCTCCAGGCATCAACCCCTGTAGTTGGAGGGATGTTGTCTCTGATTAATGATCAGCGTCTGCTGAAGGGTCTTCCTGCTCTGGGCTTCCTCAACCCCCGGCTTTACAAACTCAAAGGACAGGCCCTGTTTGATGTAAGTCATACTACTTGCATGCATCATGTATTCCTATTGAAAGCAGCATCTTTCAAAACTCTAAAATATAAGTCAGCATTATATAATGTAATGCAGACAATTGCTGTTTTTAACTAGGAAGAGGAAGTGGTAAATGTTCATCATTGTGTGAGGAATTTTGTTAAAAGGTCATAGTCTCTAAATGTTATGCATTCTTGTCACCAGGTGACTGAAGGATGTCACCTGAGCTGTCTGGATGAGCAGGTTCAGGGGAAAGGTTTCTGTGCTGCACCGTCGTGGGATCCAGTTACAGGCTGGGGCACACCAAACTACCCTGCGCTGCTGACTGTGCTTTTAGCTCAGTGAACACCTGCAGTTCATAACAATAAGGCACTGTCTGCTCTGAGAGCAGGTACTCTACACACATCCAAACTCTGGACCAGGGACCTGATGCTGAAAGTTGAACAGTGTAATGAAGAGGAAATTATTCCTACAATTTAGATTTGTTTAAGATTGAAACACTGCGTTATTCCACTCTACACAGATATTTGTCATCATCAATTTTAAGATGCATAATGCCTTCAATGCTGTATTTTCTGCAAAACACTTCAGGGATGGTGGTAGATGGGGATTTTTATGTCAGACTTCTGTTTCTGCTGTTCTCAGCATTTCCACTAACCCAGATTTGTCTATGAAACAAACTAACAAGTTGTTAACAGTTATGCTTAATAAGTTAATGCTGCTAAATACTCAGCAATGGAAAGTTTGCTATGCATAAAGCTTGAAAAAAGTGATGAAATACATATACCAATCATCTTTTGTGTGTTCATGTCTACTTGAATTTTTTATTTCTACCAATCCACTAGATGCAGTTATTTCAGCAGATTAAGGAAATTGGTTGTGTGAATTATATGAAGATGTGATTACTTTTTATCCATGACTTCTCTGCAGGGATGAGCTAGGTACAAACATGCTGTGCTTGCACACAGTCCTAAAAATGTCACCTGTGTTTGTAACAAAACAGAACACACTATGCCGTATGTAGCTTAACAGGACATTGATTTTGTGTTTGTTGCAGCTATGAATGAAATTGCACTGAAAGTGTGTTAAAAATGAATCAGCAATTCTACCCACCAGCATTGTTGCACTATTTTTGTTACCTTTTAGCCAAGTAAATCCTCAAATTAGACATGAAATATGAGACTGCCTTGTTTATTAAAGCTTTTTTGTAACTTGGAAATGTCAGTTGATTATTCAGAATTGTAAAAGATGCTACTTTTCAGTAAAGATCCTTCTGCTTTGAAGACTCTGCTACCAAAATACCCGATCCTTATCTAAAACTGTCATGTAAACTGTGACCGGACAGATGACACTTTTTACATTGATAGTGCAAGGGGGGAAAAACATTTTAATCAGTGATCACTATTGATAATCACATGGCTATTACCTACATGATTTTGATATTGCATTATACAAAATGAACATTTTTAAAGACCATTCAGTCCCCCCTCAAAACACACTCCCATGAAAAGCATAGGGGGAGATAAAACAAACTGGGGAACCTCATCCAAAAAGAGCTACAGGGACAATCTTACTACATACATTACCACAGAGCTTATGTCAAATACTTAAGTGTACAATATGCACACTTGGGGGAGAAGTACAAAATTGAAAAGGTGTCACTGCTGAGGATTGATGCAAATTTGACATATATTGCAAAATTTAACTGGTTGTGTTAAGGTATAAATAAGTTTTAGGTGCAGATCCTTAATTAGTATCCTCGCCAGAAGACACCATAAATTGTTCCATCCAGGTAGCGCCAAAGTAGGGTAGGAGGCCTGAGGTGAATGGGGTTCTCATGAGTTCCTTGCTCAAACCTCCATATGAATATCAAAAAGTTTGAGAAAAGGTCATTTCTCTGTTTGAACCTTTATCTAGAGACGATACAAAGGGGACTTCTTATCTCACAACAAAGCAGGTCACAGGACATTAGTCTGTCAAGGAGTGGAGATGCAGGTCAGATCCTCCAGTGTATGCTCACGTTATCCTGGTTCAGGGCTGATTCACTGGTTGTTTTTGGCTTTGGCATGTGTGAGGATGTGAGACTTCAGGTTGGTTGACTGGGCAAATTTTTTATTGCAGCCATCAAAGGGGCACACATATGGCCGGTCTCCAGTATGAATACGCACATGTGTGCGCAAGTTAAAGTCCAGAGAAAAACGCTTGCCACAGCCCTCAAATGTGCACTGCGGACAAGGGAGACTGAGTTAACGCTGCTGCGTGCCTTGGCTCACCTCACACATACACTGATATCATTTATCAATAGCAGGCATTTGAGAAGACAATGGCAAGTTTGGGCTAAGTTTACATTTTAGTATTTATCAACATTTTTCTTTTCCTCAACAGAAATATGTGGCTTCTGCTATAATAAGGAAAATAAATGTGATATGCAGAAAGTGAAGGAACTCACCTGGAAAGGTTTCTCTCCTGTGTGTACAAGTTGGTGTCTCTTCAGTTTTGAACTCTCCACGAAGGCTTTGCCACACTCTGCGCAGACATGCACACGAGGCCCGTGGGTATGCAAGTGCTTCCTCATCGCCGAGTTATCCCTGAACATCTTGGTACATCCCTAAAGAGAGAAACAAAATGACACTAATCACTCTGGACATGGTCATTAAAGGGGGTAGTTTTAGCAACTACAATGTTGAAGTGACCCCCACACCAATGTAACATATACCTCCATGTTAACAAATAAAGATTTAAAACTGTACTGGTGCAATAGACAACATTGCACTCACTTTGTGTGGACAGGCTATCGTTCTGGGTGCATCATCTTCTTTCACTTTTCTTGGCTTCATTCTGCAACAGAATTAAAAATAGCCAAAATATTATTTTCCATTCACACAACTGTACACATTCCACTGTCAGACAAGAGCTAATATTTTACTCCCTGTGTATACCCACAGTCTCTTGTTTCCATATAAAAACCTGAACTTTACACAAACAAAACCATTTATTGTGCTACAAAGCAAGGCTCGTATTAATAAAGAAAGTTATTTGTGTTTAAAATACAACTGTGTACAATGTGTTTTTAGTATGGCTCTGTGAAAACATTACCCCTTACCGTGCAAACTCTGCCAGCTGTTTAGGGTCCGACAGGTCGATGCCTGGGATGCCTCCTGGAGGAAGTTTCTTCCCTGTCATGTACTCTGAATAATCTGGAGGCGAGTTTTCACCTGTTATTTGTTCCTCGTGGTCTATGTCTTTCTTGTCATCTAAATAAAAGAGAGAAACATATTTTTAAAGAGCTAACCTCAATATTCATACTCATAATTCTCAATACTTTCTGTCACCATCTATTATTAGTTTACTACAAATAAAATAGTCTGGTTTGAGCTGTATAGTTTTGCATTAATATATAATAATACTAATACTTAGTTTATTAGTAAACTCAACCAAATAATATTCCTGTATGATGCAATAGACAATATCACTCTTTTAAGTGTTTCCTATCAAAACACATTAAATGCATAGCCATAACATGTCATGGTAATTTCCTTTTACAGGAATAATAATAAAATGTTTTAAACTATATATATATATATATATATATATATATATATATATATAGTCATATGCACAGTTTTAAAATCACTTTATATTTTTATTTTTTTAAACATATTATTATTACAAATGAAATTTCCAATTTAATAATGCCGCATATACACGTGTTTATAAACTTTACCGTTATGTAAAATCCACACGTATAATGTACACATATCTAAAGTTTAAAAGAAAGAAAATTTAAAAGCAAACAAACAAATAAATATTTAATTATAGTTATCAATGTCTCATAATTTGAACGTTGTATATACCCACTGGGACAATAGTAATAATAATAATAATGACAATAATAATACTATATCTCGCCTAAATGAAATCACGCTTTCAATGGCTTTTGTCCTAGTATTAAACTACACGTATACACGTAGTGCGTTTGAAGCCCTAGAAGTGTAAAGTATGAGGGGTTCCTGAAGGCACCACCGCCGTTACTGCTGAACTGAACTGCGCCACAGCGGCCTAGCGGAGCCACCTACACTCGCTCCCACTCTCGCCGCCATCTTCGTCGGCCAAATAAACGCCATTTTTTCGGGCCGCCATACTTTCTAGACCGGGGAAATATGGCGGCGCCCATCGACACATAAAACATGGCTTCCCATAAAAACAAAAACATTTCAAATGAAGCTTAAGTGGTTCAGAGTTGGGAAATAGTTCCTACTTTATCGGAGGACAAGGCCCTAACTGGGCCCAGTCACCCGACACACACGCCGAGAACAAAGCGAACAGCCACCTTACAGGAATTCACTCAGGACTCTGAACTTACCCGATGCCCACATAGTCACTGAAAACTCCCCCTCCAAAGTCTTTATCTGGACCTGCTTCTGTTCCCATTTTCTGCCCATTTCTCCTCCGCCCAGGTAGCTCTTTTTGCCCGCTTTCTTTCCACTTCCAGACTTCTTCATCCGGCCCGTCGACGAGCTTTTCCCCGCAACAGTAACCAGAGTCTGTTCTATGTAGTCCTCCTCCACTGCAGGGACTGGGATGAGGATCTGGTCCTCGAAACCGTCATCCGTGTGCAGCTCAGAGTCATCGTCCCCCACAACCTCTTCCCTTGTTTGCACCAAAATCACCTCCTGGTGCGGGTGAATCGAGTTCGGATCATCCGTGTCAAGAGGCTGTAAGGCGATCATAGGCTGGTGTTCACCGTCGTCTCCAACAACTGTTGTCTCGATTGTCTCTACTTCGATTTCGTGCAGTTCCACTATTTCGGCTGGCATTTCTGACCCGTCCGTTTCTATGTACAGGGTGTCCCCCGATGCCATGATAAATATTGTATTTCCTCCTTCTTAACAGCTATTTTTTCACTCTTGCTTTCCCTTCCGTCTACTCTGTCTTCCTCCTCCCTCTCCGACAACAACTCTACACTCGTTTACTCTCGTCGCCACAGTGCTCCAGTTCTGAAATCTCGCGCGATTTGGACTAAAAACATGACCCGACGCAAGAAGTTGAATGAAATAAATATTCTATATGCGCGTGTGTGTTATAAATTACTTATGAGAAAATACTGTGCTGTGGTCATATAAGCTTATACATGATTCAAGATAATATTAGTAATAATAGATAATAATACTGCTGGCCATTATGGACAATGCCAGGCATCCTCTGCATTCTGTCATCAACACCCAGAGGAGTATGTTCAGCGACAGTCTGCTTCTCTTCAAGTCCAGGACCAACAGACTTAAAAACTCCTTTGTCCCACATGCCATCAAACTGTTCAACTCCTCACTGAAGGGGAGAGAGGGGACAGATAGGAGGATGGGGACAAACATCTATCTATCTATCTATCTATCATCTATCTATCTATCTATCTATCTATCTATCTATCTATCTATCTATCTATCTATCTATCTATCTATCTATCTATCTATCTGTCTATCTGTCTGTCTGTCTGTCTATCTATCTATCTATCTATCTATCTATCTATCTATCTATCTATCTATCTATCTATCTATCTAATAGTAGTTTCAGCAGTCAACAAATTAAGTTTTTAATGACTGTAATGAGTAAGTAAATAAAAAGGAATTGTTATTCAACAATATGCTGACAACTGGTTTGATTATTTGATTTAATGCTTGGTCCATAAGAAATAGAGACAGTTTGAAATTTATGAATTGTCAAGGGCCCAGGTGACATATTCAAATTGCTGGTTTTGTCTGATCAACAGTTCAAACCCAAAAGTATCCAGTTTTTTGTTAATAAAGAATCAGAAAAGCAGCAAACTCTCGACAGAAGCTGTAACCAAAAATTGGTCAAATCCTCTTAAGGTCTTAATTTGTAAACAGTGTATGTCAGCTAATCAAAATGACCTGTAAAGGTATAGAAAACTAATCACTAAACTAACTAATCATTAAATTTCTCGAGAAAGTGACGTAGATGCACAAAGACAGACATATGTAAATGTAAGCAAATCAATTTGGATACCTCTCATCTAATGGACGGACTGGTTACGAGTGACAGTACAGTATTTGTGTTTATCAAGAGGGAAACTGTAAAAAAAGTATATCAAATATATTCTAACAGATTCACGCGTAAAAAAAAAATCTTGACTGGACGGTGTCTGTCCTCTTGTCATACCGTTACAGTAATCTCGCTATGGCAAGAATGTAAAGTTGTTTGGGCAGGTTCACGACTAAGCTCGCCCCCCTCCCCAGCCCTAAGCAGGGGGAGGGGCCTGTCGTCACACCTTACACCTGCTACCTGTGTAAGTGGGTGTGTCCCAGAAACGGTGAAGGTTTCATGACAGGCATAACGCCGCAGAGACACTTGCCTCCTACTCAGCGCGCACAGTCATGGGAAAAACAGGTGGAAGGGGCGACTTTGAATGGGTCTACACCGACCAGCCACACACTTCAAGAAGAAAAGAGATTCTGGGTGAGAAATTGAACAATATAAAAACTCTTTATCAGCACCGAGGAATCCGCTGAACAGCGGCTCTGGTTAGTTTCTGTAATAAGTTGCGTGCATTTCTTTTTTCCTATAAAATCGTACCCGGTTAAACCTGTTTACTAATTGTTGCTTGACGAGCTTTTAGGTCCACAATGGATGCAGGGAAAATGTAGATGCCAGCAATGATAAGCACATGTTCTCACATTTATACCTTTCATAGTCACTCAGACTTTGAGGCTGTACATACAGTACTACTCCCATTACGTTTCCTATGCAAAATAATATTTCTTAGAAATAGGGAGTATAGCTGAAAGCCGCAAAGACAGGCAGTGAACTTTGACACCTGTGTTACTCACAGCAAAAGGCATGATGTCAGTGTTTAGATACGGACATACTTATGATAGGAGTGGCATGTTTGAGAGTCAGTCTTGTGAAAAATTAATACCCGAAGAACAAATTAGTTTTGTTTGAAAATATCAAAGTCTGCATTTGTGTCACAATCTGCCATTTTTTTCATAATGCCTCTGAGCTTGCTAGGTAACAAGACACATTCCCTTCTCGTGACAAACACAGATACAATGCTATTGCGTGGAATGGGAAGAAAGGCTTTGTGAGTGTGAGGTGATCCGGGAGGTTTCTGTCATTCACTAAACTGCCTTACACCAAATATACTATCATTGTTTTATTAATACAAGAAAAATGTATCTTCATGTTTTCCCAGAGTCTGCAGGATATTAAATCTGTTTCTAAAGCAGTCATCTGTGGCCATCTGATTCATCACGTAATTTGATTTAAAACAGTTATATATCTAAACCTGTTCATGTATATTTGATGTCGGTTTTGTCCAGCATGATTGCTCTGGAAGCATCTGGAAGGTGACTGGTTGTTTGACACCTCCGAGGCTTGAATTATTAAAGCATTTTGTTTTAATATCCTCTGACCTGCCTTGATGGGAGGAGTTGAGGGATGCGAGTGTCATGTTAACCATGGGATGATTTTATTGACAAGTGGTTCATGAATGAAGGGCTTTTGCTTGGTGTGTCTGTAGACTTTATATCTAGGCTTGGCTGTCATACCATAAAATCTTTATTACTAAGTTCAAAGGACACCGGTGCCTGCTATAGAGTGCTCATGTGGATGCTTAATGATCATGAGACAGCCTGAAAGTTGATCATCGTTAGCAGGTCTAGAAACAATGAACAATGAGTTAATTGTCACTTTGACTTATAATTTGCGGTTGAATCTCACAACATTGTTAGCTGAAACGCAATGTTTAAACCATATACAGGAAAAGTACCTGACTGTAATGATGATAAAATGACTTGTCACTCTGACAGGGGGAAGTTAAAATCCTCAGCATGGTCTGTGCTGTTTAACTAATTTATTTTATGATGGTTATTGATTGAACTTTGTGCCCTGTGGGCAGTCTAAAAGACCAGCACCTGAAGATGTATAGTCTATAAATCGCATGAGCAAATGACAACTTGAAGGCGAGGTTCAAATAAAATGCTACATTAAGAAGAAATATGCACAGGAGAGAAGCAGTTGTAACTACGTTCTGATTAATTGGTGTTTCAAAATGAGTGACCGTAGGGGCGCAGTAGGGAATTCCTGGCTAAAGTTCAACTGAATAAAGAGGGCTTGGTCCGTAAAGAGGAACCTATATGTGGCAGACAGATTACAGAATCCAGGCTATGTTCTTTTTAAACCTTTAAGCACTTAGGTAAGCCCAGTTTGCATAGAGGAAATACAGAAGTGAGCTGACAGCAAGTGAAAAGCAAAGTGAAAATTTGCATGTCCCATTACCCGATACTGCATTGCTGTCTAATGCACGATGGGATAGGCTACTGCAGCACCCAGCGCATAATGAAATCAGCTCCTCCCTGTGATCCAGAAATTTCAATGGATCTGGTTAATCTGTCTTGATATACTTGCAGCAAGTCTCCATGAAACACTTAACAGTAAGGTGTGGCTGGCATAACAAATCACAACCTGTATGACCCAATGAATAGATAATGTTGTTATGCTCCAATGGACCAAACCTAGCTCTTTTTGTAACATTCAATGGTCTTGAACCCTCCCTTGCATCTCCCTGAGTTTCATGTCCCTCAGCAAAACAACAGCTTTGCCAATTAAAAATGACTTCTGTCAGAAGTCGAATCCCATGAGAGTGGTTCGCACTCACTTGACTGCGTTCTTTAACTGTACTGTGTCACACAGTGAATGCAGACAACAGTTTTGTCTGCAGGAGTCATAAGGGATATTTTACTACATTACTATTTTAAAAATTACTAAAAAGTTCTGTTACTTTTTTCTCTGTCTATCCACTACTTCTAGTCCACAGGTTTTTTTTTTACCTGTTTCTCTGCATGTCTCTAAACCTGTTTCTGTCTGCGTCTTTTCTCAGCCAAATACCCAGAGATCAAGTCTCTGATGGGTCCAGATCCCCAGCTGAAGTGGGTGGTGTCAGGCATGGTCCTAACCCAGCTCCTGGCCTGCTACCTGGTGCGCAACCTTTCGTGGAAGTGGATCTTCTTCTGGGCTTATGCCTTTGGAGGTTGCATTAACCACTCCCTGACTCTGGCTATCCACGACATCTCTCACAATGTAGCCTTTGGCAACAAGCTGGCAAAGTGGAACCGCTGGTTTGCCATGTGGGCCAACCTGCCCATCGGCTTGCCCTACTCCGCATCCTTTAAGAAGTACCACGTCGACCACCATCGGTACCTAGGAGGTGACCAGCTGGATGTTGACATCCCCACAGACCTGGAGGGATGGTTTTTCTGCACCCCAGCCAGGAAGATTCTCTGGCTTTTCCTCCAACCCCTTTTCTATGCTCTGCGTCCATTGATAGTCAACCCTAAACCAGTGGGTCAGCTGGAGATCCAGAATGCAGTCGTTCAGCTCACAGTGGACCTAATCATCTACTATCTATGGGGTGTAAAGCCCATTGTCTATCTCATTGCAGGTTCTATTCTGTGTATGGGACTGCATCCTATCTCTGGACATTTTATAGCTGAACATTACATGTTCCTGAAGGGACACGAGACATATTCTTACTATGGGGCACTGAACTTGATAACCTTCAACGTCGGGTATCACATGGAGCACCACGATTTCCCCAGCATACCAGGCAGTAAACTACCTCAGGTGAGAGACATGCACTGATAAATTATAACTAAATGTAAAAGGGAAAACACTGTGCTTCCAAGACTATTAGTGGAGTAGTAGATGAGGACACTTACATCATCAAATCACATGACAAAAATTAATGCCCTCTCCTTTCTATCAGAGTCTAACAAAAAGGTATTGGCAAATATCACATGTCACTTTTTTTGTATCAACTGCAAATACTTACTTAGATGAAAGGACAGGTTTTGTAACTGATTAACTACTGCCTCTTTAGCTACAGCACAAAGAGATACAAAACGATAGACCTGCTTTTTGACGCAGTTTACAGTGACTAATTAAAGTAGTCCAGCATATTTGGAAAATATGAACTATTGTGATACATTTTCATGGTTTTTGTTTAGATGTAGCTTTATTCTTACAGATTGCACCTAGTGCTTTTTAGTGATGGGCATTTCTTATTAAATACCATGGGTGTGATTTTCTGTCAGACTTTGTGTCTGTATAAAATTGTCCTAGTGAATGAAGATGTCCTACAGTACAAATAAGACTTCTGGCTATATAAAAGTGGTGAAGTGCTCCTGACATTTTTAGTTTACATTTAAAATTTGCATATATTTAGTTATATTATTTTTGACTTAAATTCTTATTGTTTACTATGCCCTCATTCTCACTTATGATTTCCCTTTTTTTGGTTGTTTTGGCAGGTCAAGAAAATTGCAGCAGAGTATTATGACTCTCTGCCTCAACACAATTCCTGGATCCGGGTATTATGGGACTTTGTGTTCGATGACAGCATTGGCCCCTATGCCAGAGTCAAACGGGTGTACAAGCTAAGCAAGCAGGAATAGATCTGTGACTGATTATATTTCCATTATAAAAAAAGGACTGTGAATTTCAGTTGTTACATCTATGGACTGCTATCAAATGTCATTGTAGTCTCAATTTTTTTTCCTCATCATGTGTGTGCTTGTCAATATATGTACACCTTAAATAAGTCTTGTAGTTGAGTTGGTATATGGCAAAGGAATTTGTACATATCAGTTTCATATTTACACAGTTCATGGTAATGGGAATATACAGCATACTGCAGAGAGAGCTGCAGCTTGTTTTCCAACCATCCATGCACTTACAGGTTCTGATTGGCTGAACACACCTGATCCAGGTAATCAACAGTTCCTGCTGTGGATCAACAGCTGTAAACGCAGGGATGGTTGGAAAACAATCAGGGCTGTGGCTCTCTAGGACCAGGGTTGCCTACCCTGGGCCGTATTGTATATGATGGTTTCCTTACCCAGTTATTTATTTGTATTTCTCTTTCTGGTATAAACTGAAGACCCATTGTTGTGATGCAGCAATTTCATCTTTGTATCCCGAATGCAAAGAGAAGAGCAAATTGATGATGAAAAGCTAATATTTCCTTATCTGTAATTGGACAACAAATAATAGTATTTAATTTCCTCAATTTTTATAAAACAAAGGTCACATACATTCTCATGAGGTTTTTACAGAGACATCACTAGCTCTGTTCTTTCCTTCTCTTAACATGTAAGTCAAACTTTGTAAGAATTTCTGAATGTGAGAATCAAGGCACACAAAGCCTCTTGTGTTACTATTTCACAACCATCGTGCGGAACAGTACTGAAGAGGAAAACAAGCAAATTACTTTTCCGTAAGATGAGGCTTTTCTTCTGTGATGTCCTGTTCTGCTTGTTCATAGTTTAATTGTGATTTAATGGTTTAATTAGATCCAAGTGCTTTAAAAGTGGAGAATGCAACAAAAAAAAAGAAAAAAAATCTAAAGTGATGTATGATGATGTTTGATGTCGTGTTTGTTCAATGAAGTTGATTGTATTTTCAGGCACAGTGTCTATGCAGCGGAGATCTTCTTGTGACCACTTTCACTCTTTGATCATGTGTTTTTTTGTTTGGCCTATATCTTTGAGTTTAGAAAGCAGCAAATTAAATAAATTATGTAATGTTGTATCACAAATTTCAATTAATTTACCAACAACTAATAGTGCAATTTCTAATCAAATAAGCCATACAGTCTTAACTGATAATGTACAAAAACAAAAATGCACCAAATTACGTTGCAACCTGATGTTTTGTCCACCCACTGTATATACTGTCATGCAAAAGTTAGTACCCCCACTTTTAACTCTATATATAATTTGTGTAAAAGCATAATTAAATTCATCTGATCATGGCAGGTCTTAGTATTAGGCTAATGCAACCTCAGACCATCAACATAAGATGTTCTTTTACTGTGCCATTACTTTTTTTTAAAAATAAAAATGAAGCCGATACTACATAACCCCTTTACTTCTGTACCCCTCTGGGTTTCAAGCCACCGGTAGGCATGTTCTACCCATGTCTGCGTGGGTTTTCTCTAGGTAATCTGACTTCCTTCCACCATCTAAAGAAAAGCATGTTGAGTAAATGCGGGACTCCAAAGCGCTAGCACATTACCCAAGGTCAGTCCACGCAATGTTCTGAGAAATACAAAAAAATCAAGAGCTATATCTTAGACCCTACAGGCCTCACAAATCATGTTACATGTTAAAATTCATGACAGCACAGTTACAATTACATTGAACAACATAACAGCATATGAAAGCACAACGGTTCGCAAACCTGCATATGAACAAATCACAAGAATGTTGGAACAATATCCTATGGACAGATGAGACCAAAGTGGAGTTGTTTTGCCTGCCAAACACAGCATTTAACGGACACACCTCATACTCACTGTCAAGCACAGGCAAATGTTAGACCATCTGCCCGACAACTAAAGCTTAGTTGAAGTTGGGTCATGAAACAGGACAATAATCCAAAGCACACCATTAAATCTACATCAAAATAGCTGAAAAATAAAAGGACTCAAAGTCCAGAGCTCAAGCAATGTAAATAATGGTGGGGGGTTTGGTTATGCGCACATTGTTTTCTTTTTTTATTAATTTTAGTCGAATAATGGCGAGGTAAAAAAGTTATATGTTTCTGTTTTTCTGAGGTTGTATTTAAGACCTGCTACGATCAGATGATGACACCATAAAAACATTAAGAGAGGGGATACTAACTATTGCACATGACTGTCCAAGTTAATGGGATGTCACTGATAACCATTATCTTTGTTGTTTCCATTTAAATGTACAATATATAAAAGATTTTTATAAAAAGTGTTTCAAATGTAATTTCCTCTCCTGGTAAACAGATGTGACCTTCATGTTTAAGCATAATTAATATATGCCTTAAAGGTAAAAACTACTCAGCTTACTCAGATGTACCAAAGCATTATGTCTCTCTCACACACACACACTCATATGCACACCCATAAATTGCGTAGATGGCTGACACGTCTATAGTTTTTTTTGTTTGAATGAATTTACTTCCAGCTTTTAAATCAGAACGTAGTTGAGAGCGGACAGAGTGGATAGAATGCAACAACCAATATTCAACCAAATCCTTCTTGCAAAGACACATTTAGCTACCATCAAATACGGCCTACTGTACCACTCACTTCCTGCACATTCTTATCTAGGTAAAATTTGCATATTGCCAGAACAACCCCCTTCATTTGTTTCACATTGCTACCATTATCATCTTTTCATATATGGAGAGGGGAATCCTCATGGAAACAAACCACTATAATAAATGTACCACCGTTTAAATTGTTTTAAACTAAATGAAAAACTAATTCATACAGACGGGGGTTTCATGCATACTTGGGGGGGGGGGGGGGTGGGGGGGGATCACAAAGTATAGAACGACTATTAAAGAGTACTACATTGTTTTATATCTAGGTAAAGCCAGGTGGCACATTTACAGTTATGTTTTGTGAATGATTCCCAAGTTTCAATGATCTCACACATCTGGACAGGTAGAGAAACATCGGTCACACTGGAGTTGTAGAGCAGACTGCTGTGTGTGTTTTCTAATAACTGCCAAATTGTTCTCATTTGTAATACGTTATGCTTTGAATATGGTAGAAAAAGGCCATTTAAGTTGCTAATTATGGTTTAGATGTTAATGTTATCTATTATCTCTGGAGAGAAAAGCTTAGACACACAACACCAGTATGAACAAGGTCATAATAAAAAGTAAGCCAGTCAGGGGCAGGTGAGTCTGCAGCACCATATTGCCCATATTGTGCTTCTTGTCAAATAGTTAGGGATAAACTAAACAAAAAATAATATAAAATATAAAAGGCTGACATAAACGGTGTGCAAGATTCCTTTTCTCCTTCTATAATATCATTAAAATACTCATTGTCATCAACAGCATCATCATTATTACCACAGGTTTTAAATAATAAAACAGTAAAAACTTAGAAAACAAAAATATTTTCTTCTTAAGACTTAGACTGAACAAAGAACAAAGAGTTGCAACACTGGGCTGACTGAGTCTATAGGTGCACAGAGAGGACCATAATACCAAACTCAGCACAAATCTTCATCCATCCCTCAATTCTTCTTTCAGTTTATTCTTCATCCTCTGTTTAGTTCATCAGTCCTTTAATCTGTCTTTATCCATCCTTCTGCTTTTCTTTCTTATTAATCCATTCTCTCTTATCTCATCCTTTCTTCCATTTTTTGCTGTCCAGCAGACTCAAATGTTAGCACAACATCTCTGCAACTTGCATCGTGGCAATGCAAGGTCACAGAAATATTGAGAGAACATTCCCTGGTCCTCGCGTCTGTGCATCTGTATGTCCATCCTCCTCCAGCTCCTCCTCTCGCTCCCCTCCTACTGTTGCTCGGATAAGATTAGGATGTGCTGATTCTGCCGATTTCTTGTCTGATGGCTGCAAGAAAAAAATGAAGCATTGAAGACACAAAGGTTTTTAGAGTAAAAAGGCTTCATACTCAAACTCGAACAGACATTGTTAATTCATATCAATGGCGTCAGCAAGATTTTTGATGCTGGACAGTTTGTGTCTCAAAACTGCCAGTGAGTTGTAATAAATGGTGAGTGTCAAAGATTAAAATGCTGTGTGCTACTGGATACTACAGTGAACTTGTGAACAGTGAACTGTTCTTCTTACCATAAATGATTTCGTCTTTCACCTTATGCAACTCACGTACAACTTCATCCAAAATCTCCTGCAAAATAAAATCTGCTCGTGAGTTTCTTTTTACCAAAACATGCCATGTAAAATCATTAACGTTTAAAACCTACAAAAGCCATAAAATCATTCATGCGATAAAATGTAAAAAGTACCAACCTGTTTCATCCTCTCAAACTCTGTATCTGATTCACTAGTGCTGCCAATGGGTCTCACTCTGAAAGACAAAACACATTGTTTACTACACTGTTATAAGGGCTTATCATGTTACATCGTCTTTCTAAATTATATTCCAAATCCCCATATCTGTGTCATATTCAGGTGAGACTCCCTCCAATCCTTATCTGCAGACCTGGACACCAGTGAGGACTTTTCTGCAGAGTTGGATCGCTCCCATGGCTTCTTCACAGCATCTACAAAGTTGAAAATAAATTACATAAAATCAATCAACTTCAAAACGGGAGTGCAGGGAAAAAAGTAACTTAAACATGTAGTTTTATAATGCATTAGTTGTACTGTACAGTAATCTGAGTTGCTCTCTACCTGTTGAGTTCTGCTGACCTGGCCCTCGGCCACTGGAGTCATCCTGTCGGGGGGGGAAAAAATTACACAGTAAGTGGTGTAAGTTCCTTAAATAAGTTAAAATTAAACTATGCCTTGAGTAAATAGTTATTGTTGGAGGTAGATGAGGAGACTGACATCACTCTTATGTCTGTACAATAAAGAGGAAGCTACCACCAATTGCCAATTAGCCTATCGCAAGAACTGAAAACGGGGGAAAGTTGCTCACCTAGCACTATCTAAAGCTCACTAGTTAATACATTAAAGCTTGTTAGCTTAATTTGCAGTGTAACTGGCACATTGGGGCTGCCTAAATACTAATCTTAAATGTCTCATTACAGTCATGTTTTACAGTTTTTACTCGAGAGACTTGCAAATGGTATCAATCTTCTCATCTTTCAAATCTCACCAGTGAAACAAATACAAAATCTCTTGCTTTAAGGCACAGCACTTACCTCATCAGGCTTCTCTGAAGCTTTCCGTCTGTGACGGAACAAACAGTGAGATTCACATTAAAATAACTGAGTAACTAATTCATACACAGATGAAATTCTAATAGAAGAGTTTATTTCCTTGTTGAAATGTTAGTGAAACAACTGTGTCTTTGTTTTTCTGTGTGTATAAGGTGAAGGGTATCTGTGAAGCACTTTTACCTGCGGGCTAGTAAGGCATTCATCTCCTGCATCAGTCCCTCCCCACCACCACCACTCCCACCACTAGAACGGTTGGAGTCACTTTTGCCACTGGACCCAGGGGGACTACTCTCATCCTGAAGAGCACATTGTACAACAGGTTTAAGATTTTTGCTGTAGGGCGTTGTGAACTGAGAGTGCTCTTTGTTCACTATATTTCCCAATAATTACAAAAAATGGCTTCAGGAATTAACACGATGAACTAATAGCAGAAGAACTGGATCTACTCCTCTTGAGTTTCCTGATACTCACCCTATGTACTTTACGCAATTTGGCTCCAGCCAGTGCAGCAGCTAATCCTGAGGGTTGATGCTGGAGCCCAGGTGGTCCCCCAGGCGGCCCTCCACCAGTGGGCAGAGGAGGAGGCATGGGTGGGGGTACTGCCATTGGGGGTGGTGGACCTGGTGGTGGTGGTGGAGCTGGAGGACCAGCCATGGGCGGTGGAGCTGCAGCTGGAGGAGGCGCCACAGATAGCATAGATGGGTGACCTGCAGAGGCAGGGGGGCCTGGGAGGGGCAAAGTTTGAGACTGATTAAAGGCTGTTTAGTTTATTTACTTTTCTGAAGACTGCTCGAACACCATCTCAGGAATGAAAGGTTACGAACTCTCACTGTTAAACACTGAACAGCCATTGGGCTTTACTGGTACACAGGTTTCATTTAATTTAAGTGACAACCAAATTGCATTATGATCTTATGGTAATTTACAGTAGATTAAATTTTCAGAGGTGCACTTATATGATTCAGTTTGTGCATGTGCTATGTACTGTATATGATCCTTTGCGAGCATGTTTGCAACATAGTTTCTGAAAATGAAGCCAAGAACAAGTATTTAAAAAATTCCTTGAATGTCCCATCATAAGAAGCATAATTAGTAAATGGAAAACTTAGGCTGCCCCGAGATCAATCTGAAAAATGTATGTTATACTGTGAAAACTTTACATTTTTGATGCGTTGGATATGACCTGTAAAACACTGGAAACGAAATCAAACAGTGACTGAGATTAAAGTGCTGATTTTAATCTAATATGTAGTTTGTGTCAAATTAACAACTAGACTCTTTTTTTATGCAATGCTTAATTTAGGAGGACAATAAGTGTTTCAAACGTAAACTTAAAAAAAACAATATTTAATATGTGGTTGAAAATCTTTTTCAATTAAGTTTTAGTTGAGAACCCAATCAGCAGACGTTCCTATACTATTACTGCTTTTTGCTAAATGTGGTTAATTTCTCATTCGATTTTTAGGTTCTGCACACCCACACAGTTGTTTTCATTTACTCTGTGCGACTGGACCTTTCTGGGTTTTCTTTCTCGGAAGTACATTATGAAACTGTATACACTAATAACAGTTGTCTCACTCTGTATGTGCAACAGGCCAAGGCAGATCAACCAGAGAATGTACACAGTCCTGAGAAGAGCTCTAACCAGGCAACATAAGTGAAAACACCTGTGTGGGTGGAATATGGGAGTGTAGGGCCTTTAAAGGTTGACGTATTGTGTAAATATGACACATGTTCTGGGGTAACAATATGGGTACCTACCCTACACACATACACACTCACATACACGCACACTATACACATGTAACATCCTTCTGCTGAGATACTACCTCCTCCTCTTTCCTCCTCATACTTACTGCTGCTGGACATGGGGACCTGCTGGGGGACTGGGGAGGGGCTCTTCTTGGGTGAGCCCCCGTCAGACATGGCAGTGTAAGAAGGGGGCGAGGAGGAGGAGGAAGTGGTGGTGGGGGGCTGTGCCTGCTGGTGGTACACCTGTTGTTGTTGCTGCTGGTGCTGCTGAGGGTGGAAGGTGGACGGGTACTGGGGCTGGTGATTGGGGATGGGCCCTGGGCCTGTCTGACCTATCAGAGGAGGCAGGGGGATGGCCTCGCAATACTGAGGGGTGAGTGGCAGATGCTGAGAATGAGGAGAGTAGGAGTCTTCTGGCTGGCCATTGGAGTGAGAGTGGGGCTGGTGCTGTGGGTACTGGTGAGGGCCCGTCACAGCACTCGGGTCAAGAGGTGGGGGCTTCATCCTAGTGTTCAGAGGTGGGAGTGGATGAGCTACGGGGAGAACAGGCTGTGGGGGCAAACCCTGTTTCACAGGCATGGCCATCATAACTGGAGGGGAAGAGGAAGGGGGCAATTGAGCATACATATGCTGCAAATGAGAGGCAGACCAGGTGCCGTGTTTTGGGGGGAGCATCATGTCTTGTTGCTGTTGTTGTTGGAGGTGTAGGTGGCGGGCTGCTGTGGGGGGAGACAGGGGGATCTGACGGACCTGTCGGCCCTGGGTGGTCACTCCTGCCTGGACTGGGGAAAAGGCTGAGGCGAGCGAGGTGGAGAGCTGGGAGGAGAGCTGGGCCTTGTCCCTAGCAGCCCCTGCCTCTTTCTCCTGAGAGGGAGAGGAGGAGGCGGAGGAGGGAGGAGAGGAAGAGGCCACGCGGACGTAGGAGGGTGGCAGTGTGCTAGCTCTGTACTGTCTGTACTCAGGAGGGGTGTCTGGGTGGGTGGGATTGGAGGAGACTTTATATTGGAGAGTGGAAACGACTGTGACGGGCAAAGAGAGAAGGACAGAGAGGAGAGAGAGAGGAAGAGGAGATGCAGACGAAGGAGGGCAACAAACAAAGGAAAACAGAAAAGAGAAAAATGTGAGAAGAATGAAAAGCAACTGAGCAACCAAGCAAGTAAAAAAATGAGAAAATCAGGAGCAATCCAAAAACGGAAGCTAATAGCAAATAAGAAAGAATCAAAATATCATAAAAAGAACAAGCAGCAGAATGCAACATGACTGAGCCATGATCGGAAAGCATGTGGCATTTCCTCCCAACAGTAGCTGGAAGAAAGAGATGGCAGTAGAACACACGTTGCAGGGACAGGGAGGTACTGATATCGCCACTGACAGCAGGGACAAAGGAAGATGTTTAAGTCTGTATGCATATTTAAGGGGCAGACTTGAACATTTATACGTGTGCATAGATAAAAAGGGCACACAGACTGGGGAATAGTGGTTGAAACTAAGGCAGGAAATAATAACACAAACCACACTGGGGAAGCCTGTTTACCTATAGGGACCTACTGTATCAGGTACTGGAATCTCTGGGATTTATTAAGGATGAAATCACCTATTTGCTTATGTGAAGTTAAGCTTGCTTTGCCTGAACCAACAATGATAGCCTCCCTCATTAACAAAACAAACAAAAGGAGTAAAAAGTAAATATTCATTTGATCCCTGGCAAGGCTGTTTACTGATAATTGGGTTTTGTTGAGCATCTTGTCTAAAATGTTTGTGTAGCTAGGAGCACTTACTATGCAGGCCTCAATTCATATTTGTCTCTAGATCAGCATGTGAGTAAGAGACATTGTCACAGAGAGTCTGTGCGTGTTTATATAGCTGGGTGTGGGTGTGTTTGTTTAAGCCTCACCTGATCCTGATGTTCGTCGCTCCCTCTCTTTGTGCGCCTGCATCTGATGTTGCTCCATCATCCTATGATGTGCAAGGATGTCACTGCCTTTAAAACCGTTTTACTGTCTCTATATACAACGCTATCATCAGTGCTTAATGGACAGCAGACAGCAGTTAACCTTAAAACGTCCATAAAATCACATTAGATCAAGAAATGTTCGTTACGATCACCTAGTTACATCTAGAACCTGTTTGCAGTGACAGTAAATGGTCTCCGAAAATGCAGTGCTTTCTCCTGTTTAAATTATTTGTTAAAATTAAAAGTAATTTCTTAAAAAAAAACAACCCTTTAACTCTGTATATCTTCAGTAAGAACCATAGGGTTTGGGGCCGAGGGCTATAAACACATCAAACAAATTACTGTAGTACTAACTAGTAACTAATACTGCTTTTTATGAGACATGACAAATACAAAATAAAGAAAAACAACCATGTGAGTTAAGATGTCTTGCTCCACATTCTTGTGGAATTCATAATTGAAGTTCTATAATGTATCTATCTAATGTAGAACAATTAGAAAAGGTACCTCCTCTGTGCCTCGCTTTCCTCTGAGGAGGGCCCATTTTGGCGTTGGACAACTGGACCTGAAAGACACAAAAGGAGGAAAATGCATAAAACATAAAAGCAAAAGTCAATCCACATATCAGCAACCATGCCTGACAACCTATGCCTTCTTTACTTTTGATCATTCAAAAAGAAAAAGCATGTGCATGACATTAGAATACAACCAAAGCCATAACCTTTTGCACAGCTTAGTGTTGTCTCGGCTACATATTTTTTAATATAGTTTAAGCAAAGCTACAAAATATAGTGAAAATCCCTTCTCAAGCAGAGGTTATTGTAACAGCCCAGTGCACATACGCGTCTTGATGATACACAAGTTTAAGGTTAAAGTGATGACAACCCTCTGTCCCTTTAAATGCCCTTTCTCTTCATCTTTTTGTTTTCTGTATTTCTTTAATTCTCTAATACATCTAATACATCATCAAACATCTCAAAAACCTGAATTTAAAGGTTTATCTCCAGAGTTCCTACAATACAATCTGACACTGGTAGGGATTAGTTGTGAGACTAATTTCCATCTGAAGACAAGTCCTAAAGATTCTGGTCATGTTATATAAAACAATCCTAGTAGCAGTAGGAGAGTTCAGGAGGAGACGCTGTGTTTTACAGGATGAACATACACCAGTAGGCATTATGTGAGGTACTGTGACAGAGAGACAACAAACCACAAAGTAAACCACAGCAGGAAACCTAAGAGTGGAATAAATAAAACCATCTGAACATTTACATAATAGTAGTATGAGAAGTAGAGGCCAGAAAGGGCAATTAGCAATAAAATCCTCCCAATAAGTCACTACGTCAACAACATTTAATGATGTTACCTGTACCACAGGGTACATAATAACCTCTGGTGCTGAATGTTAAATAATAATCTTCAGCCATATGACCATCTCAGTTTAGTACTTGTTGACCAATCCCCCACTATAGCCTCTATAACAACTATTAACAGGAAACTGCATTATCACATATCATCAGTATTTCGGTCATTACACATCAACGCCCACCACAAAATCAAGAGCACCCATGGGTGATATTTCTGTTTGCAGTATTTCTAGAGCATGGGGGTGGTGGGTGGGTCAATGGGAGCAGCTCAGATGAGGCTGAGCAACAGTTTGAAGCCTGGATCATACTGAAGATTGAAAATGAACAATCCTGATTTTAACTTCAACCAAATCAGTGTACACTTTTCTTCATTGTAATTTTAAAAATATGCCTTTTTGTCTGTTGGAGTGTTACAAGAACTTTCCATTATTATATTATGATTATGCTTTTGGCAACAATTCGACTAATGTTGCCTGAAACTCTTCAGTTGACTGAACTGAATTAATTCTGTTATCATAAATTTCAAGTTATCTAACTTTAATCAACCCATTCAAACAACCAACCACACTTGGCACCTCTTTTTTTTCCCCGCACTATCTACAGACTCTACACCTGTATTAGGCAATGTGGTGATTACTGTCATCAGGCAGTGAGTGAAACTGGCAAAATGCAGGTTTCGCTCTGATAACAAGAAGCACAGAATACAGTAGCACCGTATAGATGATGTCTTGTTTCTCTTGCTCTCTGACATTTCCCTGAACTCAGTAATTATGTGCTAAGCTGACAGAGCAGCACTTTAAATTGAGAGAGTTAAAAGCAGATTTGCTTTATTTTTCTGCGGAGTGGGAGCTGAAATAACAACTGTTGGCTTGATGAAGTCTAATTAAGAATCAACTATAGCAGCATATATAGCAGCACTGTTGATCTACAACAAACATTTGGGCCACAATGAATAAGATGGTAGGAGGAGGCAGACTCCGCTGTGTTGTCCTCTGTTTACTTTTAAATTACGTACTGTATGTGTCGTCTAATAAAAAGTGTGATATGCTGGCTTATAACGTCCTGCACATCATGGTGAAGTAGGAAACATTTTGTTTTGAGCAGATCTGTAATATTTGAGAATAGTAAAGAATTTGATTTGCTTTTAAAATATTTTTTCAAATTAAATAGGATTTATTGTGTAACAGCCAATAAACACAATTTGAGTTGAGACACAATTTATTATTCACAGCTGAGTAATTTTAAATATCTTAATGCACAACTGGAGGAGACTTAAAAGGACCTGCAGGGCACTGTTGCAGTAGTTTGCATCAGCAGCAATGTTTTGCTGCAGACGTATAAATCACCATTATAAGATACAGCAAAAACATCAGATGCTTACATCAGTCTTTGAACACAACTTAAGGCTTTTAATTAACCCCTCTGCAGACATTAATAAGGTGCAAGTGAAGGAGACAACTTTTTTTTTTCTTTACTCTGTGCATATGTGTAAAGTGGGTGTGGGTGTGTGTGTGTATATCTACAGCTAACATAAAGGGTGCTATAGGACTCTGTCGGTTGCCACGGTGAAGGTCAAGAAAGAACAGGAAGCCCAGAGGATGGGAGGGCCTGACCAGACTTGTAAGTACTTTATGCGAGCTCAGGAGACCAGTGTGTGTTCATATATGAGTTGACTTAATGGAAAAATCTATTATTTCGCCCCATTGTACTCTGTCATTGTCTCACCAAGTTAAACAAACGACAAATTAGTCTAACCTTTATTCTCTTCTGAATGACTGCTTCATGTTCTTTTAGTCTTATGATGATAATGCATTCAATACAGTATTCTCTGTGTGAGCTCCTGAAGCATAAAATGTCTTCAGTTCATCATATTTTATTTCAAGTTCTAGTTAGCATTTATTATCATTCAAAACCATACATGTGGGAGGTGCATAGCAGAATGTCTCATCAGACGGAAGACAAGCACAATAATGATATAATATGATGACACACACACAAAACAACCACAGATAATACTGAAATATTGGCAAAAGGAAACAATGAAGATCTTTTGGTCCTAGTGTCCTGGTCTGAACAGATCTATAAAGTATTTTCAGGTTCTCAGTCCACTTTACTGACAAATGTGTTAAACTACTTCTTAAATCTAATAAAAAAACTTCACCAGAGGCCACAACTGGCAAATATTTCTTCTAAAATGATGTGTCGTGGTATGTAGGAGAAAACCAACTCAAAGTTTTAAGGTTGTCATTAATGATTATTTACTTTATCAACAGCTGATCCACTGATTATTTAAAAAAATAAATAAAAAATTTTCTTAACACAAACAGACAACAAAACTTACAAGAAAATAGTTTCTAGTTATTTTACCATCCATTACCCAACTTAAAAGTTTAATGTTTAGAGTGTCATTTCTAGAATTTACTGATAGTCAGTGTTTTCTCACAGATTGGCAGCAGTCAGCAAGAGTTTGGCTTCAGCAAGTTCAGTAAGCAGCATAATTCACTTGAAATGGCTGAAGCTCAACAACCCACCATTTGCTAAGCAGTCTGTTACCATGGAAAACATGCATAGCTAGTGGACTTATTTCTCTCCAGCACAACACTTACTGAGGATGATGACGGCTGACGAAACCCGTCTGAGGACACCAGGGGAAATCTCTGGAGTCAACATAGTGAGAAAATGTCCTGATGTACCAATAATGTTTACCAAGCTGTTTTACTATCAGTTCTGTATGACAGTAGATAATAAATAAAACTTCCTTCAACAACAAATTACACAAGCAATGCAGTAGATTTAAAATAAGTAACCTAAGTAAGAAAGTATTTGCTATCAACAGAGACACCTGTTCCTTGTGTGACGAAGCCCATGATTCCACTGACTCCAAATGCACCCAAAAAAAGGAAGGCTGCCGTGTGAGCACAGTGGGGTACGACATTAAGGCTCCATATGGGATATTTTAGCCACCAATAGGAAAGTCACATGGATGGGATGGAATGACACCGCAGTTAAATACTCAAAAATATTTTCTCTCAGTGCTGCACACACACACACACACACACACAAAACTTATAAGTAGCTTGTAACCAGAGCAGCTCATAAGCTACGTAGTAAACTAAGAGTAGGTGTGACTTCAACTTCAAATACAGTTTGAGATTCCAGCAGAATTTATTCACTGTCTATGTTTAAAAAGATTCTTCTAATCAGCTAATTTGACTACATGTCCCTACTTGTGCTGCTTCTCAGCCAAACATATTGGGCTTAATATTGATATAAAACACACTTCACATGTGTAAAATAGATGGTTTACTAGCTATGTCAGACGCACACTATGCAACAGCACTGTTCCCTGCTCATTACTATCTCTATATTATCAGATATCAGCTGTAGAAATAAAGTGTTACTACAAAGACTAATCTTCAGTTGACAGTAATACAGAAAATTTCTAGTCAGCAATCAAACAACTCCCTGATGTTGTCTGGATTACTGTTTGTATGTGCGGTACACAGGGCCACCAGCAGAGGGTAGTACCGCTTAGTTTAGTAGTTACCCTTTATAGGCTTTGATCAATGCAGTGTGCTGAATGTTAGCAAACAACCAACAATTCAAATTATTTTACTGAATGTATCACTTCAATATTGTCTTCTCCATCATCTCCAATATATATTATACTGTCTATATACAATGTGCTTCCTGATATGAGAGTAGGTTTGATGAAAATGCTATTTATTTGTGTTTGTTCATCTCTAATAGTGTATTTTGCAATGTTTTTTGTAACTTGATGTCTCTTCTTTACTTAATTCTATCTACTGTCAGGAGCAACTGAGACCTCATAATTTCCTCAGGGATTAATAAAGTATTTCTGATTGTGAAAACTATGCAGATTACTGGACTGTGGGTACTTGAGAGCAAAAAATGTTTCGTATAGATCACAATAAAAGAACTAAAGACACTTCTAGATTTAACTGAAATCCTTTTACAGCTTCATCACAAGCTAAGATAAATGTTCACCCCCCATTTCTCATATTAGGATATAATATATATATATATATATTAGGATGTATTTATTCAGTGTTTCATTAATGCTTACCTCCACTGTCAGGAGAGCTGAGGACATTTAGGGCAAACAGCATTGCATTGGAGAAGGTGGTGGCCTCCTCCTTACTGGCAAAATTCAGACCATACACCTGGCGAGCATCACGCCACTGGTGGAAGGTTGGGGTGGCCTGGTTGTATTTCAGGCCCTTCACTATGGAGTAGTTGATCACCACCTTTAACAGAGAAATGAAAATAAAGCTGTTACAGTTAATCACGGAGCGCTAAGGACATCCAGCAATTAGAATATTCCATGCAAAAGAAGAGACACAAGTTTCTGCACTGGCAATTTCCTAAAAAAATGCGTGATTTCCAATTCCACTTCAAAGCCCGTTGCGTTTTAACGGCTGATAACAAGAAATGTTTTCTCATCCCAGGTGTGTGATGCTGATGGTTTCCATGCATCTCTCACCTGCTGGTCCTGCAGTTTGACGCCCACCACTCTGAAGGTGTTGTTGGCAGTGTTGTGGTAGATGTTGATGCGGCTGAAACCCTGCTGTCCAGGCTTGATGGGCACCCACTTCTTACTAGCATCGTCATAGACCATGACAGAGGCCCGCGCCTGGCAGATACTCTGTTCACTAGAGGAAGGAATGAGGAAAAAGAAAGTATGTGTTAACATTATTATGCTGAATGTGGAGACAGATATGTGTCTGATCCTTTATTTCCAAAAAGCTGAAACATTATATTGCTGCTTTCTATCTTTTTTGTGTGAAATGTATTACTGTAGTGATTATTAACAAAGAAACAAGTTTAAATTTTGTCATCGTTCAACAACAACATCTTTCATACTTGTCATCCCGTACACAACCGATTTTATATTTAGGCCAGTGCTGGACACCAGAAAAAAGTGATTACTGTAAACATCTGGTCACAGCTCCTGCAACTTTAGTGGACCAAAAGAAAATGCAATGCTCAACAGTACCCTTTGCCACATCTCAACCCACGAAGGAGTCCAGCAGTTCAACCTCTGTATATCATATTTTAGATTTTCAAATAAAATCTAAAACAACATAAACTGACTGGAAAGTGGGCAGAATTCAGCTTTGTAAATGGCAGAGAATACTGGATTATAGAGACGCTTCACTGCGCTTCACACGGTACTGACCAGAATACTGTAAATGTGATGGCAGTCAATAAATTAAAAGCATTGAGACAGAACTGCTGTATAATTACTGGTTATCTGAAGGGTCACTGGAGAGCCACACCTTTTTGCAGTCACCACTACAAGTTACCACTTTAGGAATAACATGCTGCCACTGTAAGAATATGACAGCTTGTGCATACTGTGAAGATGATGGGTTACCATTTTTAAAAACTTTAAACAAGACCTCAACCAAAACCTCAACCCTGGTATATTCCCCTTTCCTCCAAGTCTTTACTGTGGTACAGTGGCACCGTTATAGTACATCAAGAGATGTGCACAGGCATCCGCGCGCAAGCGTGTGCGTGATGTGTTGTGTAATGATACAGTGTGTCAAAAAGTGTTTGATCAGTAGGTGTATCTCCAGCTGGAGAACTCATTTGATTAAAAGCCAATAAAAAGCCAAACATCACACACAAGCACAGAGCTGCAAGTACGAATAAAATAACCATGTTCACAGAATGGAAAGGAAATTAATTCACTAAAAACACATCATAAAATAACCACTTTGAAGAGACACGGCTTCATTTCATAAAAGTTATAATGAGCTGTTGAGTGTTGTGTGACTACTGTGACATGTAGGTATTAAAATAGCCTCAGTTTGGAAACACAAAACAGCAGGTGTAGAGGAGATGTGGACAGCCAACGAAACCTGTGAAGTACCTACACTGCAACTTCAAATGTATTTCATCATGTGATAATTATTTTCCCAATTGATATGAATGATGTATGGTGTAATGTTACAGCACAAGCATTTGTACAATTACATTAATAAAAACAATAGACATATGAAATGAGATATGTAAATTAATACATAAAGTTGTCTTTCACTGAAACGAGGATGCCAGTAACCTTCAAATGCCAACATAAGAACCCCCGCCCCGTTTCTGACAACCTTTCCTTCAATATGCTGGAAGACAGCAGGAAGACAGCAGGACACCTGAGAGACCTCTCCGGAACGCACCGACATGTGGTTCGGTCTCAGCAGCCGGCTTCCTCTCACTTTCCTGACATCTTCTGCTCTCCAGTTCCTCTTGCGGTCGTCTGAACAGCCTCAAATAACTCAGCAGTGATGAGATAGCAGCTTCACTTCTATGCTGCATTAGCATCTTGTCCAACTCACAGCTTCTGATTTATAGAAGAACTACTAAATCTAGTGAAGTAATTATTTCCATTTTGGAATAATATCCCTGAAAACGTATAAGTGAGTGATTTAAAATGAAAAGAAATAGTTTGAAACATGACAGCTGTATACAGATGTTTTTTTAATGCACCAATATTAGAAAGAAAAGTGCATAGCACATCATTCCCATGGGAGAAGCCTTTAAAGCCCACTTGACAGATGGATTTCAGCAACAACTCCCACAATTGTAACCAACCTCCCTCTGTCAAATATCCATCACTCCCCACTGCACAACTGTTGTCAATTTAACCAGCAGCACTATCATATCCAAGCTATGAAAACACGATGTATTCATAACAATGCTGCTTTAAACCACTGATTCAGAGACGTGGTTTGGTCCAGTTTTAGTGTGACATGTCTGGATGTTGCAAGCAGCAGAAAGTAAGACAAAAGTAAATGCTGCTGATGGCTGGAAAATGGTTACACAATAAATATCTACCACCTAGAGACAAGCAGGAACTTAAAAATCAAACAGGATACACATTTGTCATTAAGACAAGCAGATGTAAATGTTGTGTTCCTCAAATACATTCAAATATAGCACTGGATTGAAACACTCGAGATACAATCTGACAAAATCCCTTTTGACAACTCTGACAATTTATCTTTGTCCACATCCCGTCTTATATAACAAGACAGAAAAAAACAAAAAACAGTACTTGTCCTTTCAGTGAAAAATAATAATCAATGTCACCACTGATAAGACAAACAAGACAGTGATCTGAAAAATTCACTGTCTTTACATTTGATGAGACGTTTATATTGTAAATGCAAAACCATAAGGGCTAACTACAGACATGATGTTTCCTACATCTCTAAATAACTTAAACTGACTCTCTAATCACATAACAAACTCTTTTTCCCACTTCAGAGACCCATCAGACCACCAGAGTCTCACTGGGAAAAGAAAGGGGGTAGGAGGGGTTCTGAGTCTCTGTGATGGATCTTCTTACAAAAACAAGCCCTATTTCTGGAGCAGTTTGGGCCAGAGGGATGGAGTGCCTCAAGCTTGATGCCGACGGTTTCAGTTCTCCTCAAGCACTCAGAAATAAAATAGACATCTTGTCTACTCTTTCTTTCCAAACATTAAGTTGCTCAAAAAACAAATCATGGGATGCTGAGCAAAAACAGAATAGAAAGAGGATGGTGATGTGGCTTCTGTTCACTAGTGCCAAACTAGACCTTCACAGAGCAACTCAGCTAATTTCAGTGGAAAAAACAAACTTCTCACTACAGTCTGTGTGTGATCTAGCTACTGAGCACAGCGGACTCACTCTAGGTCACATGACAAAAAGGAGACAAGGCACAACAGGGCACATACTAGCTGCTTAACATCACAACTGTTTCTACAAAACTTTCTGTTTTGATCAAGCTTGACAGTTGATGGAGGTTCAAGAGGAAAGAAGAGTGAGAGATGGAGAAGAGAGGGAAAGAGGACCAGTGTTTGTGTCACAGCCAGAGCACGTGATACGGCATCAACTGAAAAAGGTCAACTATTGCTGAAAATCACAATCAGTGACATTAAAGTAATGTGATGAATCAAACTGGTGTTCAAAGCAGGAAAATCCATAACAGGAGGCCATAAAGGTCAAACTGAAGCAACAGTAAACAGTATTTTTGTACTTTATGTTGTGTTTGAGTCTAAACAGTGTGTGTTATACCTGCTAGTAACTTCCCTCCTGAGTATTCTATACACTACTCCTTTAAAAATGCATAAGCACTCCCCCAGTATTAGCTCATGAATAAAGAAAATATACACTGTACCTTCCTCACATCCCACTGACAGGTTAATAAGATGATCACAAGTATTTAAAATGTTGTTTTGGAGTTATGTAGGCCAAAATGCTTTTTTGATATTAGCTGATAATATATTTTCACTGCTGCAGAAAAACACACATACTCTGAATGTGAAATACAGGGTCTGGTTCTTTCCTGGAAAAGGAGATCGAGTCGACTTGATTTGGCCAACAACTCTAGTCTAAGCATTTCACCTTGTTTTTTCTGGAGGAAGATTATTTCTCAGTGGAGGCTGAATAACATTCACCTCAAAAGGCAGACGGCAAAAAAAAAAAAAAGACAAGAAGAACAGAGAAGAGAGAGAGAGAAGGAGATGAACAGACAGCAGGGAGAAAAACAAGAGTTGAGAGAATATGAAGGCTTCTGCCACTCTGAGTGCTTCCTCATGTCAAATAAGCCTCATAGGCAAGTGGTGAAAAGGAGGCCACATTCCCAGGCTGTTGAATTAAGCAAAGCACTTCCCTGCACACATGGTTAGACATATGTGAACCCCATCACCCCCCCCCCCCCACACACACACACACACAATTCTTATATGTACACATGAAGCGTCACAGCTCAGTCCATTAACAAAAATCTCAGCTCAAGAGACAATAACGCCTGAACCTGATCCTGATGACAACTGACACATGACAACTGTACACATGGTTGAGTACCTATATTAGTGCATATTGTTTGTGAAATTCACCATCTTCATGATTAGATCACTTGAAGTTTTACTGTTGGCAAATGTTTCCTTGGCATGCTGAGAGAGTAGGTTGGGGCGATGGGGTGTATGAGGCGTTCTCTATGGGTATCACCTGAGGGCAGAGCTTCTGTTATCATGGCAATTAGCTTTTGTTGTTGGGGTAATTGTTTCATCCTGCTGGTTCACAGCAGAAAGCACCCGAACAGACTCGAACAAATGATGAATCATTCAACACAACCCTGCATGGCCAGCTCATGACAGCAGCTCAGATCTGTTGGGCCTTTGTATCTGTAATGAAAACTAAATGGTAAATCACTATCAAAGGGCACCAAAGCTGTCGAGAACCGCATTGTCAGCAGAAATGTATTTGCGAGGAATAATGGCCACAAAAGCAGTTTAGTTTATAACAAAGCTTTGTTCATCCTAAGTTTGGTTTTTGCTTTCTTTCCTTAAATTTTAGCCTCATGTAGTAGCCTCAACCGCAGTGTGTTTATGATCACAACTCCACTCAAGTGCAAAATACTACTACAGATACTTTACAAAAGATGAACAGCTGAAATAATATAAAGGTTTTAAAATGACATGCAACAAAGATTCCTCTCTGGAAACTGGGGGCACAGTCTGCAACATAACATATAGAAATATATATGATTAGTATATAGAAAGCAAAGAATTGATGCTGATTATTCGCAGCATATTGGATACGCAGCTGGTGATTTATTAGATTAATCAATTCATTCACACAAAGTAGATGGCTTTAAAAAAATGCTAACCTCTTGTACATGAGTTGAGAGAGAAGAAAGGTTCCAGAGAGGCTTCCTGTGCAGCAGGAGTGATAATTGCACAGTTTTATGAATCCCTGGTTGGTGCTGTAGCTAACAGAGACATACAGTCAGTGTCACGGATTTATAATTCAATCCAGGGGATGTTTGCTAAATAAACAGTGGCATCCTCAAGTAGACCGAGTGTATCTCAAAGGAACATGCTGTGATATCTTGATTCTGGCTGCCTCAGGTGACGAGATGCTCCAAACTATGTCTGCACCAAAATTATTATAGCTACATTTGCAAAAATAATCATGTCTGTGTTTATGGTGGACAAATTGATGGATGTGGACAGGCCAAGTAACCAATAACAAAAAATAAAAGACTACTGTGAATGATAAAACAAAGTTGTAAATTCAAAGGCTTCAGCTCAGCTCTATGTTGTAATGTGCTGAAACTCTTTGAAACAGGAAGAAAAATCCATAATTATACACCCACACACAGTTTATTATGGTACCCATACTGTACATACACCCAAAATAACTGTCAAGCATATGTTTGTGACAGGCCATCTTAGGGCAACACACACACTCACTCACTCACTCACTCACTCACTCACTCACTCACTCACTCACTCACTCACTCACTCACTCACTCA
>JAUYWH010000014.1:10877534-10909594 GCA_034779795.1 Ctenopoma multispine | reverse complement strand
CACTCACTCACTCACTCACTCACTCACTCACTCACTCACTCACTCACTCACTCACTCACTCACTCACTCACTCACTGGGTGGGTGCAGGGGTCCAGCTGACAGAAGGAAGAGGTTTGTCTGATTGGTTGGATTAGAGACAGATCCTGGCAGGTCATCATTACCTCAGTGCAGTCTTAAATTAACCAGGACTTAACTCCCGTACAAGACCTCTAATCTGCTCCACGGGGAAAGTACTCTTACATGGAGATAAAAAAGGTCTACAGGAACTAAAAACTGTGCAAGGCAAGTTTATTGCTGAGAAACGGTGTGAAGTCTGGTCATTTGTAAATTAGCAAACAAAGCACAGTTAGCTTGTTTTAAAGAAATAGCAGGAAATGTGATAGATGCCAGATTTCAGGGACGGCGGTACTGTCGCTGTTAACTGCTGTTACTGTTGTCAAACAATTTAGAAAGCTTAACTAAAACTAAGTAAGATAAAGTCTCACAGAGCTAATAAGACATTTACCTGTCTTCATGTTTTATTAGATTATAGTCAGTCCACTGCTTAATTCCACTGCCTAAATTAAAAATTTATTTTTTGAAATTTAAGTGAAAAATTATGTAAAACTTTTAAGTTGTCTGGAACCAGTTAGCATAGCTTAGCAGAAAATCTGGAAGGGATATGAGCTACAGCCTGGCTCTGTCTGCAGGCAACAAAAACAACCTACCATCTATTCTAAAGACCTTTATATCAGATTTGTTTAATTCAAACAAAAACTGAAGTTTAAGAAGTTTAAAAAAATCACTATTTTATGGATAGATACAGCCTAGATTATTTCTTAGCCACTATGTTCCAGGCAACTACTTGAGACTCAAGGAGCCACTGATCCTCGCCAATATAGACTGCAGAATATAACCTCCCGTAAAATGACTAATTGTAGTTTTCAAACTCGGCTTGCAGGCATTTGCAAAGCTAGGTTATCTGGTTGGTAGCTCTAGTTACATATTACTTAAGAGTGGTATCAATCAAAAAAGCAAATAGGCATATATTTCCACAAATAGCAAACTATTACGTGTTTTTTTTAACATGTTTAAATAAAAATGCAACTATTGCCCAGTCACCCTCAAAGGCAAAACCACTTACTGCATGTTAAATATAGTATTGGTTCATTCCACAAATGTTTAGCAGACAATACTTTATACAAAAAATGTATTTGCAGTTTGCCTGCACCAAAGTTCTGTTCATCTGACTCATACATCCAAAGTCTACATTTGTATTTCTGCTGTGCAAACATGTATCAGACTTATCTGTGGCGGATATTGTTACTGAAAGAGAGTATATGCTTTCACAGTAATAATTATTAAGGCCAGAATAATAAGGATTTAAAAGACTTTCAAACTAAGCTTTAATGGAAAATATGTCTCATCTCATTCATTAATGCATCACAGTTCAAACACTATTACGTAAGGACACCCAGCAGTCCACATTCTCATAATCTATGCAGTGTCACCAAATCCTCACCGATCCATCATGTTGTCCAGATTGTGATCACTATTCCACACCACAAAGTATTTGTTTAACCCCTGCCCTGCTGATACACCAAATATAGTGCAATACCACAGAAAGGGCTACAAATAAGCCTCAAATAGAGGGCACAGAAAGAGCTGCGGTCTTAATGGCATTAATGCAAAACGCATTAATGTGCTTATGTTCTTAGCTAAATGTCCTGGTTGTTGTGTGCAAAAATCTCAATCTCTGGCTATGATGTATCAGTCTGCAGTGCTGCATTTTAGCAGTGAATGAATGACCTATATTTGTACTTTCTTGACTGTGTGATTTGCATGCATTACAATGCCCTGCAGTGAGTGCTAATGTGCGTGTAGTGTTAATGGTTGTGATTACACTTCTACTTCTTCTTTGTATGATAATTTTTTATATATACTTAGCAAATCTACTTCAGTAACTAACTAAGACATTATACCCTGTTTGTGTTATCCATACAAACATTTTACTGTATATTGCAATATTGTTATATAGTAATATTTTTGTGAGAGAGCAAAGCAAGTGCTAATGGGTAAAATAGTCAAGTAAACCAACAGTATACAATATCATGGTATACAGTGTTTGATAGCCCATTGTATGATACCTACTGTATGACTGTTAATCTGGCAGAGAGATCCTTCTGCTGTTACTTTTCCTGAGGTTTTTCCATTTTTCCTATATTACGGAACTTTTTTGTAGATTTTTTTCTAGCCCATTAAGAAAAAGCTCTAATATTAAAATTCTAAAACCCTGAACAACAGCAATAAAACCTCTTTGTCCTCTATTTTGAAGCAGCCCCCCCTCCCCCATTTCTCTCCTTCGTGAAAACAAGACAGCCAACAAAGCTGTTTGATCCACCACTTCTCATCTGGGACAGCAGCAACAACCAAACATCCCTCCCTTCTCTCTCTATCCTCCCCTCTCCCAGCAGAAAACAGAGAGGGAAAAAGGTGAAGTAAGAAAGCTCACTTTAGAAGTGCACTGGCCCGAAAGGCTGCCGTTTTAGCCAGAAGCTATATGGCGTCTTCAATACCTGTGTGAATTAAACATGTATGGAGCTCTTACAGAGCTCCTCTTTTCAGAAAACGCTCTATGTGAGGTTGCACAGTGTTTAGAATAAAGAAGATGCTGAGTGTGGTGTTCACACAGTGGACTTTGTCTCGCGGGCAGCATTGCTGAATCAATAGAAAAGATGCAACAAGGCACAAGGGGTGGAAAAAGAGAGTATTTAAAAAAAAGATCAAAGTAAAAACGTCTTCTTCTACTCTTAAATGTTATACTGAAGATACTAATAAAGAGCTGTTTTGTGAGCAGTTTTGCTCCAAATCAAATTATCCATGACCACAATAACTAATCCAAAATAACGTCAAATCTGTGTCTAAACGACGGCGAGATTAAGATTACAGATTAGTATTTTAGCTCTGATTAAAATACAGCAGGGAAAGATTTGTCCGTCTGTGCTGCTGGAATATCACAACACTTTCTTTGCAAATAGGGATCAAGACTTTTACACCAAACTAACAGAAATCAAGCACAAACCATCTTAATTACATCATCTCACTTTGCTTTCAGTGTAATTGCTGCTTGTGACATTTAACTATCACTAACCATCACTAACATACACTCAAGGTTGGAATGAAAGCACACACGCACTCATGCACATTCACACTCTGAATCAGACAAATAGTTGGCACAAACCTGGTACTGATGTGGCTGTAAAACAACCCTGAGTCACTGACACTCTGAGGGAGGCAGTAACGCAGCACTTGGAGTCGATGTATGTCCATTTTGGCGAACAGAACGACAACAGCAACAGCAGCAGTCTATAATACAAACTCTCTCTTATGCTGCTCCATTGCTGTAAAACTATAACTCATTAAAAGCAGTTTAATCCTCCTGCTGAAAGCCTGCAACATGAATTACAAACAAGAACAAAAGGCAACACAAATATAACCCAAAAAAATCCACTTAAAATTGGAATGCGTTCAAAAAATGTCCATCAGATCTGAATTCTTGTGTTGCTGCATCCACAGTGATGATCCGTCCATCAACAAAGAGGTGACTGACAGACTGCTAGAGATGAAGTCAGTGTCCAGCCTGTTGTCTGACTGCATAATAGATGAGCATGTGCATGTGTGTCATTGAATCCCTTTGCTGTTGTCATACTGTTAACCCAAGAGAGATTACCTCATATCCGTCTCAACCAGCTTTTACCCCCCTTCACACACACTGTTTAGCGAATGTACATTTCTGTATATGTGTTGGGGGGGTAGTTGTTGGGGCTGCTGCTGTTACCCCCGTCCCCTTAACTCCAGTCTGCTGTTGTCATAGCCCCTCAGTATTAAGCAGAGGCTAAATTAACAAACGGATCCTATTGATTGGGATGCCCTCTACCACAGAGGACAAATGTAGAGGGTGAATATACACCCACATGTACAGCAGACATTAACAGGACGAGGTGTGCGTGCTGAATGTCCATTAACATCCACTGAGTGACAGACTAACTCTAACACTCAATCAGAATTTGACCCTCAGGAGGGTCATTTTGGAAGTCATCAGCCTGATTGTTCACTGGAGGGACTTTATTCAGAGTGCTGCACATGTATTTAAAACTTAAAGTTCGACCAATAAATTGGCTGATATTAGCAGTCACATGCAGTATATCGGTATTGTGAGTGTCAAATTATAACGCATACAATGCAATTATAATGCGTAGCTAATAAAACCATTTTTACACTGCAGCACTGTTCATGGGCGATCAGGACGCTAACACTTCCAGAATGCCAACATGCTGATTTTGACCAGTTTTAACGTTTACCATGCCCACTATAATTTGGCATTTTAGAGTGCTGACAATTATTAATTATATATAAATACAACAACAAACAAGTACCTCGTGGCAGACTGGCAAACTGTTTAGAGGCTCCAGCACCCCGGCAAACCTTAACAGGAAAAGCCACTGAGATAATAGATGGATGACAAATAAGTGCATTTGAGCCAGAGCAATAGTTCTGCAGGTATTTGGTCATAAACCAAAGCAGACTACCCTACCTATTTTAATTGTTCCTTATTATGATGCTTGATGGACAGAAAAGGGGTGATTTCATTTCAAGGGCAGAAGTTATTAGGGTTAAAAATCATCAGTCTACAAGTATATGTATAGAGGTTGTGCTAATTCACCTAGTAGAGTATATGCAGGGATATTTCACAGAGAGATTTCTGCCTGGACCAAGTGGTGGACCAACCAACAGTTGTATAGCCAAATTCAGATTCCCTTTTCGTCTGTCTTACACATGAACAACTCCCAGGAATGACAGTGTGAGTATGACAACATATTACTCTTTGAACTTTGACCTCTCTGGTTCACTAGCATCCACCCTGATAGCTGGCCTTAAATGCCATGCTGACATAAAAAAACAGAACACAGAATCACACCACTGAGAGGCGTGACTGGTCTGTTGGCATAAGAAAATGTCACTTGTGATTGGTTGACAGTCAACAGTGATTTGTTTTTTTGGGGGGGTTCACAGTAATGCCTGTGCCAAGCAAAATTAATGTTGGTTCATCTGTGGATCAGTGCACCCAGCTGGACTGCAGGACATTTCTGTGACAGGCCAGGCAAATGTTAACTAGCTCGATCTGTGACAGACGAGGCTCTGCCATGCCCTGAGGAGGGGACACTGCCTGCTCAGTAACATCTATAAAATGATAACTGGAAACAACTAAGCTGCTCCAAGGCAAGTGATCACATTCAGCATCTAATGTGATGGTGAAATATGGCAGTGCTTCTCCTGTTTTGTCCATGCCTCAGGGTGGGAATTACTGCTTTTCAGACATACGTAGGTTGAACAAATATATAAAGAATCTGAAGTAGAGCCAATACTTCACTGACCTTTAATCAACTGTTACATTTGCAACTTAGGTTGCGGTTGGAAAATAACACATTAGACAAGATTTCATCAAACTGTCCACAACAATGTACTGAGACATTCAAGTGTGTCAGCAAGAAGCTCGATCGCTTTTAAAGTCATCGTGGTGAAGTGGGGATGCACCAACAGTTAAATTAAATTAAGTTAAATTACAATTATTTTTGCCTAAGTAGACAACTCTGATCAAGTAACTGACTTGGGAACAATGGACAGGAATCCATATATACTTTTATTTCACATTATTCCCTCTCATTTGTACCCATATTCTAATGGGTTTCTTGCTTTGATTTACAACTACACCACCTATCAAATTTGTCTCTGTGGTTAAAACCAAGTCTTTAATGTTCACATATCTTCAATTATAATAATTAAACTAGTTTGTAACTTTGAGGAATTAGTGCAAACCAACATGAGCTTCAAAGCAAGGTCATCATAATTAAAACATTTCACATAGATCTTCTCAAGTAAACTGCTTTACTCACTGTTAATATGACGGTTTAACATGCAGAGGCAGCTACTGTACATTACAGACAGAACAGTCGAATCAGATGCCTGATTAGGAACTGTTTGTTGTGTGAACAGATAATCTGGTGGTAGCAAATCTACAACACGCAATTTTCTACTGCTTACTCCCAGATTAACTCGGCATACTGACCCCCATAATGACATCACTTATTCATTACATACCTCTATAGATGCCAACTATCCCACAGGCTAACTGTCACGTACAGTACAATATGGAGAGCAACCCCCACTTCTATGCCACCCTTCCCCCACCCCTTCTCCTCTTCACTCCATTTTCCTCAGTCCTCGTCTTGTCACTAATCCTAATGATCCTTAAAGGGAAACGCTGCTTCTGTTTGAAGAAATATACTTCATAGGAGGCCCGAACGCATAAAGCCTTGCTATAAGATAACAGACTGAATGTTACCCTGTCGATTTGATACAGATCTCGACTTGTCTTTTTCTGTTATAAATGGAAATATGTACTGTGACAATAGTCATCCGACAGCTACATGGGAAGAAATCAGCACGGGTAGCAGTGTACTATTTCAATATAACTGGCCAAACACGTTTTATAAATGGCATCACAATATACTCACTGGCCACTTTATTAGGAACACCAGTACAATCAATATCAATAATGCAATTCAAAACAACAGCTCTGAAATAAATTGTCAGAAAGGTGATCATTCTACTATATATGTTTATTATTGAGGTGGGTGGTGAGATCAGACTGGAGTGCATTTTAGTAAGAGGCGCTTCTGTAATCTTTCTAATAACCAAAACAAAGAAACCTTGTAAAGGCAGAATTCTGCTGTTTTAGATAACATTAGATTGTACAAATGTGCTTAATAAAGTGGCCAGTAAGTGACATTCTGTATATAACCTGAATGACAATGTTCATACGCGTAGCGCCTCATAAATTATGAACATACTGTGAGAGAGAAGCAGAGGTTTTGCCTCTGATGTACTGTACTTTATTGTAGATTACTAGAGTGCATGTGGTCAAGCGTTAACCTCTGATGTTATCTCTCATGCCCCAGTTTGCTCCACATCTGTATTTGAGCTTCAATAAATCACCAGATCCCACTGTAATCTGGCATGGCCATTTTAAACTGTACAGAGACTCCTCTATCCTGGTATCGTCTGGCTTTTGATAGTCCCACTCATTCAGTCATTCAGAGATTAACACTCTCTATCCCTTTCTTCCTGTCTGTCGTTCTCTATCACACACGCGCAGACAGACACACACACACACACACACACACACACACACACACACACACAGAGGCATCGAGTCAGATGGGATCAATCCTGTGAACGAGCGAGAGCAGCTGAGAGGACACACTGACAGACAAGCTCATTCCTTCTTCCCAGAAAAAGACTGAACCAATGAAAGATTGCTGAAGGGCAACCAATCAGGCTTCTCTACTAACAGCTGGCTACAGAGAAAATGCAGACAGAGGAGTGGAAAGGAGGAGACAGACTAGAGAAAGTCAGCAACTCCTAGAGGAGCTTTTCCTCTCCCGTTTTTCCTCGCTTTCTCTCCAATTCAAGCCAGTTGCTTTTTTAAACATCCCGTAAAGCCAGAATAATACTGAGAACAACGGAGAGAGAAATACAGGTTTTCCTGCAGATAAACACTCCTCCAAATGTTGGTTTGAAGAACCAAACAGATTCTGTGGTCTGAAAGTTGAGCCAGGCTTTAAACAGAAACATCAGAGAGAGAAGAAGCAATGTAATTACCACACACTGTTCAAAACCAACCCCAAAGCACAGCAACACTAAGAAAGACAGAGCAAGAGGAGATGATGAGAATGTGTCGACGCCTTACCCAAAATCGTCCAGGGAATACATGTTGGTGAAGGAGACAGCACAGTCCTCAAGCAAAGGATGAAAGGAGGAATAAAGAGGGAGATTATGGAGGAGAGGGGGAAGTGTCAGCCTGAGAGAAGAGAGCGGTACACATGGTGTCCAACGCTGACGCAAGCTCAACCTTTTTCCCTTTCTTCACATCCTCTGAAAAGGTTTTTTTTTTTTTACTCCACCAATCCAACAGAGCAGACGTACAGTAGGACTGAGACACAAGAGAGAGAGTAGGAGGAAAGAAGTGAGGGAGAGAGATGAGGAGTGTTGCAACAGAGTAAGGGAATGTGAGAGAGAAGGAGAGAGAGAGAGAACATGTGACCGACGCACACCAGTCATCTCCCTCTGCTTCGAGGATCTAAGTGCCGTCTTTCAACCTCCAAGGAATCATTTCCACTGGATGGAAATTACATGTTAGTCTATATAGGAAACAGTAGTGCTTTTACACTGCTCTTTCTGTAGCATATACAATTCAGAAATAACTACTGTAGGGTGGTACTTTAAATAGAGTCTATAGTAACTGAACAGTTAAAAATTCATGTGTACTGTACCAGTTAGACACCAATTACCTACCGAGTGGGGAACAACAGCAACACACCAATTTCATTCATTCAGCTCAGCTTACATAAACGTACACAAGTAATATTGCAGTTTAAAATCAAGCACACACAGGTAATGATTAGTTTTATATTCTAACGACAAAAGTTTCATTCATCTAGTGTAATATTTGTGGTTTCCTTGTGGCTTTGTTAGAATTTTCCATCAAGCCGTGGTCCATCTGGCTGAAGCAAACATAGACTATTAAGCTTCTTTGCCACAGGGAGCTGAGGTGTGGGAAACAAACAAAGAACAATCTAGTCCACTAAAAGATTAGGAGGCTTTTTGGATTTAGAAAATATTAAGATGCATGCAACAGACCCTCGGTCTCAGATAGAACCTGAAAGGTCAGAGAAATATAAGATAATCTTCCACAGCAGGCTTCGTATGGAATAGGCTGCAGCAATATGCATCCAAAATTAGCATTAGGTAAAGCTGAAACTAATGTATGTATGTATTTGCAGTGTATGTCGTGTACAAGTTCACGAGAGAAGAAGAACTAGTGAGCGGATTCCAAAAAGGGATAAACTGTAGGATGCTGCATTCAAATGTCTGTGCAGTGAAATCTGAGAGAGAGAAAGAAAGAATGCAGCACTGAGCTGTAAATGCTTTTCTCAGTATGTGGTGGGCTCATCTGATACACTCTGTTTGACCTCCATCAAATCTAAGGACACATGATGTAGATTCATCATCAAACCACTACTGCAGATTATTTTCTTGGTTAATCAACTAATTGTTTGAGGTCTAAAGAAGAATTCCCAGTGACTCAGGTGAGAAACTGTATGTTGACATTTAGGTTATTATCACATAATGTGAAACTAGCACCATAAGTAGTATTGCTTGTACTACTATCTCCCTAACTCTCCCTGAAATCCATGCTGAACTATATTATTCCAATGAAATGTCAGTGAAGACCTAAAGGATGGGAGTGATGGAGTTGTGGTGATGCTGGATCACGTGGAGAGGCACTCAGAGCAGCAGGAGCCTGCAGTAAGATGCATAACTCAGCGTTTTACCTTTCACTGGCTGCACTCGCTCATTCTACCTCTCCTATGATGAGTCACCACAACAAGCACTTCAGAAATCATCCTGCATTAATACTACAGGACGCCTCTTCAACTATTTCTCTCCCAAACTACTCTCACATGCACACACAAAAAACACACATCTACACACGCATCTGAAGGCAGACACAATCCAACCAATCAAATGATGGCAGCCAGTCTGACAATAGAGCCGTCGCATAATCAAACCACTAACATTAAAAGACTAAAAATAACCTGCACACACACGAATGCTGCAAAGGAGGCAGTGATGCTGAACAAATTATCTCATTGAATTAAATCTCTTTTCCTTTACTCTGCAAAAGAAAAGCCAGGTCACCTTGTTGTTTTCTGGAGATTTAAGACTTCCCTTTTGGGTCTGAGTCAAAGGACAGATTTGCCTCCAGCGAAAACAAACACAAAACGGGACACAAGCAGTGCAGCTTTACAGAAAAGAGGAAATAGCATGCTCGCCCAAGTGGAGTGGAAGATATGAATCTTACATGTTTACTGTCGGAGAGTTCTGCTACTGGCCTTGAGTTGAACAAGGTTACAGGAAAAGGGAGAATTATGTGGATCAGGATATGTTACATAAAAACAGCACTTAAAACAAGACATCCAGATGTGAGGTCATCTATGGCTTTTGTGGCCAGTATTTACTCCTTTAATTTTTTAAAGGGATAAAAACACAATAAATATACAATCCCATAATGTCTCTCTCACACACGCGCACCAGACAAACACCAGTAGCTACAGCAAAAGCAAAGAGAGTGCACTGTATCTGAGCAGGACTGTCAGAGTAAATGTGAAGCCATAAATCAGAATGGTGCAGACGGCAGGAGGAGTCAAACTACAGGCAGCAGGAGAAAATATAAAAGGACTGTTTCATAAATAGATCAGAATACAGAGCCTCTGCTGCTGGAAAAGAAGATTTGGGCCTCAGTGTATTCAGCATACCAACATAAGCAGGGGAAGAGCTTAAAATACCTTCCATAAGCTTGAATACAGAATAAGGATTTTAACAGGTGACACATTTTCTATAGTCTGAGTATGTGCATGTGTGGCTCAGTCATGGAGTAGGCTTATAGGTGTATGTGAGGAGGGGGGTAGGGGTCTCATAGACCCTGCCTGGCAACCACCAGAATAAACACCCTCCTTCTCCTGTGATGGCTATAAGCGCCCTCACTTATCCAATTTCCCCCCATGAAACCGCGCACACGGGCGTCAGTCATATGCATCAACGTAACCAGCATTTTATTTCGCCAGGTTCAGCGTACTGGAGAAATACATGATGCTGTCGTTTCCATGACAACATTAGCCTGGCTTAAATGTTGCATACAGCACGCAGGGCGGGTCCAGTGGTGACATTAGAGGGCTAATATAGTGGAAAACTACAGAACGGTTCTAAACGATTCACCTTGTATAGTGGTAACGTAAAGCGAACGGTAAAGGACATCTATAAGGAGCCGAGGCCCGGTGGGTGGGCCGGTAGATGCTCAAAACATTGTCCTTTCACGGCGTAAAATGAGCCATTAAAATGTATAAGACACTTCAATTCTTCAAAGCATTAATAGCTCATAGATATTTTCAGAAAGACAAATGAACAGATGCAGATGTAAGCTGGAGGCAGAGAGCAGAGTGTCGGTGCGCATCTGTCATGACGCGTCAAACAGAGCGCATAGCGCTGGCCGCCGCTTACCTCATTTTCTCCTCCTTTATTCAACCGGAGTTGATGGCACTGATAAGGCCGATGAATAGGACCAAGAGTCCGCTTTGATTTCAGTCTTGGATTCTGGAATCAGCCCACTAGCCTCCGCCTCGCGTCCCTTTATGAGCGTCTGTAGAAATATTACAGGCTGATGATGATGAGGCGTGTTGCAGAAACGCTAAGCGACAATCCGAGCATTTTCTCCCATCTGCTTTGTGTCCCGTTGTCTCTGCTCTCCACACGCGCCGCTGCGTCTTCTTAAGTCCATGTTCAGCCGGGGTCCGCGCTCGGTAGAAGACGGTGAACGGTAATCGTCAGCGGCCGCTTCCTTCACGCCATATTTTCTTCCCATTTGGTGTGTTTTGGTGAGGCGGAGAGATTTCGGGCAAAATGCTACTACGGCGTGCGAAGGAAGAAGCGGGGAGAGGGTCGGCTCTATGCTGCCCACCTGCGGGGAAGACGCACACATGCAGCCCACTGACGCCCCCTTCAACTCCTCCCCACATTACCAGTAGCATTAAATGACCTACTCAGACAGTTTGTGGCACATCCAGATAAAACTAATGCAGCTGAACACTTTCAATAACTCTTATATGTATTATAATTAGCTGTTTTAGATGATCTAGTTTGCAGTGCTATTTGACTTTAGTGCATAATACACAGAGGTGTTTCGGTTATGCACCCACCCTGGGTGGGTGAGGGTTTATAGCAGGAGGCATTAGTTTGAGCTAGTTGTACCTTAATAAACTGGAAGCACAGTATTTATGTGTTATTCTTCTTTAGAACTTCACATTTACTTATTTCTACTACTATACTATACAGTCTTTTTCATAAAATTATATCTGATCTGACAAGAATAAAAAAGCTACATTAGACTAATACGTTTCCAGTCAGTATAGGAAAGAAAGTGGAACATATACGACACGACGTCAAAGGAATTTCATGTTGCATTTACTTTCAGACAAATGTTCAGTGGCATCCTGCAGGCCCAAGTGATTAGTGATAAGACAAGTCATGTTACATTCACTCTGTAAAGTGGTGACTTTATATCATTGCTGTTAGAGATCAGTGAAACAGTGGGTTAACCTTCACTATTTTGAAACAACACCAATATGCCTTGTTCCAGCAGCAGCTGTGGTCCCACTTCAATCTGCTGAACCCAGTCAAAGAAATCATATATTTTCATGCATGTGAGTAACCTTAGTAAGCTTGCTGTTAAGATCAGGAGTGTGACATATTATGGACCCAACCATATATGATGATATACATCTTGGGCGGTTGAGAGCAGACAGTGGTTTATGAAAAACTCCAGTAAGTGGTAAATGCTGATTTTGCTTATTGGCTGTATGTTTGTCACGTTGAAGAAGTGCATTGTAGAAAAACAGTTAAATCACTTAAATATCTTGCCAATGACTGATGGTGCACATCTGAGGGGCACATCAGACACTTACTTACAGTGTAATGGTCTCATCTTAAAAAAAAAAAAAAGAAGCTTCACATCATTTGAAAACCCAAACCCAAAGGGAACAACTCATTCCAAAAACCAGAAACCGTTTCAAATATTGTGCAGTATATTCACCCACAATGTGCTTTATCTGTTTCAAGCTCCTCAGAATGTTTACACATCTGGTTTTATTAAGGGAGAAAACTAAAACTAAGGAACTGAAATTGGCAGTGAAAAATTAAAAACATCAATAAATACTAATAAAGATGTCTTTTTTTAAAACCTGGAAGCACAAATTCTTTAAATATGTTTAAATAAGATGGCCGAAAATGGTTAAAATTCTAATACTGAATCCAAATAATGTATTTTATTTATTTTCTGAGAATAATATAGTATTGTTTTACATTAAATCTGACTGTGATAAATGATGCAGCTTTTCTCCTTTTCATCAACATTTTTCTCTCTGCTGTGACATATTAACATCAACCACATTCAGCCTCTGCCCAGGCTGTATACAGTAGGTAGTTTTAATTCACAATTGCACAAACAGTGCAGAAAAACCTTTAATATTTGAATAACAGCTGAATCTGAATAACCATGGTTGATACCTCTTAGTTTTAAAGTGAGATGTTTTTAGGGCTGCCAGAGGCTCGCTCTGATATGTCAGTGTTAATAACAGGGAAGAGTCCTGCTCAATAGTGCTTTCCTGAGTTGTTAAATACAAAATAAAACAAAATTGAACAATTAGAAAATCACTGTTTCTCTTTCTATACACAGTTTTTGTCCCAGAGCTCCTGGATCTCCAGCTCAGTGGTACTCAGTCTGGAATTAGTCTGATAGACAGCAAATGAAACCTCTTCGGTCTTATTACCTGGGGCAGGACTGCGCACAATACAAGAAGAGGGAAAACCAAACTGTACAAATGCAGTCAAGAAGTCAGAGCCTTTGGTTCTGTTCAGTTTAAGTTTGATGTGTTTGTGTCATATCATTGGTGATTAAGCTACAGTAAGCGTGAGAGATTTTATAGATGTAGCGTGAATAAAGAAAAGAGAATATTCTGTATTTTTGTATTTTAACCAACCACACATTATACCTCCACCAGTCCATCTCATTTGGGATCTGGGATCTGAGAGCAGAGCAGGAAGGAAACCTTGGGACGCAAGTTCCCCTTCTGTCACTTCAGTTCAGTCAGATCGACTTGTTTTTTAGCGTCTGAGTTAATTTAAGTTTGGTTCAGTTCAGTTCAGTTCAGTTTAGTTCAGTTCAGTTTACTTGAGCTGGGCTTCAGGCCTCAGCAGCCGTTTAGCTGACAGTAACTGTTTCTGTCTGCCTGTTCACTCAGGCTATCCTCCACTGCATCACGCTCATGTCCTTCCCTCCTGTTGACACCAGGTAGCAGTCGTCATACAGGAAGGTCACACTGGTCACGTGACTGCTGTGTCCGCCGTAAACGTGGCTGGGAGCCTGAAAAGAAGAATAGTCTTTGGCATCTTTTTGCTTTTCTGTGAGCAGTGATTTGAAGTTTCACAATAGCTTAATCTAAAATAAAGGATCTTACTCTGAACTGTGAACAGGGATATGAGAAGAGATGCACTTTCCCAAAATCATCTCCAGTAACCAGGAGGCTCTTGTCATTGGACCTGCAGACAGCGTTGATGTCAGTGCCATCTGAGCCATCGGGCCACAAGCCTGAGGAGTGAAAATGAAAAAAATAAGCAAACGTGAAAACATCAGCACACCCACAGAGGGAAAGGGAAGGAGCCTCTACTTACCAAAGACCTGGAAACCCAGAGTGCATGTATACGTGGCCCACTCAATATCTCTGGTGGTCTCCACACTGACCACCTGTTTACACACTGATGGGATCCCTGGGAAAACACACACAAGCCAAATGCATCATGCGTAGCTTTATTATACTATACACTATTTCCTTATGTATGAAACTGTTATCCAGAAGAAGAAGATGATTGAGCAAAAAATCTTCCAAGGGCCTTTAAAATCAACACTAGAGCGTGACAGCGTTGAAATAGTCAGCACATCACACTCAGGGTTAATTTTAACACTTTTTGAATAACATTTTAACAACTGCTTCACAGCAAAAATCAGTTCTTGAGAACTTAGTCACCACAACAACTCCACATTACTCTCACTGAAAAATACCGTGACACAGGAGAGTTTGTTCACAAAGAGAGTTAATGTTTAAAAATTCTGGGCACAGTATAAACACCAAAAAATAGTATAAAATCAGCTCATGAAGATCATTATCATGCACTCATATACATGCTGCAGAAACAAAAACAAATGTAATAAGTAATTATACTTACAGTACAGTATCTCATAGTCTCCTGAATTTGACACCAGATATTGGGAGTCCACTGACCAGTCGAGGTGGGTGATGAAACTAGAGTGACCCTGATATAGAAAAGAAGTTACATTACCTTTCTTGAAACAAACAGAACAACACACTTCACAGTGTTTCTGCTGAGTTGATGCAATGAAGTTTTTTAAGCACCAGAAACAATGCGTTAGTCATTGTATTTCCGTGGACATTACAATGTATGACTCAGCTCGTTATCTCTTCACAGCTTCTCTATCAACACACAGTGAGGACAAAGTGTGCAGAGTGGAGACCCAAGTATAGAGCTGGGGAGGAAACTAAATATAAAGCCAATGCAGGGGGGAATAAAAAATAAACAAGCCAACAAGGATGAGGGGGAGAAAATAAATAGAGGTGCTCACCGAGCACTTCCCCACTCGACTGTACTTCCTCCCATTTTCTGCCACAGCGTAGACATAGATGTAGTTGTCATGGGAACCGATGGCCAGGAAGTTCCCGTCTAAATAAAATAAAAGAAGACATAATTAAAACAAAATAAATGTAGGGACGGAAAAGAAAATGTAAACGTTTGCAGATGTGAATGTTTTATGTTAACTGGATTATTAATATGTACAACTGATTTGCAAATGTTGTAAAAGTCCTAATTACCTATTTAAATATGTATTTTAATGTTGCACAAACAAACATTTTTCACACTTAAGAGACAGTGTGGTTTCATGTCAGCGGGAGGTTAAATATTTTGATAAGCTTTGTAAAATGCTTTATAAAAGATTTGATATTATTTAAAGATAACTTTTCTGGAACTACTTTAGTGAAATAAACTACAAATATATTCAAATATATGGAGACACAGTTGATCATTAACGGTAAATTTAGGGTTGCCATGTAAGCAAAGACTTTGTATGTATGAGACATTTTTCTGAGGTTCTATGAGGTTTTATTTGATAGGTTTCTACCTATGGATTTCCTCCATGTTGCTGTAAGCATAATTAGAGTTAAAATAGTAAAGAGAAACAGACTGTGAGACCAGCACTCTTTATGCTCAGGGGAAGCACACTGTCAGCACACTGTTATCAACATACCTGGCCCATAGCGCATAACAGACAGCTGTTCGTTCCCATCTGTGTGCACTGTGACTAAATCCTTAGAGTCAGTGTCCAGCACCAACCACCTGTAGGATCAATGACAGACTGCTCAACAATCTGTTTTTCGTCAGTCTGATAATATTTTAAATCTGCATGCAGAGGCGGTCAGGTACAGTAGTTCTGTGACTGTTCAGAGATTTAATAGCCACTATGTGCTTTTTGGTGACGGGGTTCGTACCTGCCAGTCTGGGTTCCTATAGCAACCACAGCCCCAGTTGGGTGGAAGCCTGCTGACTGGGCAGCATCCTGTCAGAAAAAATAAAGTACAATGTTAGATGTTAAACAAAAAAAAAGAAGAGTGGGACATAATGATACAATAAAATTGGAAGTCATGTTATTCTGGTTGTCTCCATTTAAAAACACATTAAAATTAAAAATCCTTGTGCTTGTCAAGGACAACTGATCCCGTAGCCGACATGATCCAGCACTGTTTCTGTGGGGCACTGTGCAATTCGCATGCCTGCTCCCAGAGGGCACTGTTGACTAAACTTACCTCCAAACTCTTGGTCCAGATGAGCTGATGGGAACTGGAGTCCCACAGGTTGACCTGCCTGTCATAGCCACAGGTGAGGAACTGCGACTTCCACGGGTGAACGGCCAGACCCCACAGCTCATCAGTATGACCCTGGGGAGGAGAGGAGTTCTATTTACATTTGTCGATTTTTCACTTTGGACTTCTGACTTTAAAACATAAACTTTACTTTTCTCACATCATACAGTGCTTTAAAGATGAGCTTGAACAACATTGTAATAGAACTGCAACAATTACTGGATTCATTCGTAAAAAAAAACAAGAAAATGAATGTCCATATTAATCAACAATGCAGATCAATCTCTGGTGTCGGTGATAGCTTTCCTCAGTGTTATATCTTTTTGTAAACTTGGTTGGTTGATAAGATAAAAAAGGGCATGTAAAGACTTTTATTTAAACTATTTTTTGCAATTCTCACAATTCTCTTATGGAGAATAATGGAGAAAATAATTGGTAGTTTAATCATCAGAAAAATATACACTATTTACAGGATAGTACAAATTTAGGAATAGTGAATAGTGTGCCAAATTGTGCAACTACCTGTGTAATAGGAATGAATTCTCCATCCAAACTGCCTTTCAAAACAAAGTTCTTGGTGGTCCCGATGAGCACAGACTCCCCCCTGCCCTCTGCTACAGTACGGATGGGACCGAATAATTCAGGAACCTGAGGAGAAAAAGTAAAACTCACATGAAGAATGTGCCAGAAGTAATATCAACTAATGATTTACAGCACAGTGTGGTCTCCTCAGAGCACATAAGACATGAGTAATCCATAATATCTCGTCACTATGAATGCCACCGCCAGCACAAACCCATCTCCACCTCTGTAATATTAATAATATGGTGCAGTATTCAGAATGTGAAATCAGCTGCCTCAGGCAGGTGTTCATAGCTGGCTAATATAAAAGACCAGGACATAATTTAAAACGTGAGCATACTGACTTTTTGTCATAATCTGTGTTTTAGCAAATTTTTACTTTGAAATATTTTGGTTTTCATAACGTTTTCTCACCTCAACCGTTTGTATCTGCTGGTAGCTGCTGTCCCACGAAATCAGTCTGCGGTCTTTACCGCCAGACACCAGCGTGCCGTTCCTCAGCATGCACAGAGCAAAGATGCTGCCCTCGTGAGCTCCTTGGATGACGTGGCTGATGCGATTAGTGCCTGCGTGACAGTGATGGGATTAGATGGACGAAAAAGTTCAGCTAAAGAGAGTAAAGGTCGACTGCTTGCAGAAGGCAGATTAAGTGACAACCAGACAGACAGTGATCAATACAGTAGATAAATCAGAGCTGAATGATCACAGACATTTGTTTTTATTCACAGACATTTTGCACTTGGTTTTCTTCAGGGCTTTGTTTCTTGCTCTAAGAGTTTATCAACTCAAATAAGTATCTTTAACTCTTGAAACTCCTTATAAACTTTCTGGGAAACAGAAAGAACGCTGCGTGTACCTTTTCCCCACACCAGGATGTTGCCACTTGAGTCTCCAGTTATAGCGTCTCCGTTTTCTGCAAAGGTCACGCACAACACAAACTTGGGCTTCTCCTGTTTCTGCAAGACCAGAACATACATTTTATTTCAGTTTTGCTATACTACCACTGGTTTCTATATACAGTACATTTATACACTTCACAGGCTGCTTGATGAACTGACTCTGCATCAAACTTGATGATAATAACACATGAGAAGGAGCTTGGTGACTTACCTCAAACAGTCCTTGCTTCCTGACGAGCATGCCTTTCTCCAAGTTCCAGAAATACAAATGAGATTTGCCACAGGTCACTACGATGTTGCTGTCTGTTGGGTGGAAGTCTACAGCAAACACTGACTCATTGGAGCACTGTGCAAAACAGACGAAACCAGAAACAAGTTAAGCTTGAGCAAGCAAAACAAGCTGAAACGTCTTGTACTAGCACATTTGAGGGGGATGTTAGTTTATGTCTTAATTTGTCACTTTAACACTCGTACCTTGACCTCTGCCAGTCTGTCTTCTCTTTGCCAGTCCCAGACGGAAAGGACGTGGTCGTTGGAGTCGTCTACGACACACAGTGTGTTTCCTCCATTCTGACATACAGAAAAATAGGTAACATATCAGAGGTAAAAAAATATGTAGTCACAATTATGTGAGAAATTAGCTTTGAACGTCTACATAACACATATGGGTTTCCTTACCGACTTAGAGAAAGCCAAGCAGACTAAGGCTCGGTCAAAGAAGCCTGCACCCAGAACATGGAGGGTGTTGAGGCTGACAGAGTCCCACACACGAACATTAGGAGCCAACTGCTGCCAGGACACGCACACAGAAACACCAGGAGAGATATACCATCACAATGATGTGATGTAAGTTACTGAAGCGCACGCTGAATTCAATGAATATATAAGTGACTTCAGAGTGCCTGTGTTTCAACTTCTCAACCTGTTTATTTAAAAGAATTACCAGAACCAGCTGAGCAAATCTAATTTCTTAAAGGAAATAGCAAAACCTTATCTCCTCACTTCAATAATAAGTCAGACTGAAAGCTAAAGTAATAAAATATCATCAAGAGACCTCACTTACTTTTCCATCTGAAGAGGTGCCCGCCACCTGCCCGGTTGCTATGGTGATTTTATCAGGGTGGACGGCCAGACTGGTGAAAAGAAAGACGTGAAAACAGACATGAAAACAGTTAAAAGCCTTTTTGACATCAAAAGGACTATTTGAATAAAGATGAGCAACATGCTCACAGAACATAAAAGGCAGCGTTTGGTGAGTGAGCGTTTTTAAGCTCTGAATATGTTATTCACTGCAGCTGCCACACGCTAGCTGTGCTTATGTGTGGGGAAATGAAACAGTTTAAGATAAATGCATCCCCCTTTTTGGATATGGTGGTGTAGCAACACTCGTAGGATGTGTAAAGCTTGTCTTCAAAGGAGCAAGAATATGTCTGTAATCCATCGTTTGATCTGTGATGTGTGAAAAGTTGAACTTTTATTAACCTAGAGGGTAACAACATAATTATGTCAATGACAGCTCAAGGTTGCTCCCATTGCACTTTTCTAAAGGCATACTCTTAATGCCTGCATGCACATTTGTGCACAACACTTGCGTACACCTGTTTAGCTGTTATGTAATTATCTCATTATACAGTATTATTATTGTTATTGTGCAGGAACAGACAGGAAAACGGTCAAAGCGATGCCATCATACTGTCCTGCGTGTGTTTATGCACTTTTGCACTTTTTGCATTAGGTATAAGAAAAGAACAAATTTGGAATAAAAATTGAATAAATATCAACTCTAACAGGGAAACAGCGATATGATGAAATCTGTGCATCCATGTGGAAGCGGTTGTTCAGTTCAAAAACTATCTCTTACCATTTGATGTCGTCTGTGTGCCCAGTGTAGTGTCTCTGCAGCTGCTCGTCCACATTAAACAGGACGACCACTGAGGCGATAAAATATACCGTTTCTCCAGTGGGCAGCAAGTAAAGGTTGGAGCGACAGTCTCGACCACGGTACCCATAACTGGATATTAGGAAGGTCAGGGATTAAAACATAAGTCATATCTAATCAGCAACTACTTCAATAATTGATTAAGAATCAAACCAGCAAAATAATTTAATAACATGAATGTATGCTATTCAACATTAAATCATATTATCTGCCATGTGTATAAGTGTAATTTAATCATATACAGTGCACACAGCTCACATATGTCAGATTTAATCTTTTCCCTTTCAGTTTCTGCCACTGAACAGAACAAAACACTATATTCATATATATACTATATTCATTCCTTCACCAACCAATAAAAGTAAAAAAAAAAGAATTGAAATAAAATTAAAGTAGCACAAGAGGTGCTGACTGGAGCTGCCTCAGCCTCCCAGCTGTTTGCAGGTTATTACTTAACTGTACAAAGCAGTGAGCTCAGGAGAGCAGAAGACACTTTCAGAATGTCCGCTCCTAACTACATCGCTTAACAATCTGGATTTACTTTGTTCGGAAGATTACTTTTCATCCATCCATTATCTACCGCTTAATCCGAATTCGGGTCGCGGGGGGTGCTGGAGCCTATACCAGAGAGGCGGGGTACAGCCCGGACAGATTGCCAGTCCATCGCAGGGCCAACATACAGACGAACAGACAAACAACCATGCACACTCACATACACCTACAGACAATTTCGGAAGGCCCAATCATGCATGTCTTTGGACATGTGGGAGGAAATCGGAGTACCCGGAGGAAACCCACGCAGACACGGGGAGAACATGCAAACTCCAAACAGAAAGGCACCCGGCCGACCCCGGGAATCGAACCCGGGTCCTTCTAGCTGTGAGGCGACCGTGCTAACCACTGTGCCGCCCAGATTACTTTTCAAAACTTTTCAAATCGGAGGTGGGACTGAACAGTCGTATATCCTCAGACAGTTCCCTGTACAAAAAAGAAAAGAGAAAACTTCACAACAACAAAACAAGCTGCATTAAAAGGATACACCCAGTCCAGTTTGAGTTTGTTGCTGGGCAGCTCTGCTTTGGCCTCTAGGCAGTAGCTCTCCACCTGGTCTTTGGGCATGTACATGGTGATGGGACGACCCTTCAAATACATTTTCACATAACCTTCCTCTAGAAAAAGCAAAGAAATAATCATTGAGTTGATACACATACTGTATATGGAACTATATCAGTTTTTATGGGATCATGAAAACAGAAATGAATTTTAATGCGATATGTTGTTACAGTGTGATTGACAGGGTTGAAGTATCATGGAATCATGTTTTTTTTTAGTATGATAAAAAGTCAGACAACAAATAACAAATTTGCAAACACAAACAAATGAGCTTTTTAACTGACTTTATTAGTCATTTCAAACACAATCTTATGACAACACAGAACTTCAGCGCAGAGCAGAGGTTAACCAACATAAAATGCAAGCAGAGCAATGGAAATATGATGAAAAATCCAGGATTAGAAAGTGGCATGATGAGAAACTTGTCATTTTTAAAACATGCTAATACTGAAAGATAAATCATGCAGAAAACACTTAAAAAAATTAACCATTTTCTCTCGTCTCAGTAGAGGAGAAACACACAGTAATGTAGAAAACAAACAAACAGTGATCTCTCAGAAACATCTTTGGTATGAGAGGACGTGTAGTGCAAATGACAATAACTTCTCAAAAGTGGACTTAATGGTAAAGATGCACAGATATAAAATCAACTTTGCACTATGATTTTGACTCTGAGCACATCATTATCCTGGTGAAGTTAAATAAATTAGTAACAAATCTGGAAGTACTGGCTGGGAGATTTGATGGGGCTACGGTAACTCGGTGTATCAAGGGGAGAGTACGAAGACAAACTCCCTGACTTTCTTAACTGGAGGCTAAAATTTGGGGTCTTTCTGAAACACGGCATCTTGGCGGCGCCACTCTTTCTGGACATGCTGGCCTTACTGCTTTCTGATATTTGTTTGGGGAACTGTTGGGGGTTGGCAGCTGAACAGGCTGTTACAGCTGAAGCCACTGTGCTGCTGCTGGTCCCCGTCTGTTTGGCAGAGCGGCTGAGGTAAATCTGTACTGTGACTATAACGTATACAGGGAGGAGAACAGAGGAGATGGAGAGGGGAGGTGCAGGTTGTCATGGTCAGTTGGGTGGGGGAAGCAGGATGAAGGATCAAGGAACATAGAGGGAGGAGGATGTTGGTAGAATAAGTTAGACAGATGTAATGACTGTTTTTTGTGTCACACTTAATGATGGTGAAACAAAACACAAAACACAAGCTTTAAAAAAACTAGGGGAAATTTTTGATGAATTACCAGCATTATCAAACAGATATTCACCTTTCTTTAATGCATAATCTTTTTTTTGTCTTTGAATCCCATCTCATTAGTTCAAATCACTGGTTCCCAAATTGGAGTCAGTGTTTTTTCCTTTGATTACTCTTTATTTTGCTGGTGCTGGAAAGACAAATCTAATTTTGTATTAAAATTTGGGAAGCTGAAGCAACGTGGTGAAAATTGTCTGAAGGCAACATATATTACAATCCAACATGTGTGGAGAACAACGTTTCTAATAATAAGGGACAACAAAATTATCCATTTAGGTAAAGAAGAATTTACTTCCAAAAAAAAATCATATTTCTCCTTTAACGTTTAACACGGCTTTCAAGTTCTCACGAATAATATAATTCAGGTTTCAGACTGAAGGTCATTACAGGAATGAATTCTTTGTTGGCTTAGTGTCTTGAAAATAAGATTCATTTAGAAAAGTTTAAGAAAATTTTGGTTTATTTAGTACCGTATTAAAAATCCTTCCCAGGAAAGTTCCCAGGAAATTGTTAATTGAATTGTTACCCTTTTTTCTAAAACTTCTCATATCTTTGTTTTGTGCTTATGAAATACTGTTTTTATCTCTTCAGGCATCTGTACAGATTTTACAATTTGAGAGGTTTATGGGAGGTAATCTTTTGTTAATCTGCTTACAACACACAGAGGTATGCGACCCGAGGAACCCAGAATGGTTTATGGTTTACAGGGCCCCTCTTAGCAAACATAATTTTAAGGCGTACCTCACAAAAATGTTAGTAAGCACTGGTTTAACTTTTCAATTGTGTAACTATGAGATTATCTTAAAACTGGTTGAAATCATGAATTACCAAGTGACAAGATGGGGTAAACAGTAATATATCTGTGAGGAAATTAGTGGGCTTCAGCGGCAGTGTTTATTAAATTCGTGGGAGCTTTATACTTTTCTGAGGGGGACTACACACAAACAGACGACACTTCAGGCTGTGTGAGGAAACTACAAGCAGTAAAATCAAACAGACTTCTATAGGAACTACATCAAAAAACAAACTGAATGTAGCGCAAATATTCATTTCGGGGGCAGGGAGATAATAAGAGCAGCGGCAGTTTGACTTTCTCTGAACTGCAGACAGAACAAAGCATGGAAAGAGTTTGCAGAAAAACTCAAAGCAACTGTGAGGAAGCCAGTGTCAGAAATCTTTGTGTTGTTACTATGGTGACAGAGACTAAATGTCTATGAGTGAAAGTGAAGCTGTGCGCTAACGAAGCGGCACCTTCATCCGCAGTTGAACAAGTGTGGAGATACACACGTGAACTGCAAACACTGCAATCACACTCCCATGCAGCACTTGGTGGAGGTTAGGTCAGGCGTATATGTGAGTGTGTGTGTGTGTGTGTTAGTTAATTCAGTCTCAAAACAATTAAAGGAGGATAACTTTCACACACACAGACTAAACTCACTCCTGTCCCTGTCTAGACAGCTCTCTGTTCAATGCATCACAAGGAGCCACAAATAAGTCACTCAAATCTAGGATATGACTTAGAATTCCAAAATAAAAGTCCAGATTTTTATCACTGCCTCTAACAGCTGAGACTAGAGGTGATACATGAACATCAAAACAAATCGTCTGCAGTGTCCAGAGAGCTGTGGAGGCCGGGGGAGACATTGCGAGGGGGCAAGCCTACCTTTGCAGTGGGTCACACGTCGCATCCCTTGTAAAGGTCACAGAGAGAGACACAAGCACCAGTTGAGGGCTGATGTGGCTTCCTCGCTTCCTGGTCTGTCCTATTATGAGTGCACTTCCTATTTCCTTGTGTTAATGGATAGCAGCTTCTGTCCTTAAAGCTCTTAATGGATCAGTGCTCATTTCCTGTGTGATGGTGACCCACTCTCTGCTCCTCTATGGTGTTTAATGATTACATTTGTTTCTGCTTATATGCCTCTAAAAAAACAACCACTTGTAATTTCACTTCACAGTTTTTGGACAATTTTCAAACCTCTTTTAAAATCAACAGTTTTCATTAACTGTGAATCATTCTGTATTTGATCTCTGTGTGTATTGCATCTAATTACTGTACTGGCAGGAGTTACTGATGTAATTATCACTTGTATTGACTAATTGTCATGCAGTGGTAGTTTATGCCCATGACGCTACACTGATTGCACCACTTTGGAGGAGATTGCCGGTGTATAATTAATTCAAATGTCCAATAATTGGTGTACATAGAAATAATTACTCCTGTAGCACACTTTTACCTAATAGTCACCATCTGATGCCAGACAGCAGCAGCCTTGGCGATATTTAATCAGTAATATGCAATTTAATAATGGTCATATCAACCACAAGATTTCTACCACAAAATCATACAAGAAAATGCAAACTAATATGTGGATCATATTTGCTATAATTGAACATTGGAAATAGCAAAGACAGTTTGCCAGTTTACACATTACTACTGAACTACAAAAAATCTGTCTGTGGGTCTTCAAGCTAAACTAGAGCCAAATGAAAAACTGAACTCCAGTCTACACAAAAATCAATAGCAGGCTGGAGATGGAAATTGTGATCAATACTCCTTTTGCATTCTTTTTTATTGTCTTACCATGCATTTCCTCCTTTCTGTTTAAAGAAGAAGAAAACTAGGCTCATCTTGTGTTTTTTGTAGCTCTTAGTTTGCTATTTTGTATCTCTGCCTTACTGTTGAAAATTATTTTGCAAGCCAGTGTTAAAATTGGCAAATGCAGGCTCAACAATGTACATTACAGAGAGTGGTACAAGTTCCCCAAAGCTACTAAATGTCAATTCAATTAAAGAAATGGTGAATTTACCCTAGCCATTATTATTATCCAGTTTATGAAGTATACTAGGTGAACCAAGGGATTTTCAATCTGAGTAGGACTCAGAAACATATGTTGTAGGTTTAAGTTTATTTGGAAAGCTTTTAGGAGATTTTTGTTTCAAAACCCAGAATCAAACATGAATTATAGAACCAAATGTTTCACTTAAATAATGCAAAAAAGAATTCATTAGAATGAAAAGATGAGAAGAAGTATGGATGTGAAGATGTAGCAATGGATGAGTTAGACTGGTTACTTAAGAAACAGACATGTGGAGTAAGCCTTAGTGGTTCTCTGTGTGCAGAAAACAGATCAACACACATATTTCGCTTTATGATGATTGTTTCTTTTTTGGAACAACCTAAATTTTATCAGCATTTCTAAAAGACGTATTGAACCGTGACTGACACAGAGAGCCACTGAGCATCTGGTGTGTGATGGCTCTCACTGGGTTGTGTCATGTGTGAAACTATCTTTGATATGAGGCTACAGAGCAATAGCAGAGTGTCTGGTTCTTACCTGCGTTGAACACTGGATCCCTCTGTTTGCTGCAAATTGAATAAGTAAACACACATCTGTCATTCTGTGTCTGCCTCTGGATAAACCATAGAGTATCTGCTGCATGTGGTGGATTTGAACGGGCTTTAATAAGGTAAACAGCAAATGAGGAAAACACACTCATCATCATGTTCATGTTACCTGTCACTTTTCTTGCTGCTGGAATTGCTGCCAGTGGATCCAGCACGTGTTCGGTTACCTTTGGTGTCGCCTGAATCCTTTCGTGTTAGCGTTCCCACGTGTTCGTTTGAGTTGGTTCGCCTCACAGTGCTGTGGTGAGAAGGAAGGTGGACAGAGGCAAAAAGAGACCAAGAAATAGGTCATAAAACTACCTGACACTGCTTTTCTAAAAATGCCCTCTGGTAAAGTTTTCATGTGAGAAAAAGCTTTGGAAAGCACATACAGGGAAGATGTATTTATTTGAGGATTCAGCTCAAATCTTTCTTAATATTACCTGATATTTTTAAACACTTTGCAACAAGTGTCACAGAGAAGTTGCACCAAACAAAAAGTGCATATTTGCAGGGTGGCGATTATATCTACAGTGTCAGTATAGGCCTGAGCAGATCTGCATATTAGTGGTGCAGTCTGCCTGCTGATTCACAACAAAGAAGAGGCTCTATCAGCAATCCAGTGTCCCGTGAGCCGAATCACCTAATCCACCCTGTGGGAGAAAAGTCTATTCAAATTCTAAAACTGGCCTGTGGCCTTTATCCCTTCTGGAGTGTGTGTGTGTGTAGTAAAGAGCAAAACACAATTAAAAAAGAGAGAGGAAACTGTTGTTTGCTGTGGTATCCCATGAGGAAGCATAGTAATTAGGCCACTGGGTGTTACGGAAGGCAGCTTTACATTCGCCAACATACGACTGGGACCAATCAATGGCATAAACACTTTTCCAAAGAACAATGAGTTAAACAAACAGTTAATGTTACAGATGAATTGTGAGGAATATTAAAAATACTTTTTGATGTAGTTTGATAAATGATTTAGTAGTTAACAGTAAGTGTGATGCCGCGATAATGATGCTATATTACAACCAATATACTGTGATCGTCTCACCTCAAGGGCAGATAGAATATTCTGGTGGGGCGAGACAGAGAGGGCAAACTGGACAGACTGGAAGGACATTACAAAATAGGTTGACAGGACATAAGCAGGACGTAACATTTTTAAACTGTCCTCCCACAAAAGTGACCCTATAGGTTGTCTGTTCATGCAGATTATTACAACTCATATTTTACTATTAGGCTCCCTCAAATAATAATGATGGGCACAGGAGAAAGTTAGTCAGTTCTTGCGACTACACTCTAACTATGGGTTGTATCAGGCTAGAGACAAACAACCTATATGGGTGTTCAGGGTGGAGGACTTGTTGAACACTGCAGTGGAAAGAGCATGTTGTCAGAGAGAACAATATGACACGTAACACAGGAAATACGGTAAAAATAGAGAGTACAATATGTGAAGAAGTATAACTAGTTCTTAGGCAGTTCTTATCTATAACTTCTTCCTGACTTTCATTCTTAGAGTGAATATGTACCAATCAAAGTTGAAGAGATGTCTGTGATGACGACGTCACTTTCACAGAAAAGGTAACAGCTGCAATTTAATATAACATATTACACATCATTTTCTGACAGAGGGGGAACCCTGTGTTGCAGAACCTCATGACTTTAGTAGTTCTAAAGTCCTGGCTACAGCCCCATTATCAAGCAGAAGCATTTGCTGAAGCAGATACAGTGTCAAAGAAGTAAATGAAAAGTCAAATTCCATGAGTTCAATGTTCCAAAAACAATGAACTAGAAAGAACAAACTGCTTAAAATTTAAACCTGTTCAAGGAAATGAACCAGAAAACAGACAAGGCCAAATTAAGTTTTTTCCATTGATGCTGACTTGCTCTGTTTTTGTTTCCTGGTCACATTTCACATCTGCATTTCTTTACTGTTCTGATTAATACAGGTGAGAGTCAGCAAGCAGCGAAATGCATCAACTCATGAGACTGGAAAACATCCAGAATCAAAAATTTAATGTACACACATGGAGAAAACACCCCAGGGGCATCTGTTTGGATGGGAGCTGGTCCCTGGCGTCTGCTGAGCTTCATCTGATTATGGTAATGTCATCCAGAGATGGGAAAAGGCTATTGTTGGCCTGACAGACAAGATTGATAACTGTGCTCCAAACACACCACAGACAAGCAGAGACAGTGATGACAAAACTGTTCCTCTGTTTATCAGTCCTGTTAAATGTCCCTGGTTTCAACTGATAAAAAGCCAGAAATGTGACGATTTATGGCTGAAATGATGTGACATGGCAGAGACCATGTCTCAAGAAAAATTAAATGTCTGGAGAGGAAAACATGACAAATGCCAGACATCATAACCTGGCTTCCATGCAGCTATGCCTGCACCAAACGCCCAACTTAGAACTGTTTCCCATCTATCTCCTGTGTAATCAGTCAGACTCTACCTACAACTATTGCTAATTAATGCAACAGATTACAGATAATAGATAGCTGTAAACATACTAGATGGGGTCAAGTTTCCTCACCTCTTGTTGGCTGGTGTACTGGTGTCCTTCCTGGATCCAGATCCAGATGGGGAGGGCAGAGTGCCGCTGCCTTTCTTTGGTATGATGATCCCGTTGTTTACTGTGGGCCGTAATGGCAGGGTGGCGATCATTGGCCTGGCTGGAAAATGAAGAAAAACAGGACATGCTTGAAGTGGGGTGAAAGTTCCATTTCTTTTCGTGTATGTTTTACTGGTATTATTGTGTCTGACATTGTGTTTCCAGTGATCTTACAATTTGTGGATGTTTAGTCAATATTACGATCAAATATGTGCAGTTGTGTTGGTTTGGTCAGATTTGAGTATACAGATGACCTGCTTTACTCTGTGAAGCTAATGAAACACTGTGTTCCACTAGAAGCTTTGTTTCAACCAACCATCAACTCAGAAATACAGCAAACCTAATTCACAAACATCATTTTGGGGCCATAAGTGACACAATATTTACATAAGAAATATAGACATCTATTACATCTTAAACATGCCAAAAAAACACAAACAAATTTTAATTTAATGTTATTTTCTCACTTCGATTTTATTTATTCTGTTTTTTTGCTTTTTCACATACAAATCCTTTATTGTAGCCAATCATTTGTAGTTTCACAAAAACACTCAGACATTCATGCACCCACACTCACACCAGAATAATAAATTCAAGCTGCAGCTTTATCTGCAGTGATAAATATTTAATAGACAGTGTTTTATCCAGCAGAGTCACACATTTACTCACACATACACACACAGACATGTTGCTGTGTTATCTTTCATGTAGTAATTACGCAGCTGGGGTGAACTGAGGTTGTAATTTTGTTAGCATGTTAAAGAAGATGAATGTGTGTGTTTCTGTGTGCCCATGACTGTTCATAGGCAGCCTGTGTGCTTTTGTTAAGCTTTCTGAAGCAGATCATTGTGCTTCAGTAGAGGGGAGCAGTCTGCTGGCTCCTGCAGCTCTGAGTCTGAGTTATCCTCCTGCTTCCAAATCAAACAAAAAGTACATCCATCCAGAGTCACTGTCAAGAGACTGAAACTGGCAGCAGCTCACAATCATAATCTGTTTCTGTTTCATCACTCACACTTTTGTGGACATGGAAACCTGCATGAAGTGCAGATGATTTCACATAAAGGCTGCGTCAGCCTACAGACTTGTGAAGAGGCAGATTGCATCAAACACATCTCTGCTGAAAATCAACACATGCTTTATCATTACACCGCAAATCCTAAATCAATCTGTGACGTTCAGTACTTTCCTATTCAGTGATCATGTGCTATTTCTTTTACTTCTGTTGGGTCTGCTACATTTCTCACAGTGACTTTACTGTGAGAACAGGTGGAAACATGCAATATTCAGTCCTTTACTTGTCTTGTGACTTGTGAAGAGTTGACTTGACTTTATCACAGTGCTGTGAAAAAGTATTTGACCCGTTCCTGATGTTTTTTTTGTTAAGGTGAAATATAATATAAAAACACTAAATTAGTCAAATGATCAAATGACCAGTTATATCGTAGACTCCTAAGGGTTAATTTACACTTAAATTTGAATATTACACATGGATAGCCTGAGTAAATACAAAATGCTTTTTAAATTATAATTTTCATTTATTAAGGAAAAAGAGCTGTCCAAACCTGCCTGGTCCTATGTGAAAAAGTAATTGCTTTGCAGCTTCAGGACCTGGACCGAATCCTGTTGTCTGGTCATCAGTTTGTGACCTTAAGCTCAAGCACACTTGGGTTATGCAGCAGGACAATAATCCAAAACAAACCAGCAAGTCCACATCTGACTCAAAAACTAAAAATAAGTGATCTAGTCAAGGTCCAGTCTTAAATCCGATTGAAATGCCGTGACCATTCATACTCGAAAACCCTCCAATATGGCTGAATTAAAACAATTCTGCAAAGAAGAGTGGACCAAAATTATCAGCCAGTTATCTGGGTTGTAGTTGTTGCCACCAAGGGTGGCACAACCAGTTACTGTATAAGGTTTAGCAGGCAATTACTTATTCACATAGAGCAAGGCAACTTTTTCCATGATAAATGTTATGGCCATTTAAAAAACATTTTAGATTTAATCAGGTCATCTTTGTGTAATATTAAAGCGTATTTGATGATCTAAACAAGTGTGACAAATATGCAAAAAAATCAGGAAGAGGGCAGTAATTTATGCCTAATGACTTTTTATATCAGCAGTTAGATGGAAAGATCAATTCTGCTCTTGTATCTAGAGTCAAAATAAAGCTACAGCCAGCAGTCAGTAAGCTTAGCACCCAAAGACAACAATATTATTTGTATTGAATGAATGTTTATAATCAAACTACATTGCATTGACCTCAGGCAGTGCAGAATTGAACTGAACTGTGTTTCCAAGTGAGATACAATAGACAGCACAATACCAGCAGGCAGTGACTGACATGTGCTTCCTTGTACACACGACATCAGGCCTGGTTAGTGCAGACAGACTACACAGTCAGCCTACCTGGCTTCCCAACATTGCTGTCTGCTGAGGGAGACTTTCCCATCAAAGCTGGGTCTATATATAAAGAAGAATGCATTTAATGACACAACACCATCCAGTGGAAGAAAGAACAAGAGACTGACAACTAGTCAGCTGGGAAAAAGAACAAAACAGGATTGGATGGTCACATCATGTGGAGAGAGAAAGTGGAGAGGAGGCCTCCAAATGATGTGTTTAACTCAGAGAGTCTGTGTTGTGACTATAAATGCAAAAGAACTGTGATATTTCAGGACCTGGTGAGCCTCTTCTCGATACCTTAAAACTGAATCATAAACTTATCAGAAATCATGTATGTGTGAACTGTATTTTACCTTTGGTGGGTCCCCTGCGTGACCCCATAGCCTGCTGCTCCTCAGACAGGTTGAGTCTGCGGACAACATCGGCCAGAGCGGACTTCAGCAGCTGAATCTCATCCTCTTGCATTTGGACCCTCTGCTCCAGAGAGGCGATGCGGTCGGTCACCTCCATACTGCTGGCTGCTGATGCACTGTCATCTGAGGAAACACAGGGAGCGAAGGTCAGAGATGTGCAAAATGAGTTGGTAGGGGAGATGAGGACTAAAATGAAACAGTAACAAAAAAGGCAAAGCTAGAGATGGAAAATCTCTTAAAACACAAGCGTATTTGGTCCGTTTGTAAATTCACACCTTATCTGTAAAAGTCGACTGCTTCTCTGTTGAAATTTTCATTCATTAACCAGCTTTTAGTGTCTGCCTGTCTGTTCTTGGAGTTTAAACTAGCTTTAACACATTATTATCACCTCTCCACCTGACACCCAGATAGAGGCCAAGCACCATCCACTAGGGACCAATTCATTAATGATAACACACATGCACACACAAACACATGCGCAGGGTCTCCTCCATTAAGACTTTGATGTCACAGTGGCTTGATGAAATATTAATGTAAATCACTGCTGTGTTTTCCCTGCAGACTTGTAATAACAGTCTGATGCCTTATGCATCAGAGAGCAGGCATCTGGTGATTAGACAGATCCGCATGTTCGTCCTGTGAATCTGCACTAAAGCCCAAAGGTAACTTCATGGACATCTGAGAGGGGAAGCTCTTGTGATGTAAATAACACTCTGAACAATCAAGTCTGTGAAGATTCTCAGTCATCCAGGTAAAGTAGTCTGAGGATTGAGTCATGGCAACTGGACTTCTTTCTTCC
>JAUYWH010000014.1:10731405-10869989 GCA_034779795.1 Ctenopoma multispine | reverse complement strand
ACACACACACACACACACACACACACACACACACACACACACACACACACACACACACTCACACACACACACACACAATCACATAGATATGTGACTTAGTTCTTCCATTAACAGCAGATGCAAGAGAGCAATTAAAAAGCTGTGCAGCCTCTGGAAGCTGTATCATGGGCACCGTTCACAACCCAACTGACCACATAAAATCCTGCCCATGGAGATGGGGAGTAACTAATGGGCCTTTACATTGGAGACAATGCACTGATGGAGATAATCACCATAAATAAAATTGAGCTAACTCCCACCTTGAGACTGTAATGGAAATCATATTTAATTAATCTTAAATGGTTTGATGACAAACCAGAGTTATGCACATTTTTAAGCTCAGATATGTACCTGTAGAAATCATTTGTATAGTTTAATATGAAACACATTTTAATAAGTGCTTTGCAGCATCTTCATAAGTAAAACAACATAGGGCAATTCACTTTTCTTTTTTTTTTTAGCTTCGGAAAATATTTAATTTAATATTTCAAGAAAGAAGCACATTACTAAAAATAATGGTCTCTCTCTGGGATTGTGTTGACTTGTGTGATTTATTACTAGTCGCCCTCCCCCACAGGTGAAATTCAACGCTCAGCTGAACACAGTTACTGTTAACGTGCAGAGTGGAAGCATCATGTTTTCTGCTGGAGCAAACAATTCTGTTTTAGGCTCTTTCATGGTAATTTTACACATCTGTGACATCCTGGTCAAGGTCTCACATCGACTGTGTATTTCCTCTCCTGACCTTCTGATGGTATACACACTAAACTTGAAGATGGAGCCACACACCACTACTGAGCACTCCTAATTTTCATGTTTGACTACCAGGTGCCAAAGACACACACACAAAGTCAGTACAGTATATTTAGCACAGCAACTCACACACTCCTGCTTTACATGCCTGATTGTTTTACTGGGTCACGAGATGAGGCTGTGTGAATCTGTGTCAGTGGAGGAAAAGACAAGAGAGGCAGAGAGAGGGAACAAGAGGAGAGGGGAAATACTCAGTTCAACAAGAAATGGTATCTGCCTGCTGCCTCACGAGCGAGAGAGACTGTCTGACTTGTAACCTTGTCCCTGAATAAAATGAAATAAATTACATAACTTATAGATAATTATAAAAAATACTCTTGAATAAGAAAAGTAAAATTTTACAAAGGAACCAAATTATTGTTTTATGTATTCCTTAATTATTTAAAGCTTTCAGTTTTATAGTGAACTGATGTAAAACATAGTGTAAAAAGTGCAATTGCTCAGAAATATTTAAGAATTTACATGGGTACAGTGAAGGAAGCTGTGTCTGCCTCAATAAGGCAAATGATTATGATACACATGTCAGGAAACCAGAAACTAGGAAACATTTGGTATTTTTGTTCAAAACACGGCAAAAATCTGTCTATTTAGTTTTTTTTAAAAATTAGATTTAATTTGAACATAAATAATATCCACAGCTGCTACTATTGCTGCTATTAGAGAGCTGACATGATTGCTTGATTAATCATATTAGTTGCTCAACAGAGAATGAATAACTATTTTGATGTTGAGTAATACTTTAATTCACAGAAGTATCAAAACTCTTCTTGTTGCAGCTTCTCAAATGCAAATATTTGCTGCGTTTCTTTGATTTCTGTGGTAGGAAACTGAACCCATATAGATATTATAACGGTAATTTTTCTCTATACTGTAACATTTCTGACCAAAATATTTAGCAGATTATTTAATAATAAAATAATCATTAGTTGCAAACCAATTCATTATGTCGTATTACATCCTGGCTTATGACCTGGTCTGACTCTTCCATGCAGATATTACATTTTACTATGCAGATACAGTAGGATGCCCTATTTACAGATATTTACAGCAGGAGATTCATAAAGAGCTCAGAATACTGTTGGCAAGGCTGCCAGTACTTGGTCACCAGACTGTTTTTATTATGTAACTGGAATAATTTCTCATCGGCAGACACGAATCTGCTCTCTCCCACAGATCGCAGCTTGACTTATCTGCAACACATCACAGAGCAGGAGAAGCAGCTTCTGTAGCCGGGTGCACATATAGTATGACATAGCTGTAACATGTAATAAGCATGCACTGTGACTTTGTTTAAGTGTTAGCAGTTAATGACGCACTGTTTTGCAGAGCGAAAGAGAAAGTGTGAGGCCAACCCTTATCAGTACAAAGGGGAGAAAAAGATAGGGAGATAGGAACAAGTAGGAGGGGGGTTGGCATGACTCGTGACTACAGAAGCCCAAACCGCCCCGCTCAATATCTGAGCGTCTGGAGATCAAAAAAAAAGAAAACAGAAAAGCTCTATGAGCTCCACACTCCACTTGGGGCATTTGCACAAGATCAAACAAAGAGGGTCTGGGATGAGGGTGAGGGGAAAAGACCTTAAAGCAGGAAGAGTAAAACAAGGTGAAGGACAGAAACAGTCTGGAGACTGGAGGGACATAAAAAGAAATGGAGAGTGATGTGTGCTTGCTCTGACACAGCTATAGGAAATCAATGTCAACCTTTAAATGAATCAGCAGTAGTGGATGGCTTATCCCATTCAGGTCGATATTTATTAGACTGCTGCTCTGATACATGTGGCAGTTACAGATGAGTAATGGCAGAGAGAAAGATACACCATATCCTTACACTCACCTCTCTGTGTGTTTCAATATTGACATTTTTGTGCAGTTTTATTTGAGTGGAGGAAATATCAGAGTGCAGGTCAGCTTGGTAGGTTTTAACTAGACACTGATGGACACAGTGAAAAGGTCAGAGGAAAGGAGAAGAATAAAGAAAGTGAGTCGAACAAGAAAGAGACCAGGAGCATGCAGTAATGCAAGCTGTCTGTGTGAGTTTAACCTCGACAGCAAAGGATAAACTCAAAAAATGCTTCAGTTTCCCAAATACGGGTCCATTATTAATAAGATTCTGTCATTACTGTTTGAAATGCTCAAAGAAAATAGAAGTCATTAGATCCTGCTTCTCCTCGTCGTGTCATTTCTACTGTGGAAACTTGGGCAGGGCTTTAATCCTAATCCCTCTACACGTGCCATCAGAAATCAGGATTTGGATGGAGAGACCTAGATACGCAGCTGAGAAGAGGAGGAGACTGAATGGAGCCATGTCACCTCCACTGTGGATCAAAATACCTCCAGTAAACATCAAACAAGCTTCCATCTTGGTGGTTGGAAGATGTCACTGTTTAGATCTCCTTTCCTAAATAAAGACATGCTTTCATTGCTCAAATCATCCAACTCTCCCGCTACCTCTCTTTACCCTGCCCCCTCTTTGGTCTGCTGGCATGTTTTTGTGCCATCAGTGCCGCTGCTGGTAAGGTGACGGCTGTGCCAGGGTGCGCAGCATGAGTCTGGAGAACAGCAATAAAGGCATGTTTGATCCAGATCTGAGCAGACGTCATTAGCTGAAGAAGGTAAATGAATGAATCACGCGAGTGAATGCAGATAAATGGATTTCTTAGAGTGGAGGGGCTGGGTGCTGTGACATGAGTGTGTGATCATCAGTATTACTGTGCTGTAAGTGAGCCAGATTTACTTATTAACAGATTTACTTATTAACACATTAGGAGCTTTTGGTGCATCAAGAGCTAATGAACAAGGCATTAACTTGTGTTTTACTCTAATGATTGTGCACACTTTTGCTACACAAGACTTACTTCCTACTTCCTTAATTTAAGGCCTGTTACATTTACCAAAGTCTCCGTTGTGTTTTTGGTTAGCTGTTAGCCATGATGCTAGTGTAAAAACCAGATTAGTCAATTCCAGGTTGAATTCTATTGGCCGGTGAATTTTGAAAAGGTCATCTGAGCTCACCAGCTACACAACACAATTAATTCAATCGAAATTGTCCTTCGCTCCAGACCCAGCTGACTCAAAATTATTTTAGAGGATTCACTTCCTTCATCATATGTAATCAGCATCTGTGTCTGTGTGTCTAAGCACCTAATTGGGCTAGTTTTCATTTAGCCTGCACTGGCCAGACCTCCTGAGGACAAAACGTGCAGCCTGTGTGTGTTTCTGCAGTTTAGCTGACCTAGTCTCTGAACATTAGTCTGGTCGGATGCCCCACAACACACAGGCCCAGAGAGACTGAGAGAGAAAAGGGAATGAATGACATCATTGACTTTTGCTTTGAGTTGATCTGGGTTCAGCTGGACGGCAGCAGCAGAACAGTATGATGTCACTCTGGCCTACAGGTCAAACACACATACAAACACGTACATCCACACTGGTCCTGCAGATGTGTGATCACACTTCTACTTACATAAACACATCAGCTGCAACTTGGACTGACACAAATACACAGACTTCTTTTAACTGAGGCTCACCCAGTTAACCAGTCTGTTGGAACACGCTTGCCATGAAGTTAAACCTGTGTTGAGTTTGTGTGTGTATAAAAGAAAGATGGAGAGAAAAAACAGGGGGTTTGGAGGTCAGAAAAGCCCTGGCAACAGCCCCCGAGTAGCATGTCTTATTACACTGACTTTCTTGCTAAGGGGAAACATGACGTGAAGGTTTACAAAAAGACAAGTTGCAGACCCACCCTCTGGTTCCTGGACATGACATGGCAAGAAATACAAAGAGGAATATTACAAATTTTAGGGTTTACGCTAAGTGGACCTAGTGTAGCTCATATTTTGTGCATCTTTAGGTATAGGAGTAAAGACTGAAGAGTATTTCACCGCTCTGACACTTAATTCTTGTCGCCTGTCACCAAACCACTGAACCTTGAGGATGACACACATACAACGTACTTCAGCACTGAAATGCTGTGCCACTACATTTTTTTTTTTGCTTTTTTAAAGGTCAGGTGTTTCCTCAGAGGAACTTATAATAAGCTTCTATTACTGTACAGCAACTGCCACACCTGTTTTTCAAGTCAACCTAACCAACCAGAGTGTTATCACTGACTCATTTGCTCATCGCATAGGAATACAACTCGTGGGCAGGACAGGTGAACACATTCTTCTCTCTTCCCTCAGTTACACAGGTTTATCAGATCAGCACTTTTTGTAAGATATGTGAAGTTGGCCCTGATTTCTAACATGCAAACCATTAAATAGAATAAGTCTAATGCCTCACATTTGTTACTTATTCCGTTTTTTTTACAGGGTGTGTGATCATAAATTATCTTTCTTCTATATACTTAATATGCTTTATAATCTATTATAGACATTCTTCAGCTTTGCATGAGCTTATGATGTGCAGCTGCCGCCCCTCCTTTGTGAAGGCAGTAAATCTAATGAGAGGAATCCATGAGGAATAAAAGCTTTTAACTGGATTCATCTCATCAGTGATTCATGAAAGAGGTAACCCGTATCCCTGGCAAGAGGAACCTCCATGTAATTCCACATCCATGATCTGCTCTGATAGACAATAGTATTCCCTCATCCCACTGACTGCTAGAGCCTACACAGCACATTAAATATTATAGATTTTTTCATCATCTACTGGTGGCAATTACATTACTCTGTGCTTCATAAACATTAGCTCACTAACCAACACAAAGTTCCTGCAGCTGCTTATTATACACTGACAAATGTTAGATTTGGGCCTCCACCAATATACATTTAATTTTATCTTTGGTTTACTGCTTCAGTGAAGCATGAGTCATCAAAAACGCATGGTATAAACTCTCTCTGCTACACTAGTAGTCTCTGTCAGACACTGGTTATTGTGTGGGGTTTAATCCCTTTTGTGTGCATGTGGAGCTCACTAGCTTGTAGTTTGTCAAAATGCCAGCACTGATGGTATCACCCACTTGAGCAACATACTACTGTAGCGCTTATTTCAAAAACAAAACATATTTAGAAAAAAATACGAAGGACATAATAAACTGGGACACAGGTATGTGCCACCGCACATTATATTTAAAATATTAAATGATAAATGTTTCATATATTTTAACCTTTTAGGAAGAAACTGGAGCTTTATGGAAATAAATCTTAAACTGATGTCATACTGATGTGTCATGCTGCTTTCCCTCTTCCCTGAGTCACCGTCTCCTAGCCATAACATTAGCAGCCTGGAGTATGGTTTCTCCCTCTGCCAGGAAATAAATGACTTTAGGACAGCAAGCAGAACATGAGCAATATCATCCGGGATCTATCCTCTTTTTACTTGTTCAGAAAACTGATCACAATCAGTTAACTGGGGATAAATATATTCATAACATACCCCCCATCCCATCATACAAAACTAGAGTGATCAGGGCAGTGCTGTGAGCAAAAGACTGTTCCTCATCCTCCCTCCTTCTTTGTTTATTAGCTCTCATGGTGGCTGCTGGATCACACTGATTGTTGACATTATTCTAACCTTTATTCCAGAAACTTCCTTTTAAATCTGCACTGTTTTTTTTCTGTAAATGTCGTCTGGATAAAAGCTTTAAATTGGAAGTTAAAGTCTGTATTAAATCTCTTCTATGTCTGTAGGTTAATCTGTACTTAAAGTGCCCTCAGGTTTAAACAGTGAGTTAAGGTCATGCACATTGGCATAAATACTAAACAAATTTTTCACCATAGCCCTAAGAGCTGGGGCAAAAATAGCTCATGTCTGCCACACAGACACACACACACACACACACACACACACACACACACACTCAACTCTTTTTGGTGTCAGGTTCACCCAGTCAGCAGGTGACATGTCAAATAAGACACTACTAACTAAGAACACAAAGCAGAAGGTAAGACAGCACTGGGGCAGGAAAGATGAAGTTAGTTTTACCGTTGCAGAACTGTAGCAGTGATGAGGTGTCATACAAGCTGCTGTAGCTGGAAAACCCGTCCTCCATTCTCAAACCCTGCTCCGCTCCTCTGTTATCCACCACTCCTTCACTCTCCCCTCTGCTGACTCCCCTTCGTTAGTTTATCGTTCACTTGGCGTCCAAAGCGCTCCCTCCGTTCACTCTGCATGGGTCAGGCTCCCTGGGTGAGTCACCATGGTAACCCATTCACTCTGATTATGTCATGTGAACTCCAACCCCTCTTCTTTACCTCTTTTTTTCAACCCCCCTCTGACAAGAAAAAGTCCTGAACTACAGCAGCAAACACTCCCTGCTCAAGAACGACTGCAGAGGAGAAACACAGAAACTGAAGTTAAGAGGCTGCTGGTGGTTTTGTTTTCCCCTGTGTTCGTCCTCTCCTCCCGTCTCCTCCTCCTCTTCTTTTCCCCTCCCTCTGTTCTCCTCTTGCCCTTGTTCTGGTTTTAGCAAAGGCAGCTGTGTGTTGTTAGTTCTCACTGATCTCCGGCAGAAAAACAGCTTTAAGAGGGCTTGAGCTGAGAGCGCAGACAGTTACTGTGTGTGTGTGTCTGTGTGTGTGTATGTGTGTGAGAGAGAGAGAGACTGTGTGTATGAATGTTTAGATAATGCTCGGGACAGCCCAGCCTTCCCCTGTCACACAGTGTGGACGAGTCAGAGCACAGGGGGCTGGGCTTTTCAGAGAGATCCTCCTCCTTCTCTCGCTTAGTGAGAGAGGAGACAGGAAAAGAGGTAGAAGTAGAAGGGAGAGAAGGGGAAATAGAGGATAGATAAAGAGGTAAGGAGAGAATGGGAAAGAAGAGGGGAGGAGATGACAAAATAGGAGAGGAGCAAAGAGAAGAGAGGATGGAAGGAGATAATAGAATCAGAAAGGAGGAGAGGAGAGGATAAAGTAGGCAAGAGAAGAATCTAGGAGAGGTAAAAAGAGGAAAGAATATAGGAGACGTGCAGAGGACAAAGGAAAAGAAAGAAAAGGAGAGGACAAGTGAAGAGAAGAGAGGATGGAAAGGATGATAGCCAAGAAGACATGAGTAGATAGAGGAGTAGAGGAGGGGGGAAAAGGAAGACAGGAGATGAAAGAGGAAGAGAAGAGATGAGATAGACAGAAGAAATAAGAGGACAGGGGAAACAGGGAAGAGGAGGAGAGGAATAGACAAGGTGAGGAAAGGTCTGAAAACATAAGAAAGAACAGGAGGAGACAAAAAGGAAACAAACAAAGGAACTGTGGGTTTTCATAGAGCAGATGACAGTTCATGTGACATCCATACACACAGATACACACACAGGCACATGCATACAGTATACTGTATGCTTTGAAGTCACATGGGGACACACCATAACAAACTAACCTCACACCCCCCTGCAGCCGCCACCAAGCATTCAAATGTTGCCAGAGGATCTCCGTCTTATCGGCCCTGCTGCAGACTGCACAGGGACCGAGGGATTCTTAAAACAAGGACAAGAGGGGGAGAGACTGAAAGCGAGACTAGGGGATTGAGGAAAGACAGAAATAAATGAGATAGAAGGGGGAGGGGACGGAGGACATAGAGAGGAGAGAGTGCTTAAGGAGGGAGCAGGGAGAGGAGAGAAGAACTAAATTAAAAAGTGAGCAGGGTGGGAGTTTAGTGAGTAAAAAAGGGGGCTACCCTATAGAAAAAAGGAGGGAAATTGGGTGCTTCTTAATTCTGAGGGTTTTGTACTGGGGGTGGGGTGGGCGGGCTTTGCATTATTTATTCTTCAAGCTTGCAGGAAAAAAATAATGAGCCTAAAGACGAGGAGTCTTTGGCCTACATTCATGTCGGAAACACTCCCGTCTTTTCTGCTAGATCACAAGACAGAGCTGACAAAATCACACAAAGGCAGGGGTGCCCTGAACACAGCACCAGCAGAGACCATAAAAGCACATATTTGTTTCACTCTGTTTTTGTAGCAGCCCAGCAAAGGTGCTATAGTCAGTTTGTGTGAAGTTCTTTCTGTCATTATTTGCAGAATCTTCCCTTATCCAACGGTGGCCTAGCTAGATTTGACATTTAATGTGAGGATAAAAGGGATGCAGTGAAGCAACTTTTAACGCTAGATGAGTAAAGTCTTGATCGGTTTATGGTTCAAGGCCTTCATATTGACCTCAGAGCTGCAGCCCTCCCTCTCTCCTCTCCCTTGGGAAACTCCACTTTGCTTCATTTATTACACAATAACATCAAGCCATCAATAGATCAACCAAGCTCAGTGGCAGACAGAATTATGTGACAAAACAAGGTGCTGTTTGTGGAGCAGGAGAAGGCCAGTGTTGCAATTGTACACTGCAGCAGAGGCTTTGTGAAATCACAAGGATATTAAAATTTCAAAACAAAACACCATTTCCCCTTTGACTCTTTGTCTACATCTACATTTAGCTTAGAACTACAACGTGTAAGGGCATTTGCATTGAAACTGAGTTTTCAGATGTTTTAAACACCGAAAGGCCACAAGACCCAGTGTTTTGATTCAGATACAGACAGGAATTTCACACAGCTTCTGGCCCAGAGAACAAGCAACACATCGTAAACATCCTTTGTGTGCTGCTCTGAAGACTGCTGATGTTTTGTCTTAGGGGTTCAGATTTGGGATCTAGATTAGTTTGTGTGTGTGTCTCTGTGAATATGCTCATGTGAAGAAGAGGGTGCTTTAACTGGGGTATATTTCCTCCAAAATCCGCCTCCCCATGGGCCTTTAAACCCCACCTACAGCCCAGCGGGTGGCAGGTGGTGGAATCACTGCAGCTCCAGCCTCCACCCCTCCTCTTTTCCTACGCCTCCACACTGTTCTCCCCTTCAACCACCCATCAGTGAATCCAGAGGGGGCACAGAAACACACACACTGACAAAATAAACAGGATAGTGCTGTGCTGAGCATGAGGAAATTTCACTTCTGTGTGTCCAATCTAAAACATACATGTGAGCTGTGATGTATGTACAAATTGGACAAATAATAATCTAAAGGTTTTTTTGCTTATTTGCTTTAACATAGTTATGTCTGTAGTTTATATCCTCAGAAAAGCTAAATTTCCACTGTACACTGCCTGCTTGGTAGATAGTTAGCGAACAGCTGCTAGCAGCTAAAGAGTGGGGTGTTTTCCCTAGAGACCAAAAACAGAGTTAACAAAAGAGAGTGGATACTGGACTCATATCCGCCACTGCAAACAGAGCTCCAAATGAATGTCCTAGTTTTGACTATTTCACACATTGTGTGAAATCAAGCACATGTTGGAACAAGCACATATCTGATAGCACGAATGCTTTTCGTATATGTAAAGCAGGTTATGGGGACATTTAGGCAAAAAGAAAAAGTTGATAAAAAGTCGATAAGATGTTATATTTTTTTTTGTACAACTTGCATCAACAGGCTGTCCACCTGGCACATGTTGCTCAAGAGCACTTTTATAAGCCTTAACATTACCTGCTCACTGCTTTCTCACCTGGTCTGCTGATATGTTTTCAGAGGTTGTTTTTTTTTCCTTTGGAGGTATACTTGAAGGTCTTGTTCAAACTGAGCTGGGTGTTAATTTCTCATTCTGTTTTCAGACAGAAACTGCCGACATTCTTTTGTTCCAAAGATGATCAGTCAGTCTGTCAGGGGGGCAGGATTATACAAAATCAAATCCAGAGCTGAGGAGGAAATAAGGTCAATCCTCTGTATGATCCAGCCACCATCTGTGTCCCTGCCCTGCTTATTGGACTGCTTTGTGCTTTACACCAAGACTCTTTAATGATTTATATAAACATTGGATTTTAAACCAAGCCTTGGGGCATGTGAGATCAGGCTGACTAGACTGAATTATAGTGAATCAAGTCAACAGCTAAAAACTGCAGACTGATCTGAAAGACAATTTGATTATAGGCTATGATGAAAAAGTTTGCTACATCTGGGTAAACATTACAACATGGAAGTGACACTAGAATAGTTGCCAGATTTATCAAAGGATTTATTGGGGCTTCGTAATAGTTCTTGTTAAGTTATAAGGACATCATTTCAAATAATAATGTTTTAGGATTTGTAAAAACTCTCTTATACAGGTTTATTTTTCACTGAACTGACTTGTTTAATGGGCGGTGAATCTGCTAAATCTAAAATGTAGATGAATCAGCAGGTAACAAAGGTCGACCAATTTGACACCCTGCCAAAGTGAAAGGAATGAGCCAACAGGAAAAACTGAGCAGTTGTTTATTTTCCTGGTACTAACATTCAGATAAAGTTCATGAGTTCAGCCGTCTGGTTAATATGCAAACTCATTGTTTTACAGTTCATGTTACGCTGAAAGACTGAAAAGCTGAAGTTAATTTTAGACTTAATATAATGTCTTTGTAGCCATGTGCTCTTTTATGGGTAAAACTTCAACTACGCTTTATATAGATATTTGTAATTTGTAAAATTTGCCATTAGAAACATTAAAGTTTCTAAAGTTTTTCATATTGTATCTTTCCTTAGGCTTTGGATGATAAAAACAAAAATAATTCTCAAGGTGTAACATCTCATAACAGCATCTGTGGGAAAATAACCTGTTGTTTCTAATATATCCTTATCAGTGGGAGGGTCAAATCCAGATTAAACATTATTTATGAGACTTTGACACTGACCTTTGACACCCTTGTGCTGTATATTATTAGTATCAAGGATTAAAAGTAAATAGACTACCTAAACTCCATTTACTATCAAGGTCTAATCCAGTACTAATAAAGAAAAACTGACAGGCAACTTTCTAATGTGTGTGTGAAAGAGAAACAACTTGAATCCGCAAAGAAAAGCCTCTGTTGAACGTTTTTGTCATCAAGAAATATGTGGTAAAATCGTGACCTAGTTTTAATATGGCAGATTCTAACAGAGTGATAAAGTTTTGTTTACAGCTCTGAAGAAACGATTTAATGATTTAATGGCAGCAGAAATGCTAACTTCAAATGCACAATAATACTTGATCCGTCACATATGCCAGCACATCATCTACACTCATACCTGCCATCCTGCAGCCACAGAAACAAGTTATGCTGTGTGCTAGATGCTAACTTTAGACTCTACAATGATTGTTAATTAGCACAACGTTATATTGCAGGTATTTTCCTATAATTTAAGGAAATTAACATTTTGAGGACCCAGGCAATAGTTGGAGTAAAAGTCAGGGAATCACCAAAGGTGACAGGGTTTAAGTCCAAACATGTCTGTAGAAATTAGGTGGTGGATCAACAGATTTCCATTACAACTACAACTGTGGCTAAAAATGCTGATTGTAGAATATCTACTGTATGCAGATTAGATATTACAGTATTTCATTGTTCTATCTGCTGCACCAAAGTCTACATAAAAAACTGAATGGATATAATCAGTGAACCCAGTGTAAACCGTCAACTAACACAGATTGTTCAGAGCATATTTTTTGTGATATGTGCTCTGAAACAAGGCTGAAGGATGAAAGAAAATGGCAGCTGCACTCAGCAGTTCACTATTGTCGGCAACACAGGCAGCAGTGATGCCAAATAATGGTGTTATGATTCAGAAAAACTGGGTCAGCACTTGTGTTTTTATTCTAGTGTTTTGGTCATGGTCTGTAATGACATTATGCATGTAGAAATTCACTGCCAGACCTGTAATTTCTATAAAAGCCCATATTTACCACATGATGTTTAGGGAAAGAGTTGTGGGAATGTGTTTTAATGATTACATGAAAACACATTTCTGCTGCTACAGCCACTGTACTAGAAACAAGACTGTGGTTTGATGAATTTGGGGTGAATGATGGTGAACGTGTTTGGTGGATAAGGGTTGAAACACATCAGATCCTATCCCCTGGTGCTGTACGTCTCTATGGAGGCTGTGTCAATGCTGTGTTTCATGGGAGAAAGACCGAGAAGGCAATTTAGAAAAGGAGAATCTGCTTTTGGGCCTTAAATACCTTGTAAGCCTGGGGCTGTGGAGCAGTGTACATTTCCACTCAAAATCCACTATTCAGTGTCATATATACTTAGAATCTTCCCAACTACAGGTCAAATAACAAAAAGAATTGTAGATTACCAAACTACCACTGTGCTTTTTATGAGTAATATTATGTCCCCTGTACTAAGAAGTGGATCTGTCTTATTTCAAGCAGCTCTTTGGCACTTCTACAATGTGCTTGACATGACAGATTCACCTTTTACTGGTGATAACATGCCTCTGTCACTGAGTCTCTGAAGTCAAGTTCATTTTCTGTTCTGTATATGATCCAAAATCATCTGTATAATAGCGAAATATTTTCTTTAACAGAGAGAAAAGTGAAGAAACGGCAAGCTCCCTGAAAAAATGACTTCTTCTATGGATCCAGTGGGCCAACATGCAGACTGTATATGTGCAGTAAAGAGGATTAGATATTCAGTGAGCACACAGGCAACCGCTTTGAAAGGACTCAAATGAACAGAAAAGGAGTCAGGAAAGAAAATCAAAGCAGATGGACAGAAAGAGAGGCATGAGAGAAAGAGATTGTGGAGGTAATGGTGACCTGCTGCCGTATTCTTCATGAAAAGTATGACATTCATAACATGCTGACACCATATCAAATCACATTATGGATATTTAACAAGCCTTCATTGCTTCTGTGTCAACCTTTGATTCCTTCCTCCCTGTCTAACCTCCTAGCCTTCACACTAATGATGGCGTGGAAGTGGGGAAGAAGAGCTTTTCACCACATTGACTTCTCTCTACATCTAATCTATATGGTAATGAGGCATAACTTGGACATAGAGGTAGAACAGCAGTGGTGTAATTCAGTGGACTACAGTCTATGGAAATCTACTAATGTGACTGCTGTATGGTCATTAAAAAGCAGAAAATACCACCTTGTAGGTCAGTAGGAGACACTGTAATTTGTCAACCCCTACTACTGTGAGAATGATCCATTTATCTAAAAGACAACTGTATAAACCCGCCTCAACACTACAGTGAAAATCCAACACACTATGATGTGTAATATGGCTGTGTATCCCAGGCCGTGCAGTGCTGTGTGTTCTCTCAAGCAATGACAACATTAATCACAACTGACTTGGCCGCTGAAACATCCATGTACACCCTTCCCCCAATTCCTGAACAACCAAGAACTCTGCTCTTTCTCTCTCCCTGTGCCTAAACACACACAGACACAGTATGTATTGTATACTTACTGTGAATGCACCCAGAACTGATGTTCTTCAGTACATAGTATTACATTTTCCTCAGCTGTCAGGCATCACCTCCTACAGATTCATGCTATAACCTCTTTAATATCTACTCTTTCCCTTTTATTATGGTTTTTTTTTTGCCTTCACTCTTCAGTTTACCTGCATCAAATTACTTTTCTTCCTGCACTTACCAGTCTCTCCTCTCCTGTTCCATTCAAAGTCAGAGCAACTCAGTCTTTCAATCGATGAAGTCTAAAATAAACTGCTGGAAATTTAACATCTGCTGCTGCAGAGTTTACTCTAATGCATATGTTGTGGAATCCACACTGCTCCATGTATATCTGATTATGCACATACACAAATATAACTGCCACTTTGAGGAACGGGTTTAACATCAGCTCATATTCAGGGCACAGATGGAGGGCTGACGTCAGCGGGCCATGACGTCGTCTCGATCTGTCATCTGCATTTTTTAACACACTCATTCTCGCATGCCCCTTCACACACAGGCCCGCACACACACACACACACACACACACACACACACACACACACGTGCACACACACACAGGCATGCATGCCCACACACTCACTCAAACTCACACGTGTCCATATACAACGTGTATACATATACAAAATGTATCAAGGGCTGTGGAAACTGGATGCTGATGGTTTTCTGCCATGAAGTCAGCTTCTACTGACTTTCCCATACGTCTCATTTATATGACACCAACAATTTTCCTTGTTGCCTTGTTCTTCTCGCCTCCCTTCTTTACCTCCTATCTTTCTCAATTTAATTTCCCCCTTTCTCCACTTTAGCATTTCATCTCCTTTTGTTTCCAACCACTGTTTCTGTTTAGCTACTTTTGATCACTCTGTGCTGGTTTCTTTGTGCAATGAGCAGGCCCACAGTAGCTAAAATATGTAACATATGTAATATAACACTGTCACCTGCAGGACATTTGTTGAACTGCAGCAGCAGTTTATTTTACCCATGTTAGAAACTGAAACAGCAAAATCAAACTCCATGTTTTGAAAATCTAAAGAAGATAAAGATGTATGTACAATCCTGTGTCATATTCCCCTGCACAACTCAGTGAGTTTGTTATTATCAGAACTAAAAAAAAACAGACTATGAGAAGAACAGGGGACTGTTATTGTATTAGGAAAAATGTATCTGTTGTTCTGCTAGTAACATTTAAAATTCCACCTTTTAAATTCCTTTCTATTTTTACTATCATTGTTGGTAATGCTTGGTATGTTTGTATCTTTTTTTTGCAGTTAATTTTAAATTGTCATAGAGAATGTATGTTCAGCTTTCTTCTAAGGTAGGCCTTATAATGTCTTGCAACATCAACAGAAGAAAATTAGTCTTTGGATAACTCTGCAACATTAACATAAATATATATTAATGTACATGGTCCCTTTGTAAATAAAGTAAAATATCAGTGCCTAACTATAGCTAGTGATTGCTTTGTTACTTACAAAGTACGTAATGCCAGTTGTTAAACAACACAGTAACAAGAACCATTTTACACAAAAAACATTTTTGCATATCACAGGAAAAGCACACATCTAAATATAAAAAAATAGTATGGCAGAATTTTATTTAGCTATTTCAGCTGCTCCTGGTATTGTTCATATCACTATAAGGGCTGGTTGCTAATGTGCTGTTTATTTAAAATTAATTTGAACCCTACTCTGTGCATGAGTCTCCTAGCTTCAAAAGGCAAATGGTGAACTTATTGTTTGCAAACTGTGTGAAAACATTTCAGATACACCTAACAGATAAGGGCAGAAAGCTGAAAAACCCAAAAGACTTATTTGTTATTGTTATTTCACTAACTTGTACAATCAGGAGACAAACAAGGGAGCAGGGATCACAGTGATTCTACTGATCAAACCACTTCCTTAACAAGTACATGAGGGTATGATGTGATATGATAATGGAGGTGCAGTCAGAGGGTGGTCAGCTCTCCATCAAATTCAATTACCACAAACAGGGCAGTTGTGGCCAAGGCGACTGTTTATGTAATTGACAACATCAAACGGTTTTCATACTGCTGAGTCATATTTAATTATACTGATGAGGGAATCATGCATGAATTGAGCCAAGGAGGGTAAGAAACAGGAAAGAATAGGATAAATGGACAAGGGGAGTGGATTACTTAGTAGGAGGGAGAGGAGACTAAAACATGAGTGGGTGACTGAGTGAAAGAACAAGACAAGGGGAAGGTTTCGATTTCTAAGTGATTGTTTCTGTTGATCTGTCAGCCGGGCAGTAGTAAGGCTTCAGCTCCTCTCTCAGCTTGGCTGCACTTGTGGGAAATGACCCTTCACTTAATGCTTTAGTGCCACACAAAACACACACGCACACACCAGTTGAACACATAAGCAGACATTTGCACATACTCACATTTTGAACATTTGTTCCCATATTTCTAGAACAGCCAGAGACAACTGGAGACAAGATGTGCAACCTGTTATGATTTTTCTACATCTATGCAGCATCTCTTTCTCTACAGACTCTACATCTATGGCAAAACATATATGTCTCAGATTCAGACACTGTGCGAAGTCATTCTGTATTATTTTGATGAAACAGAGGGAAGCTCCAAGTTTCCATATAAGGGCCCAAACTGAACAAGCTCCTCTTTGCAGCTGAATATTTGCTGGGTGAGCTGTCCCAGTGGAGGGTTTAGACTTAAACAGGATGGGCTAAGAGGGAGACCCCCACCTCCCTCAAACATACACACAATCACTGAAAACATTTGACAGACATGCATGCACGCATACTTGTTGAACACACACACACACACGTATGCATGTATACAAGAGTCACACAAATTCCCTGTTTCCTCTTACCCATAGGTAGCCCCTCACAGTCAGACATGGTCACAGACAGTGAAGAGGATTAGAACAGCGTCTTCTCTTGTCAGCCAATTTACTTCACCTTGTTGCTCCTTCTGTATCCCTGTCTCCCTGTTTTTACTCCTCTGGCCAATTCCTGTTTTAGCCTCTTGGTGTTATCTTTAAGAATCTCACTCTGTTTAGCCTTCTTGCTTTACTTTCTATCTCCTTCTACTCCCCCTTCTTTCTTCCATTCTCAACAATCTAATCAGTGGCCAGTAGACATGCCAATCAAGCATAACACACTGTGCTATTGGACACTAAATTTATAACAAACAGCCCCCCTTGGGATTCTGTTTCCCTTAGATATGAGGGGCCATTTTGGATAGGCTTTCATGAACATTCTCATATGTCTGCAGCACATTCACCACCAATGAAATACTATTTAAAGAAAGGGAAAAAATGTTTCACAACAAAAAAATAAATGTCTCTCCTTAAAAAAAATAATATGAAAGACATTTGTCAAGTCCACAGTTTTTGAGCCTGTAACAGAAAACACAGAAAACTTCTTTATCCTTTTAAAGACAGGTTGACCAGACTCTTTTGTTTTTTCAGTAAATTGTTTTTTCTGTTGTTTCCTGTGAGGGGCGCTAGAGTTTCATTTAACCGTAGATTTTTCACATCAGGAAAACTCCTTTGTTTTCTCCAGTTGCTCAAATGGCCTGGATACCAATAAATTTACAGGGTCAAGTGACTCTGTACTCAAGAATGCAGCTAAACTATTGTTATGTTTTATTTCTTATAAATAACCCACAGAGCTGTGTTCATGTTCACAAGTAGCTCAAATGTCTACTGAATCGACTCAGAAAATCAGGGAAGCAGAAAAACAGAGATTAAGTTCTGTCCTTTGCAGAAATACAAGGAGTTCAAAGGCAACAATCAAGAAGGATCTATGAAAGTGAAAAGCAGCTGAATCAAAGATCACAGTCAGCTTTGTCTCTATTTCCAAGAAGACAAAGAAAAGTGCTTGCTAGGCACTTCATAATGCTGTACAGATTACTTGCCCACTTGAGCGCACAAATGTTCCTCAGAACAAACTTAACCCTCTGCGACTTTGATTAAGCTCACCGCCAACCTTTGCACACCCTCATTCCTGAACTACTTTTCAGCTTACTCAACTGACGCTTTGTCACTTGATTGGGAGGATTATCACAAGCAAAAGGTCCAGCATGTGACTAAGTGGGGTCAGACGGGGAACTTGTCCAAGAAAACCAGTGTTAGAGAGGTTGGAATTTAATGCCAGGGCCTGTGGTTATCTAGAGATTTGAGAGAAAACACAAGAGATGAGATGCAGGAGGATTTCCAGCTTCGCTATCTGCTCTGCAGACCTGTCGGTGACCCCCCACCCCCTCCACACTAACAAAGCTTTGATGTCTGATCTCCAACTCTTGTTTGCAGAAGAGCTTGAAGCCCCTTTTGCAAGCGTAACCTAAAGTTTCACCCCATAAAGACTTTTTGCCCCCCTTTGGCTCTGATAAACAGAAAGTGCATTACTCACCACTGTGACTTTTTTAAACACATTAGAGATCACATGCAATTACTTTGTCTGAGGTAATATACCCCAGTGTCCAAAAATTATGTGTAATTAGATTGTAAAGTGGTTTAACATGAGTTTTCAGGACTGGAAACATTAGTACTTAAGAAACTGAGATACTGAAGACTAAAGATGGAAATTTTAGAACACATTTACAGGACCTGAATGCAATAACCTGCTCACTGTATAACCTCTGTTCATCTATAACTGAAAAATGTGTGTTGAAAAGAAATTATGTAATTGAACAAAGCTTGTTTGTTTATAACTTAAACAAAGACCACAAGTTAAAGGTAAATTACATATTGCAATTACCTACAATAACTTTTTAAATTTTAAAAGGGGGGTAGCACTATGCTATGTATTATCTGGAGCAGTAGTAACACCCATAGGGAAGAAATATTGTAACTGCACTGTGTTTTTGTCCTGAAACCAGATGCACTGGGACTGTTTGTAATTTCCCTCAAAATAAATGTGGCATGCTTTATGTGATACTGATCCCTTTCTGTGTACACTTACTGCAATGTACTAGATTAAACCAGTTTCATAACAAATTAAAATAAAATAAAATGTTATTTAATTATTACTGTGAAATCTAAATCAACATTTCAAGACCTGAAGAACTTCCTGTGTGACCATTAATGATGACCTATCTTATATGTAGGATTTCTCTATCCATCATTGTCTTTGTTTCACCCAGTCCCCGTTGACCTCTATAGCTACAGACTCTCCCTTTCTACTCATGTTTTTCTTTCCCTCCCCTCCCGTTCCACTTTGTCTGTCGCTGTCATCTTTACTCTCTGTCTTTCTCTACACGTTGTTTACACTTTCCTTTGTTCTTAAACACTCACTGCAGTAGTCTATATTCCAAAATGAAAACTTTCCTGTAGGATAATTATAAAGCTGCCCATTCACTACTGTAATGTTACTTAAGTTTTAAAGCCTTGTTATTGAAAAATCATTAATAAATAACGTTGCAATAAATGTATAGTTTTCATGATCATTTCTCTTCTCTTTTTTCTAATGATTTTTGCAACCATTAAGTAAACTTTAAACCAATGTAAAAGTTCTTGTTTCCACACTCTCCATATGAAACTGTTTTCATTACTGCAGCATTTTACCATAAAACCTTTGTTTGAACTGCTTCAGTTCAAACAACAGTGATCTCTTATCCCATTATAAAGAGGAAAAAACTTAAATATGACTGTATATCAAAATATACCACAGGTGATAACCGACAGGGGGTTTAATTAATAGGAGTGAATAGGCCTCCAACCCTCTTTAATGGGTCTATGTTAACGATCCTCCAATGGCAGCAGTAGTTGTATATGCAGGTACTAATGAACTCTTAATAGTGTTAAATCTAACAGCCTCTGAATGATTCCACTAACTGTTTTATGGCTGTGTGGGCAGAACCCTAATTGGGGACTTGTGGCAAAGAGCTGCAGTTCACAGCTTTCTACAGGTTTAACAACCTGCACAAGACAACTGAAGCTGCACCTTATTGTGCCAAAGACAGAGAGAATGCAAACAAGTATCGCAAGTGACATTCGTTACACGGCTAGTTTCTCTTTCTTTCTCTTCTATTCTACATGGGTATATAAGACACTGCTGTTTGTATTGTTTTAGACATCAAAAATAAAAAAAACATCTGGAAATGTATAAAATACCAAAAGAAAGACATCACTCATATATGTCCCCATCATTTCAAGTACCATATTGTGTATATATGTACAGACTTTAAGGAAAGTAGTGAAAGATTATGGATTATGATGATTAATGTGAGGAGACTGTTGCTAATTGTGTGCAAATTAAAAAGAAAAAATGTTATGTGCAAAACAAGAATTAAACTTGTTTGTGTGTTTAAAGAAACTGGAACATTTTATCAGACTGAAAATCCTAAATGCAATAATCCATTTAATTCCTGTTTAATTCAGTAAGTCACAGGGGGTCAAATGATGTATTTGTGGTAGAAGATTAACTGTAGAAAAGGAAAGCTTCCTCTGGCTGGAGGGCAGTCATCCCCCCACTGAGAAACGGCCGAGGTGTGACAGAGGGGATTCCAGAGCATGCAACAAAAGGCAGACACTTTGATTTGAGCAGCAGTGGTAGTCAGGAACACACACACAAACCACAGTTGCTGATCCTCAGCAGCCCTACCCTCAGGTCTCAGCCAGTCGAAAGACAGTGGAAACTCCAGATGCTTCACAGGAGTTGTGGGCTGTGACTTGGAAGAAGAAGGGAGTAGTGGAAGACTGGCAGGAGGACAACGCTGATGTAGGCTTGGATTGGAAAAATATAACGGCAGCGGCGGAGGCTTAAATTAATAGTAAAGCTATGGAGGTTTTTGGCCTGAAGGCACATTTCAAACAAAGAAGGAGGAGGAGGGAGGGTGGGGTGAAAGGAGGTTCCAGAGCCTCTGTATGATGGATGGACTGGTGAGGAAGAGAGGTGGGCTTCAAAAGAAAAATGAGCCAGACTGCTGCTGTGATGCAGTGGGAGGGAATGTAGGGCTGAAGAACATGTGGGGACCTCATAACCAAAAAAGGATTTACAGCACCACCCTAGTGAGATTATCCAAACACAGATATCAAACAAATAAACCATTTCCAGGGTTGTGTGAAATATGCTTTTAAAGCTGACTTCAAATGTGTTTTTGTTACTGTACATTGCTGTAGTTACCAGCTTTGCCAAACACACCGACTACGCAGTGGGTCCATAGAGATGTCACTGGATACAATACTGAGCTATTACACCTTTTCAAGATGACTCTGTGGCTTTAGTGGTAGGCATAAACCTTTTGACAGAGGTTAACTTCAGGGCTTTTAAAACATGATCCAGCCACACCCCCTGCAATGGAGACAGACAGAAATGAAAACCTCTCCTCCTCACATACACCTACTTGCTCTCTCCTTCAGGCCCTGCTGAAACCATTATGGCTCTAAAAGAGATACTATCAGCTCCAGGCAGACAGACAAATAGTTAGTTAGACGTTAGATATACAGACAGCGACCTGCAAACTGAGAAACCTCTGTGCTTGGGACAGACTGGCTAAATGTCTGGCCACTCTTCAGAGGCTCTCAGGTGTGACCGTTCGGGCTCCTGTGTACCACAGCCAAGGCGACAGACAGGCACAGAGGTGTTTCTGTGAGCCTGGAGTCTAGTGAATATCTGCTCTATCTCTCCTGTCACAGGCTGCATACGCTCCTGCGAGCACCTCAAACACAAGCCAGATCTTCTTTCCTGTAGAACTATGCAGGCTTTCACTGAGTTAATGCATATTTTTAGTCTGAGCCAAGGTCAAACATTTTGCCAGAGACCTGCCTGACACGTAATTTCTCCCAGCAGCTGTGGTTTCTACCATTTGATGAGTAACTTTGTATTTAAATCAAAGACTTTAGCCAGACCACAAATGCAATGCACCAGGATTTTAAGAGAGGATGGTGGAGGCTTTGGTTCTTAGTTTAGTCATACACATCTTTCTCGATGCCCTAACACTCCCCACAGAAGAGGCCCTAGTGTCCCCCTCCCTGCACACGCACACACACATTTAGACACACACACAACTCTTCCCTAAAATTGCTGATGGCTTGTTTTCATGAACATATATTCTTTCCAGATGGAGGTCATGAATAAACCCCAACGGAAACAAGTCGGGTGAAACTGGAAACTTAAAAAAACAGAAATGGAGGGGTATGGAGCTGAGTAAAAAAATCTTTCTCCTCCCCCACTCGTTCCCAAACCTTTAAAAAAAGACCAACTTGTCAAGTACATGGTTTAAAACACAGGAACACAGTACCACACATGAACATGGGGACAGCAGTACCACGTAATTGTTTAAACACTTTACCACAAAGCAAATATGGAAGCATCACTAAACTAAAAAATATATGTTTAAAACAAAACCGGGTCGGAGCAGCTCAAACCTCCACACATACACACATATTTCCAGCTAAATAAACAAAGTCAGGGGAAGAAAGGGAATACTCTATGGAGAATACAAAAACTATGCTGTGAAGTCCTCCCTCTGGAACAATCACAGAACATGCTGATGATTCACCATTGGCAGACTTTCCAACAAGCCTGAATATGAAAAAAGATGCATTGTCGTGGTGAATGCATACTACGTTCAACCGAATAAGCTAATGAATCTATCAGCACTTGGCACGCATTTAAAAAAATCAAAGAATAAAATGTGCAACCTTCGTACGAAGCCAGAACATCCATTATCTCTGACGAAGACTGCCAAGACAAACCAGACGCCAGACATTTTCTTCTCCAAGCTGACGCGGAGGGGGATGAACGACAGCTGTATGCTTCAATAAGGTAATGCTTATCACTGGATGAAATTTAAGGAGTGTGCTCTGTATTATCAGTAGTGTAAGGACCTTCTTTGTGTGTGCAATGCTTTGTGTGTACTCCCCTCAGTAAAGGCCATTTATCTCCAGTAATTTTGTTGTTTTTCCCAAATATTTAAGACTGGAGAAAACAATAGAAAACATACAGAGGGTTACAAGAGAAGCCAGAAGTTGGTTTTCAAAGCATGGTATATCTGCATCTCTAAACTTCTATAATAGATATTGTATAAATTGTTTAATCAGTCCAAAATTGAAATGTAAAAGCAATATCACTACTTCTTGGCAGGGACCATGAACGCTCTAAAACAGCATTAACTGTAGAAGCAGTCAGGCTAACCGTTCCACTGTTTCTGCTCTGAAAGATAACTGGAAACTAGCTATAAACATACATTCAGCCAGATTACGGAGATCTTCTCCTGCTGCAAATAACTGAAATAAACTACAGTAAACCAACCAGCTATTTCCTTGTGCTAAGTTAAGTGGCTGCAATCTTCAATTTTATTTTCTCCAACCGACTCTTCTCGTCAGTCCTGTTGTGTTGGTTGAGTGAGTTGGTTTGGTCTTATCTAATCTGAGTCCTTATCTCCATAATCACACTCTAATCAACGAGCTTTGTCCAGACAACAAGGGGCCAACATGAGTTCCTCAGGCCTTCCTGGTTTCTCAGCAATAAAAGTGTAATTTGTCGACAGGACGTGTCTTTTCAAGCCCGTGGTAGTGGTATGACTCAATGGTAAATGGAACAGCACAAATCTATCTGGTACTAGACTTGGTATTCCTGTTTTTCGACATCGATTAAACATTATCATTACTGAGTGCTAAGATTTTTATAAATCTTTTTCTAATTTTTTTTCTACTCTGTAACAGCAACAGGAAATGTGTGAGAGTGGGGGGTGTTACAGAGCTCTCTGGCTTATATCAAGACATCACAGGTATTTGGTCTGCTTTTTCTCTCCCACTAGAAACTTTGTGGTTGATGAATGTTGATGCTAGCCCTGACCTTTTTCAGTCTGCCACCCTGCAGTCATGCACTTATCTCAACCTCACCAGGTTCCTCTTGGCAGGCACAGATGGCAAGCCCATTCGTGTGCAAACTGCAGATTCATCCCTGATTGTCTTGATGAATGCCTTTGTCTTTACAGTAATGCCCCCTCACAACGAGAAAGGGCCAGTAAGTGAGCTCATTTACATGTATTAATTAAGGCTCATAATGAGCCCAGCATGATGGGGCATTTGAATACATTCCTCTGGTATTGTGTAAGCTCTATAGGTTTCCAGTCTCACCCATTCACATGGGCTACAGATTGTAGATGTGGGGGGCATGCGATCAGATAATGGACTTTAAAAACACACAAAACCAGGTCAGTATACACATGCAGGTTTCACCTCCCCCACGGACACACCCACACCCACACACAGGTGCTAATGAGAAATAAACAGGCTGTTAAGTATAGTTACACTTAATACAATAGAAATGTCACTGGACACAACTGCAAAAAAGTAGAACCAATACATTTATATAATGACAAATTGTAAAACTGTACAGTTACAATTAGTGAAGTATAAAAACACTGAAGTGAATAATTTTTCATTGAAAATAAGAGCTTCACCTACAAGGTGCACATAAGATATAATGCAAAAACATGTACGAACAATTACATTTCATTTGATCATATAAATATATACGAACTAAGAACTACAAAAGTATGTAAAATCAAGACTGCTCTGGAATGGTTTTAATCATCTTTGCTCATTGCTGATGTGTAAATGCTTACATGGTTGTTGCCATCTCATACCACAGCGCAGCTAAACCAGAGAACCATGAAAAAACAGCCGCAACCTCAGCGCATTAACATCAAAGTGTATTTGTATAAGAGCTCATTTTCTTTTCTGGTCCTCGGGCTTCAAACGCTGAGCTGCAGCGGCTGGTCTTATTACCTCTTTGGCTTAAAAATCCTACTGTGGGGACCCGGCCTCGCAGCGAAAGCCAACACACATTTCAAATAAAGACAAGGTAAAAAATAAAATAAAATCATGTCCAGGGCACAAGGCTCTCCCTCCTTAATTGTACCTGAAGGGAAATCCCTTTAAATAGCAGCTGGCAGAGGCAGTGAGCTGGCAGGCTGATCAAACAGTCACTGAGCAGAAGCCCTATAAATACATCACATTCGCTCGCCTCGCTTCAAACGGCTCCTCCACAGCCTCCTGCAAACCTTCCGAGCCAAGCTGCATTCAACATGTTCCCGTGGAGGACAAAGTTTCTCATCTTAAGCACAACGTTTTGCTTTGCTTCATATCACCAGGTGTGCATTATATTTCATCATCCCATTTCCCGGTGACCCCAGCTCGACTGAAACACAACTGTCCCGTTTGTTCCTCACGTCACACTGTAGAAGTTTCAGGAGCTTTGGTTTTCTTCACATACACCTCTGATGTCCTATCAGGGACCAGATGACTAAAACCGCTCCTGAAGGAGACCAGGAGTCGTCCTGCAAAACATGAGGGAAACAAAAAAAGAGCCATGTTAGCATGCAACATTAATAAAGTTACACGTTCTGACTTGATATTCTTAATTACTGTGTACATTTCAACGTTTAAAACCTTCATCAAAAGATTAAAGGAGTAGCAGCTGAGTGTTTACTCAGCATTCTGAGTCATGTGACAGGCATAACTTTGTGGGCAATTAGGCCTATACACGCTTATTATGGAGCATTTTCAGAGTTTGTGCTTGTGTAGTAAGTTTAATTTGAAAGAGATTTGGATCAGATGAAAGATCAAAAGAAGAACATAAATTCATCGGTAGCTTTACTAACCCGTCCATGTCTTCTGTCCAGTCAGAGTGAAGCTGTTGCACTGAGGATGGGAGTTACAGATGTATGCTGCCTCTCTGGGGCTGTGAACGGATAGCACGCAGCCCTGCTGGCTGTAGGACGGCCAGCAGCGGTATTCCACGTTCCCAGAGGTCCCCATGCCTCGCATCATGGTGTAATCTAACCACAGAAAAGGAAATACCACTTCAATACACGAGGCTACTGAAAGATTTTGAGGCACGCTATGAGAATAAGATGAAAGTTTAATGATGCTTGTGGGAAAACTACTACAGCACTCAATGAAGAGCATACCTAAACGAATACGAAGAACAAGAAATTCAACAGGTTAAAAGTGAAAATACACATATTCCTGACATAGGTTTGATTGATAGATTTAAATTTACATTTTAGTGTTTTGGTGTAGACATACTTTACCATTCTTCTATCATAAAAAATACTTTAAAAAGTATCAATAAGCACTGGTATGTTGTGTGAAAATGTTTATTTTTGATTACTAAAAATATTATCTTAAATGTTTTTTGCATCTTCACAAGATAACAAACCATATAAGATGAATATGAATATTTTAGTTTAGTTTTGCTGCCAGTGTTAAGATCAAATGATTGAGTAATGATTACTTCTGTTACTAATTATTAGAATAATTATATTCTCCTTTTGGTCTATACAATGCAAGAAAATTGAGAAAAAAATAACATGTCTTTAAAAAGCTTATTTTTTTTGTCAGTTTCTCCTTTTATATAACAGAGAGAAAGCAACAGTTGTTCAACTCAAGAAAACTATTTTTTTCAGCAATCATATATGCACTTTAAGTATATATTTCTTTGTAAAAAGAAAAAAAATCTCCATTTGACACCAGTTTGAGCTTTTCTCTCTCAAACTGAGAAATCAGTTCACTTCACCTTCCTCCTGCTCAACATTTGTGCTACATCGATCATTATAATTCTTTCAGTCAGACTTCTTGTGGATTGTGGATCTGGTCTTAAATCATCTGCTACACATTAGCAGGAGCCATGAGAAAGAAATACACATGCCTGCCTGCATGCACACACACACACACACACACACACACACACACAGACCAACACAAAAGCCTCGTCTGTGAGTCCGTACGAAGGAGGCACACGATTACAAACTGTTAACCTTCCTAAATGGCAGGAGCGGGTGTGTGTGTGTGGGGGTATTGTTAAGAGGAAAATGACATGACAATCTGCTTTCTGGGTCTGAGAAAAGAGAACAAGGAGATGGAGTGTTCAGAGGATCCTTCTCACAGGAGAAAAAAACGCAGCCTGTTGGGAAGTTAAGGGGTGACAGGCCTCAGCTGTTGAGAAGACTGAGAGAGACACGTGAATATAAGCTCTCTCTGTTTAAGATGAATGACGGGAAACAGACTCCTTTCAGGATAATATTCAGAGTATCCACAGTGCTCAGGATCTACATGAATCCATGTAGAAAAAACTAGTAGTAAAACTAAATTTATATTTGCAACAGCAGCAGCCGCTCTAAGAAACGCCGTCTCCACCACATTCTGGCCTCCTGCACTGAATCACAGATGATCTCAGATCTGGAAAAGTTACATCCACATCACCAGCGAACCATGCCATCTGCCAGCAATTTCAAATTAAGACTCGGGACTTAATGAGTATTTCTCTCCTTCCCTCTTTCTCTCACACACTCATATATATACACACACACACACTCACAATATTACACTATATTCCACTTTGAGTTGCCATTTGGCTTCTTTTATAAAGCTTTGTGTTTGCGTTTGGCTACAATTCTCATTTTCCCCATTTTGAGGGGACACATGTTAATGAGTCCATGTGTTTTTTTAATACACAGTTAAGTAAGTGAAACTAAACTCACTTCAGCTAAATTAAGTTAAGCGAAACCGCTAACAACATTACCAGGTTTGTCCACCCCCCCAAAATACCCGTTTCAGCTAAATCCACATTTTGTTTTATCTTATCACACAGACTCAGCAGCAGAGTTGACTCATGACACCTCCTTGTTAAGCTAAAACATTCCCTCCCGGTGTCAGCCTCAGCACCCAGGCAGCTTTACCCTGAATCTGTGATTAAATTCACAAAGCGCTGCTATATAAACAGTCTAGCATCTGGGGGATGGAAAAATCTCACCACAGGAACGCAGGCCAGTCATTCTGTTATTAATATTTCATAGAGCTGAGAGGAATGGCAGGAGGGGTGAGGGGGCTACAGTAGGGCCAATGGAGGCGAGTTAGAGAGAAGAAAAGTGAAGGACTTTCTGTGTTCTTCACTACTCAGAAAGTGTAGAAAAGTGGGGGAAGAAGTTGCAGAAGTAGATACACATGGCATCACATCTTTAAAGGCAAAAGTATGTAGAGTGTGCAAGTAGGTCAATTTTTTTATAAAAAGTCTAAAAAAGTTAAGACCAAAAGTGCATAAAATATCCTTAAAAGCAAAATAACTAAACAGAGAGAATAACTCAGTGTAATCCCAGCACTGTTTGTTTAAGTGAATGCTGACTGCCGGTGAGCCAGAGACACGCAGGATTAATCCCACTTTGTTGGTTTTGTACTCTCATTCCAGCTGCCTAATAAACCTGTCAAAACAGCCTGAGCGAGAGAGAAACACCCTCCTTCGTTTAAAAAAAAATTTCTCTAAAAAGCAGGTCAAAAAGTGAAGCATTCACTGCATGAAAAAAAGTCTACAAAAGGGTTCACTGTAATTTATAAAAAAAGAAGCCTTCATTCCTTAAACTCTTACCTCCAATTATTGATGGAGGTAGGTTGTCCAGGTGCAGGCCAGACTTGTAAAGAAGAAGGACGTGTTCAAAGGCCTCCAGCGTCTGATTGATGTCAGCTTTCAGTTCTCCTGTAGACACACATAATGCATGAAATCTTATATAAAAAAAACCTGACTACAGGCATAAAGTCGTACTCATTCTGTACGGGCGATTTGTTTTCGCATCACTACACTCTGCTATCTAATCCCAGTCATGTGATCCCAACAGATAACAACTTGTATTCATTACCGTGTCACATGTCATGAAGCATCTTGTCGAGCTCATTAAAAGAAGCACTTACACTGAGGCATGTCATTACACGACTATAATAATGGTGTGGTTCGCTTTCTGATCTACAGTAGTTAACATCCTGTCATGTCAAAACGTCGCTCGTCCTCACCTGTGGAGTTCATGATGTGGTCTACCAGGTGTGTGAGGCCGGGTGGGGCCTGGTGAGGCAGCAGGTAGGTGAAAAAATACCTGGGGCCAGGCAAAGACAACTTATTCAGACAAACAGAAAGATCCACAAGTCCCATCGCATAGTTCCCACACAACATAACTTGTCTCACAGTGGTGTTAAAACAAACAATCTATAAAGCTGTCAAAAATCTAAAGCCTTTTTAAAGGGGGAATACTCCTTTTTTCCTACAGGAACTACCAATTTATTACACCTCCTCAACAACATTTTAGGTGTCAGCGGGGTCTATATTTAACCAATCACTCATGCTGAGCCATCTATCCATCACACGTCTATCATCTAGTAAAAATGTCACTTTTCTTACCTGTAGGCATTGTAAATGTTCATCTTCTCATTGAAGCCCTCACACACTCCCTGAGCCGAGCAAGGCAGAGTAAAATTTCTGTGGGGAAACTGGAGGGTGCAGTCTGCGTCTGTCTGACAGGTGGTTTCCTCAGCGCTGGCATCATCAAGGTCTGTGAGCTTCAGCTCGCCGGACACAGTCACAAATTGGCGGGGCTGGAAGTCCAGCAGAGCCACAGAGCCCAGAGGAGACCGGGAGAGGAAGTGGAGGAGCCGGACCAGGTCCAGACACACCTGCGAGGAAACATGCCAAAACCTGGTCAGCTTGATTGATGACTGTTAGTTTATGGGAATGGAAAAATAAATAGGTGACATATTGTCCTCTGATCTACTCTGAAAACAATTAGTCATAAGAAAATTATTTCAGATTTAGTTGAATTTTGATTTAACTAGGAAGTCTGTTGACATAAGATATTCTTTTACAAGCAAGAACAAAAATGCAATGTAAAGTATATATATAGTTACATAAGACTATATATAATAATAATCACATATAACACACCATGAAAATGATCTGAGACAAAACATGACAACAGTTAAATTTTTTTGAATATTTTGGAAAAGATGCTTGAATGCCTGGTATGACAGCAGCATTTTCAGATAAAGTTTATGTTGGAATATTTTTTATTTAGTATTTGTAACTGTCAGAAATAATGGTAATCTCATGGTCAAACTTTTCACGGACACTGTTTTATAGATTACATTACTTCAATTCAATTCAATTTTTTACATAGCACCAAATAACAACAAAATAATCTCAAGGCACTTAAATAGTTTGGTTAACACCACACAGAATAATAAGAGAAAAACCTAACAAATACCATTAAATGACATTAGAATCTATTATTTGTTTTATTATTTAATCTGACTAAAGCTGACTGTTTAGTCTATCATCGTCATTTGAACCACAAAATAAATAAAAAAATAAAATCCTAACAATGATTTCAATGAGCGCACACATATGTTTTGTCTCATCAGTGGCCCAGAACCAAAAAAATATTCAGTTTACTTGAATTAGAATAAAGATTGTCTTAAGCAAAGCTGAATCAGTGATTTGTTTGCCACTTTTGGTTAGAAATCGGTTATTTAACAGTATAAACTGACCCTGACTTCTAATATTAAAGCAGATCAGATTGTAGCTCTAAAATTTGGTTGAGCTTACTGGTTACTCTAACTTCTAATTATCCTCAAATAAAAAGGTTTGTTGAATGACCCAAAAATCCCTGCATACACAAGCTAAATACTGACAAGTTTAAAAAAACAAAACAATATAATTACATTTCACTGTTGCTAAAAATAGTAAAATACAAAACAAGTCAATCTTTCCAAAAACACCATGCTATTTGCCTTTAAGACATTTTCACCAAGTCATTTCCTGAGACTGCTTTTACAGTTCTCTTTAAAATCATAGCAAGAAAACACAAAGAGAGAAAATGAAGTAGCTTTACTAAAGGTAAAATAAAAGTTATTAGCCACGCAATGACAGAGCATGAAATTATTCTGTCACACTACAAACATAGCTGCAGCGTTAGGTAATACTGCAAGTCTCTTGGATGTCACTTGGTGGGATCGGAGCTCTGTAAAAACAGGGTTGGGTGAAACCAAACACCCCTGGATTACCGTAGCCTCCACAGATGCAACGTAGCTGAAAGGGCTTGAGCAGCTCCAGAGGGGTATTATGAACGGCTATTTGTGTGATGTAGCAAAATGAGGCCCATAGCTGAGGAGATGGTCCTTGCAGACTAGGATGTTACTTTTGCTAATCCAAAAACAAAGCATGCATGACATTTCTCCCCCCTCTTCTACTTACTCTTTCTTTCTTTGTCTTTCAAACACATCCACGAGCAAAAACACACACACACACACACACACTTGGATCCCTGGAGTGTAAACTCAGCCTCTTAGCTCCCACTGTGAGCATACCTGTAATGGGGGTTGAGCTCAAGCTGTGTGTGTGTGTGTGTGTGTGTGTGTGTGTGTGAGGGATGAGATGACATTCCTACTGCAGTGGATTAACTCCAGGATCTATCTCCATTCCAACCACGGCCTGATCAAACACACTAGGGGACAGATGTCCTCCTGGAGTTTCAAATGTAAAGATTTTTTTGGCTTTCAGTCTTCGTTTCGCCTGCCAAGAAGAGCGAGCGCTTGCACATTTGTGATGTGCAAAATGTGTGAGAGAGAGTTCCAGCCTCCCAGTGTGAAGCGTAGTGTAAAGGATAAATCACAGAGCATGCGTATCGATTGCTGAAGAGCTGTAGCTAGTGTACTCACCCTGAATCTGTCCTCCCAGGGGCTCTGGAGCAGCTGGATCATTTGAAGAGGATTCCCCTGCTCCAATATGACTGTGATTCTTCCTCCCTCTCCTCCTTTCCCTCCATGGCCACCTGCATCTCCTGCACAGTGACCTTTGAGCTTTTGGGTGGAGAATAACCATAATTAGTGATAAAAAAAAAGCACAGAAATATTTTGTGCATTGCGAGCATAGGGGCAAACCAAGAGGACAGGCCTGCTAACTACTCACAGTAAAATCATGCCTACATGAGAATTTGCTCTGAACATTTGTGAATTTCATCAACTGAGTACTGTACATGAGAAATGCCCCATCAGTTTAGTTCAAACTTGTTCTAAATTGAATTGTAATGGTTTTGAGTGAATAAACGCTGAAGGTTTCAGATGCAACCAATGATAGTGGAGAGGACAGAGGCACATTGTCTTCTCCTGCCAAACTGAACCCTAAGGTCAGAAGAGGGTCAGTGAATTTAATTTAATTACATGGGAAGGTCCTGCAGAGCCAATGAGGCCTTTCATCCAGTTCACTGTGTGTGGAACAAAAGAAAAATGTGAGCAGCGGTGAATGCATTATGGAAAATCTCAATATTCCAGCAGTACTGACAGTGCAGGGACATGAATAATAGCTTCTAGTCCACCCTACATTTCTTAACGCTGCAATAAAATATATTGTCTATAAAGCCGCTTTGGCCTTTGGACAGAAACTTCAAGGCATAAAAGGTGTTTTAATATATGTCTACAGGACAGACAGAGGGAGAACATTACCTTGATGACATTTGGATGCTGCAACCTTTGCAACAGGACTATTTCTTTCTTCAACTTGTAAGAAACCAGCTCACGGCAGCCTTGTGGGTCTTTAAAATCCTCCAAACACTTCCCCATATCTATCCCCTGCTCGTTGACGAGTTTTAGAGCCACGGGCTGGCCTTCGGCTAGATTCACTTTGACTACGAGTTTGGTGTATCCAGACCCGAGGACCTCTACCGCCTGCATGTCCACCAGAGAATCACAACCCATTTCATCCATATGCGTTTTCTTGGAGCCATGTGTGATCTCATTCCACAGGTTAGAATCCAGAGTCGAGTCCAGTCTGGAAAAATGTCGACTTTCCTCTGATTGTCCGTTTTCATTATCATCACCATCAGGTAAAAGCAGCGGGATAATTTCTTTGCGCCTCTCGTCGAGCTGGTAAATCAACGCCCTCCGCAGCGACGCTGCCTCCTCATCACCAGCAAGAGTTGTATTGGAAAAGTGCGATAACCTCGCTCCGAACTGCTGCACACTGCTAATCAAGAGTGACACCAGAATAGAAAGAACCACGAAAGCCAGGAGGGCAGCCGCGCGTAAAGAGTTGCCCATCCCGGGCATTTTCCTCTTGTGGCACGGCTACTGCTGCAGAAGAGATGCACGTCCGCAGGGTCAGACGTTCGCTCCGAGTGAAAGGACTCCAGACTTTAGTGGAGGAGAAGTGATCCGCTTCTTGTTTCCACCTCCCTGGGAACTCCCTCTAGAGGTGTGTCTTGTCCGCTCGTAACTTTACACCCGCTGCACAACTTTGCAGGAGAGCTCGACCTCACGTTGTCACTGAGTGTTCAAGAGCTTTGCTCGGCTGATTTTATGTTAGCGATCAGCTGAGTCTGACACATGTGAAGAAATACTGATGGTAAACTGCATATTTTATTAAACGACAGGGAAATAATTAAAAATATTGAAATTTGTCCTTAAAGTTTAATTAGAACGATTAATTCAACTAGTATATGTTAATAATATTTATGTTCGTTAAAAATGTGCTAATTTATAAATTTAGAATGAAAACTTACAGTGATAAGTTCAGAGTTCATACAGGACGCGAGTTTTCTACAGTTTGAGGGAGAGACAGAGGGAGAGGACTGTTACCCCTACAAACTTACCACCAGGTGGCAGAAAAACACCTTTTGCTGTAGCAGTAAAACAGGAACCATATCAATTCAATATAAATACATATCAGATCAGATCTCTACAAGTTCATACATGCACATATTTCTGTGTCCACACCGTCTTTTATGATGTTAGTATCTGTCAAGTTATCCGTGTTTGTTGCACAGATCTTGAAGCAGCACTGAAGCTATAATGAAGCGGTTCCCTTTACATCACCACTCACAGGCAGAAATCTGCCACAGGAAATTACCATGGCTGTCACCTCAGCACCAGCCAGAAGCCAAACCCCCCTCTCCTCAGCCTCTCATTATGTGTGTATGTGTTTGTGTCTGGTATTCAGTACGTGCTTGTCAGGCTTTAGATATGTGTTTTCCTGAGTGTGTGTGTGTATGTGTGGTGGGCCGGGGAGCTAAACAGTGTAGGTTAATCAGTGTCTGAAGTCAATGAGGCATAAGCCACCTCAGCTGCAACATAGGCTCCTCAGAAAAACCAAACCACAACAGAGCAGCCTTTTGTTAAAACTGAGGACAATAACAAAAAAAAACCACTCTAAACTTGAGCGTAAATATGGTAAAGAAAGTCTGTGCCTAAAGGGTAACTTATTAACTTTTGAGGCTTTCAGTTGCTTCACCTGAGCATGGAGAATAAGGCCCAAACACTAATCAGGGCACACTTAGCTGATCGTACATTTAATTAATTCAGTCTCAGTCAGCCCAGATGTTTAATCAACCTCTTTGACTATGTGTGAATCAGTTTCCAGCATCATGACTCACTGAAGCATTAATACATGTAAATGAGGTTGCATTATTCAGATCAAAATAAAAATACCACCTTCCATTGTCTCTGCTTCTTATTAAGACCTTGAAACAAGGCTTTGATCTTTCTTACAAAACCTTCTCACACCCTCCTTTTCTCGATCTTTGCTTTTTTTCTAATAAATCATTTCCTTTTTCACAAGGTGGCCCCTCAGAGATAAGGGCCCAGTGCCATGATTCACGTTTATAACCAGAGCCAGACCAGCAGTCGCCTCATTAGTAGCAAGACACACAGATCTGCTGTGTCACAGTATAATCCATATAATTTACTGTTTTCCTTTATTCCCTTATGTCTTCTCTTGTTCTCTTCCTATACTATAGCTTCATTATCTTACGCATTTACAAGAAAGCTTCTTATTTGGTCTGTATTAAATATCTGTATCAGATTTAGGTCGAAAAAGTAGGGGGGGACCTATGACGTGCTGGGAACTCTATCTCGATCTTGTAAGAGAGAAATGTCTGAAATGTAGAGGAGTGCTAGAATTTATTGCACGATTATTCACAGGTAAACATTTAGCATGTAAAACACAGAATGATCTCATAAATGTGGTGAATTACTAGACTGTGCAGTATTTCTTATCTTTTAATGATAAAGCTATTTTAAAATAATGTATAACTTGTAATTAGGGCTTTAGTTGCATTTATTAAAAAGTAGTTCTAAAACATCTGGGTGAAAAAAAAACTTTAAGCTGTGTTTCTATTTTATAGTAACGTGGTAATAAGTACAAGTGAGTCTCACTTATTAATAGGTCATGTATTCTGCAGCGGGACCTCTTAATAAGTTAATAAGTAATCAATAAATGGTCAGATCAGGTGTACATGTTGTCAAATGAGCTTTGGTCTGCAAAGTGAGTCTTCAACAGCTCAAAATGCTTTTTCATATTAATTACTATTGATCTATAAAGCAACAGTTAATGATTTATTTAATCACTGACAAAGACGCCAGTACACAGCTCGTGTAAAGAGACCAGTCTAAAGAGAAATGTGATTCTTAGGTGCATGTTGTGCTTATAATTAAATATAAAGCTTGAGCCTTTCTTGGAATGGGAGTATTTCTCATTTCTTAGCATGCTGACTATCAATGTCCTCTTTATTGACAGGTACAGGTAGAGTTCAACAAAGCACACTGACTGAGGTATTTACAGAATTCAGTGCACGATCATCAGCACGTCAACAAATCTAATCAAGTTAGTGTTTTTACTGAACACCAGTGTCTGTGCACCCTTCATGTAACCTACACTAAACAGCAGATGTAGCTGCTGCCCGAGCCAATTAAGCAGGCACCGATGCATACTACCCGTCACTTTGTGCTCCAGCAGCGCGGCCGGTTGGACAGCGAGCAGGCAGCGTCCTCAGCATCACCGCGGCTCCGCCAATCTGAGTGCAGCTCGGGGCAGATTAACCCAAACATCCCTGGTGCTGCTCTGTAGTAGCATTACCAGAAATAAGCCCGACATCCTCGTGGACTCAGTCTTCTCAGATGAGGACTGTTTGTTTAACTCAATTTCAAACAACAGGAAATTCTTAACTGCCTCTTTTAAAATTGAGTTTTCAAAGGCAAGTCGGGAGGGAGATGGACGCTTGCTCGATAATAGGAGAAAGCACGGATGCGATAGTGATGGATGATTCTCCCACACATGAAAGGGAAATTCAGGATGCTTGCCAAAGGTAGGGTTTTTTTTTCTTGTCTGCAAAATTTTCCCTCAGGCTCACAGTGTAACTTGATTTAAAAAAAAAGAAGAGATTTACAGAATGAGGTGTTTTACCCTCCTGTGGCCGCTGTGAGTATTGTTCAACGACAAATCCAGCTGTGTTAATGCAGTGGACAATGAGATTATGTACAGAACGTGATTACTGATGTTGACATTTTTCCATTACGCTATTATAATTATAATTTCAGCTACTATATATAATTGCATAATGTGTTGTGTTGGTAAAACCAAGCAATACAAGAAATGACAATGCACAGTGGCTAGTAGGTGGAGTAGCTTGCTTATTACATGCAGTCAGTATTTTAGGAACATAAAAGTGCATCCACTGCCTTCTTTTACGTACCACGATAAAAAAAAGTCTTTATGCTGCTCTGTTTTTACCATTGACAGATATACTGTGTGCAAGATTAATCAAAAATCAGAAGTCAAATGTACTCTCTCTCACACCATAGTTGACTCGAGGACTGTGAGATCTGTTCAGTGTCATCATCCCCCTGCTTCGGTCACTCTGGCTCTCGGGTTCACTGCTGTCACGCTGTCACTCCTACCATACAGCAGCCCTAAAAAAGTCAAATGGCCAAGAGGCTTCAAACATGAAAGTGGGGCTGGAAACAGCTGAGACCTGCCACCATTTAGCTTCAGCAACAGGCCACATTTTAGTCTCTCCACGGATCATCTCTGCAGATCCTCAAGTCTTTTTCCTCTAATAATACCCCCAGAGAAACCAGATGTGGCTTTTGACGAACAGTTTGGCTCCTGCATACAGACTGGGCTTTGGTATACGTGTGTGTGTGTGATTGACAGTTCAGGAGATGTTTGAGGACATGACATTGTGTCACCCAAAGAGCTGATGAAAGAGACTTGCTGTAGAAAGATTGAATGACAGGAACTGAAAAGCAGAAAGAAGGGAGAGTAGTAGGAGATGATAATCTTTATCTTCAGAGATACTTTACAATTCTTGTTGCAGCCTCTCAAAAGCCTTTAAGATGTCCTTGGGCACTGTTGTTAAACCTTGAATACCCATATAATACATTTTACCAGTCAGACGTTACTAACATAAATTCACAAGAAGTGTAGGTACATTTACATACATTTCTTCATCTAGAAGCAGAGAGATTATTCCATTTTGGGAAGGTAGAGAGTTTAATATCATCCACATGTACTTCACAAACATAGAACAATTGAAAGCTTTCACCTGACAGTTCATTAACTGGCATTTAAGTCAAACTAATGCAGTCTCCCTAATAAACTGGCACTAGATTGTAAATGAAATGAGAGTAACTTTTATTTTACCACCTCATACACGTTTGATATAAACTCGGATTTATGAGGTCATTCTGACATCAGTCTACAATGCATGTGTCCTTTTTTACTCCTGGGTGTAGGAAGCAGCTTGGTGACACCTTCCTGGGTGTATTTTTGTATTCATCTAATGAAATATTTTTGAGTTCCACAAATTACCCTCTCCTTGTGTGTGTGTGTGTGTGTGTGTGTCTACATTGGCCAATCTTGTGAAAAACCATCAAAGTGGATTAATGGGCTTAAATACTCATATCCTGAGCCTTGTGGTGAGGAGGATGCCAGGCACATGTTATATAGTCTCTGCTAACAAATTAGGGCTTAAGCAATAAAGACGGTGTGAAATTAGTTGACAGTGTTCCTCTAGATACTTTTTATGAGTGTATTTACTCACTCTCTCCAGCATCTAAATAGGCTAAAATGACAAGCTTGTGACAGCTGCTGAGTACACTGCGAGCTATTTAATATTTCGTTACAGGTTTATTGTGATACAATAATAAAATACTGAGGAGTAGTTCCTCACTGAGCTCCATCAATAATCGGCTCCATAATCCCTCTGCTACCGTACACCACCGATTCAACAGACTACTAATCATCCGTGCGCCTTATTATGGGATGCAAATAAAACTGTGTGAGGTCATTTAGGTTCTGTTGACTTACTCCGTCGTCATGGTGACAGGACAGGAAGTGCGGTTGCATCCAGTCTACTGTGGAAAAACAAGCATGTGGTAGACTAGACACAGCACATGGCAGCTTTACTGGCATACAGCTACTCTAGAGCATTCCTCAGAATTAAAATATCTATCTGACTGGGCTGATCTGATGTGTTTGTGGTTTTTGCTCTTTAAGAAAGTTGGATAAAATACAAATTCCTCATTTTTAGTGCACAAGTATATTCTATATCAGCCATGCTCTTCAGTTGAGCTACATTGAGTAAAATGTATGTTGTTCTAAGTGTAGTTCAACCACAAAGGATGCAAAATTCAAGCTCTGCAGAAGTGCTGAAACATCATCTTATGGAATAAATTTGATGCTGCACGGACGTCACAGTGCTCCTGCCTCTTTGCAAGTATTTTTATTTGTTTGCTGTTTACAGTTGTTAGGATGTTTTGTACAGCTGAGCAGACATCACTGCAGGCTTTTAGCTATAAATCCCCACAGAAGACTGTTTTTATGGCTACATCATGTCATTAAATGCATTAAATACGGTAGATATGTATTTGTATATATCATTATATATATATATATATATCATTGTGACAGTTATTCGGATAAGCCAGACCTATATCTAAATAATCTGCAAGTGATGGCGCAACCAGTTAACCTGAGTTGCCATTCCAAGCTGCTGGAAATAGACTAATTCTTTATCAGGTTTTCAGGAGGGTTTTGAACATATACTATAAGAATGAGAAAGGAATACATTTTGAACACTCTGTGTGGAAAAGCATATCATTACCTGCATCACTGCAGGGTTCTCCTCACTCCTGCCATTACCCATGAGTCATCAGTCTCTCTCTTGTTATCTATCCAGGACAGCCACCTAGCCCTCTCATACAGGGGTCTGTGACATAAAGTGTATATTGTCTCTCTCATGGTCTCTGTTCTCCTTGCTCTCACACTCTTCCCTCTCCTCCTTTCATGTTTAATTGGATCTCCTTACTTCTATTAGCCACAGTGTGTTACCCAGAAATCCATTTATTACCTCATTAGTTCCACAGCCCTGCTCAGTTCTCAGCTGAACATGAGATGGAGTCAAGGATGGAGTCCAGAAACTGAAGAGCAGGACTGCGTGTAGTAGGAGATAGAAAGGTATACAGTATAAGCATAAGATAATACTTGGAAAACTTTTATTATTATAGCCATTTTAAGTTTTCCAAGTATTATCTTATGCTTATACTGTATACCTTTCTAAGACCTGTGCTTTTCTTCTATCTCCTCTCCTCTCCTCTCCTCCTCAGTGAGATCCCAGCAGTTTCTCTGTGCCCTCCTGACAGTTTGTGCTCTACTGAGGCCCAACTGACAGTCATCCAGTCTGAGGGGGAGCTATGTGACAGCTGCAGCAGTCTCGCCAGACCATCTTCTTCCTGTCAGCTTTACCACCAGGTATGCTTTGACCGTGTGCTGTTTAGGATAGATATATGGATAACCATTATAACAGAGTCAGAATAGCTAAAAAATCTTAGAAATAGATCCAGGATTTGGGAGGCAGTGTCAAATATAGCCACTGTGTCACTCAGAATACTTTAATGACCCCAGAATATACACAGCTCCTTGTATTTTACACAGTGGTTGTATATTCGATCCGCTTTTCTCCTTCAGGTCCCCCAGGGTCAAAGAGCCAGAGCCTGTAAGTCACCACAGCCCCAAAAATGTCCACACTGCAGTCATCATGGGCCAATCAAACCAAACACCTGCTGTCCTTCAGATACCACAGGTCTTCATGATGAAGGAGGTGTAGTGGCAAAAGTCAGACATGGCTGCAGTTCTGCTCATCAGACATCCCGTCAAGGAGTGGTTAGATGTCACTGGCTGCACGGGTCAAATGAAAGCGGGACTCAGAAACCGACACAGCGACATGTGGTGACAGTAAGGTGTGTTTAAAGAAATAAATGAGAAGAATGACACTGCTGCTGCACACGGCAGTGGAATACGGAGCTATCACCAGCAGCCAGTTTGTTTGTTGCTCTCTGCAAAGGCCAGCACTTCTAAAGCTCATTAATTAACGCATCTTATTTATTTATTCTGTAGACAAACCCAAGTATAAAAATGTAAATTCAGGGATTTTATAGGGTGTTATTTGCAGGACTGTTTTTTGCTGCATCCTTTATAAATCAGCAAACTGTTATTTGCATAAAAGTTTTTGTACACACTAAACAAACAAGACATAACATGTTAATTTGGGAGGTTTAGCAGCACTGGTAAGCTACTTTTGTTGTCTGATTCCCCATTTCCAGTCTTCATGCTAAACTAAGGTAACTGGCTGCTGTGTGTAGCTTCATGTTTAGCTCACCAACCAGAGTGCTTCTTCTTCTCATTTAACTCTGAATAAGCAAATTCCCTTCAGTGTTGAAATATATTTGTAAAATAGTTTGTAGAAAATAAAAATTTCTGTTGAGTCATTATTATAATACAAATTTCCTAACAGGGATGGAGGACTGTACAGTGTCCTCAGAAAGTAAGTACGGTTTTTACTAAGTGTTTATTCTGATTATAATATTTCATCTTGACTTGGAGTCACTGACAGCATCTTTTTGTGTGTCCATTTGGAAGTTATTCCCAGCTAATAGTGGACTACCCGTTAGCGCTGCTGGTGGGTTGTGCTGTGCTGCTGCTGGGATGTTCATTGGCCGGACTCTTCATTGGTCCACTCCCAGACTTCTCTGACCCCCTGCTGGTGAGTCTCTCACACACGCAAACCATTCTCACACTCACAGAAACAAACACACCCAGTGTTTAGAACTGTATCCTAAAGTCTGGCTTGGTGGCGTACATGTGTCTCTACTGCCATCCTTATGTCAGATGAACAACACAAACCTCCCTCAACACATTAGGCTGAGTGTTAATTACTGTTTCCCTAATGACTCACGATCTCAGACATATCCATTTATTCAGTCTCATCTCAGATTCAGGGAATCACGTTGAATTAGATCACACTCACTGTCATGCTAATTAAATGCATGTTCTCACCTTCGAGATGCATGCTTATGGGATAAACACTACAAATTTCTCACAACAATGTCTTATATGTGAGTGAGACAAAAAGGTTTGGGTTATACAATTATTTCTGCTTTAAGAGAACAGGGCTTTTTTTCATTCATTAACTACACAAGCTAATCAGCATATTATTTTGTGTTACGTTACAGTGTGTTTTTGAAGCTGATTTATTCAGTAAGTTGCTGCAGTGTGTTGATAGGCACCACCATTCACATAGTGCATTTAGCTGTGTGGCCAGGAGCCTCTTTATGTGAAGCTTGTGTTAAAATGCGTGTGCTCTTTGTTCAGGGTTTTGAGCCACGAGGAACATACATTGGAGTTCGCCAGTCCAGTTTGTCTGAGCTGCAGGAGAACACTGGCCCTGGGAAAACTCTGTCTCCTTTACCACAGCAGCTCAGTGAAAGGTCAGAGATTTTCAGTTTACTTTACAAATGGAGACAAGCTGTACACATAAAGCAATGGTGGTTATGTTATTGGATAGATTTGTTTGTAATGTAATAGGTCAGAGCTTGAAAGGTAAAAGGTGATGCTATTTCACTTATGAGTTGGCAGAGAACAGAGCTAAAAAAGTAGAGTGAAAAGCTGGATTAAAATTCACTAGAAGGTAAGACGTAACTAAGTGAAAGAATGTGTGTGCTTCTTCTGTGCTAGTTTTGGGAATGCTGTCAGTGGAGATAGCAGTGGTGGGCATGACACATCCAGGCTACGCATCAAGAGGATGCTGGCCAGAGACAATTCTCCAGAAACATTCCTCTGTGATGCTCCAGGTAGGTCAGTCCTGAAAATGAACTACTAGTTCACCGATGATAAATACATAATTGAAACTCCTGTTACACTGATAATAGAAACAATAACAGCATCACATCAAAATAAAAACACTGCGCAATGAGTTACAAGATTAAGAAACAATGTAAATGTGATGTGTGATCAAGGCAATCATCAGCAATCAACACAAAGCAATAAAACATAGAAATAAAGAAATTAATATTTAAATGCCAAAGGTGACATAAGAGATTTTTATTGTGTCTTGAAGAGATCAATTTGCTAAATAACAGATTTTCTACTTTAAACTCTACTTTAGTAGAGAGTTAATAGTCGGCAGGCAGCTCAAAGACAATAGCCTACCCCTGTTGCCTCATAAAAACACAGAAAGCTCCCTAATTTATTAGTCACTCCATGCTTTGAGGGTTTTGAGGTGTATACAATGAATATACACACACAGCAGGATATATCCCACAAGAATTTATGAATGTCCACCCCCCATACCGAACAGTTTTAACCGACCCCACAAACTAGTGATTCATTTCTGGTCAGCTTATGTTGAATCCATCTGTCTGTGTGATGCAGGAGAGCGTTTGGCCCAGCTGGTGTTTCGATCAGAAAACTCAGCCAGTCTCTGGAGTTTGAAGGCCATCCACGCCATGTGTGAGATGGAGCAATCCAGGGTTCGATCAGATCTTTTCAGCCCTTCATCTTTCTTCAAATCATTTGCCTTTTGCTGCTGTCTTTGTCTCTTTAGTCATCATCTTCTTTCTTCTATACCCTGACTGCATATCACATTCAAAAGCTGTGCATTATTAAAAACATAACTTTTATGTACATTATCTAATCTGAAATGAATTTGTTCTTGATTCAAAACTGTGAATGCATAAAAAAAATGTTTCCCATGTCTGATTTAGATTCGCTCCCAGGCTCAGTTCCAGGACCTGTGCCAGCAGCATGTAAGGGGGGAGGCTGAGGGGACGCCCAGAAGCGGTTGTTGTCCAAGCTGGTCTCTGGGGAATTACTTGGCTGTCCTCACTAATGCCTCCTGCTGCCTCAGCCTCACCTCACACCAAGTACTACATCTTTCTTCTCATTTTGAAAATGAGCCTACAAATTAATAAGTGCAGCATACATTTTATAATTAGTTTTTTCTAAAAAGTACAGTACAATAGGCCATCTTGTATGACACAGTAAGTGAGGAGGAACACCAATTACGCTAATATTATTTCATTATTATTTTAAAAAAATATACAACTGCCTTGATAATTGACGCATGACTTTCCACTCATAGTTCTCTATCATTTTAACTTTCATATGGCCAGAGTTATTTATTAGAGCGAATTTGTCAGCTGACAGCAGCTTCAGTGTAGCATAATGCACTAAACACAAGTGTGACTAAATTAGGTAAATTAATATCCAAAACTAAAATTGATTTAACATACTAACAGCTTGATTTATTGTTTTATTCTGTGCCACAGTCCCCCAATGTTGTCCAAAAACAACTAAAAGCACATGACAGAGCCAAACCATTGCACCGAGCAACAGATTTCTTTATCAGTATGAACATAGGCAGTGTAGTTTATTTTGGTTAAGCCATAATCTGCTGCTGCAAATTCTCATTAGTGCGCTAAATGAAATAATTAAACAATATATTTGGAACTCATTTTAAAGTTTGTTGGTTTTCACAATTTCATGGGAATTGCAGACTATATGAAAGACATGCAAAAACACAAACTCCACCCTTAAAGTAAACTGTGTACACATAAAAATGCATTTTAATCTTTAATGATCTCATAACAAATATTTTAGAAAGCCATTCATGTCATTCTACTTTCTCCGTTTCACACCAGGTTTCTCAGTCTTTGAACCTTCTCCGGAAGTGTGCTCTGTACTATCATGAAGGACATCTAGTGGAAGCCTGTGTGGACAGACCCAAACATGGCAGCTGTTCATCTGTCCCAAGCTCCTGCAAACAATCCCGTGTGGTGTTCCAAATCCTGCACTTTCTCGTTGATAAAGACTTCCTCGGTCCACAGACTGTTGAATACCAAATCCCAACACTGAAATACAGCCTTCTGTTCTTACCTGTAGACAAAGGGGAGCACATGATGGAGATATACATGAACAGTCTTGAAGGCAGAGATCTGACGTACAAAAATACCACTATTACTGGCATGGACTTCGGCATCAAGCAGACGTTGTTCAAATATTACCTAGCAAGAGATTCAGTATACCCAGTTTTAGCTGTTGTTTCTCTTCTTTTCACAATGGCTCTATATCTCCAGTCTCTCTTCATAGTAGCATTGTCTTTAGTAGCAATCACAGGCTCCCTCCTGACCTCCTATTTCTTCTACAAAGTAGCATTTCGCCTGACTTTCTTCCCCTTGGTTAACCTCTCTGCAGCTCTGATTCTCTTGGGAAGTTGCTCCAATCAAATTTTTGTCTTTGCTGATTTCTGGAATCTGCAGTTATCCCAGAACCCCTCAGCCTCCCTGGAAAAGAGAGTAAACAGAGCTTTGCAGGAAGTGGGTTATTTGATTTTAGCATCCGGGTTGACGTCGAGTGCAGCATTTTTCTCTGGTTATCTCAGCAGCATCACAGCAATCAGATGCTTCTCTATTTATCTTGGAACTGCCTCCTTTATCAGCTCAGTCCTGGCATTAGTGTGGCTGCCATGCTCATTCATTCTGCGCGAGCGCTACATAGAAGCATCCTCTGCATCTGTGGCAGTGCAGGGATGGAAACCATGCTGCTCCAAGAATGTCGGTGGCTTCTGGGATACGAGTTCACGCAAGAGGTGCCTCTTCACTCTTGGTCAGAAACTGAGAGAGTTAAAACGAGGCCTCACTGACACGTCCAATCTGTTTTTCCTGAAAATCCTGCCTTGTGGAGTGGTAAAGTTTAGGTACATTTGGGTGTGCTGGTTTGCAGTGCTCGCTGCTGGGGGCACGTACATGTCCTGCATTGACCCAGGCATGAAGCTGCCTACGCTGGACAGCAAGGTCACTCAGCTTTTTTTCTCCAGTCACCCATTTGAAAGATATGACGCAGAGTATCGTCATATGTTTATGTTTGAGAGACAGAGGAATGGAGAGGATAAGCCTGTTGCATTGACTCTTGTTTGGGGGGTCAAGCCTACTGATAATGGGGATCATTTTGACCCTAGAAGCAATAGCTCTTTGGTTCTTGACCCAAACTTTAACATGAGCCAGACAGATGCTCAGGTCTGGTTAAGGGACCTCTGTGGACGTGTCCAAAACCAAAGCTTTTATTCCCCGCTTTCGCCTGAGGATAAAAATGTGATGACAGACAATATCTGTCTTGTGGAACAGCTGATACACTGGGTATCTGTCAGGCGGTGCTCAGAGAATGATGATGCTTTTCGTATGTGCTGTAATGACATCCCTTTCCCCTACCCTCCCAGCGTTTTTGAGAACTGCCTCAGTATGATGCTGGCTGAGAGGTACGCTGAAGGCCATCTGGCTCACAGTGGAGGCCTGTACTTTCAGCCAGATGGCAGGGTCGCTGCCCTCGTGTTGGCATTCAAAACAACATACCTCTACAGCTTCAACTTCAGTAGAACCAGTGTTTTTTACACAGAAATCCTGACATGGTTTAACAGAGAAATATCAGGAGCGCCACAAGGATTGGAGAACGGCTGGTTCATAAGCCAGCTATCTCTTTTTGATCTCCAGCAATCTTTAAGCTCAGAGGCTCTGGTGGTAGCAGGCTTCTCAGTAGCTCTCACATTTGTTTTGCTTCTTTTAACCACCTGGAATATACTGCTGAGTATATACGGGACTGTGGCTGTAGGAGGCAGTGTGTTTGTCACAGTTGGCCTCCTGGTTCTTCTTGAATGGCAGCTCAGTGGCTTTGAGGCTCTGTTTATATCAGCAGCAGCAGGATTGTCTGTTGACTTTATTGCCAACTACTGCATATCCTATAACTTGGCTCCTCATTCAGACAAAATTGGGAAAGTAGCACATGCAACTAAAAGGATGGGATGTCCTGTAGCAATAGTTTCCGGTGCATTTTTCACCATGGGGATCATCATGTTGCCTGCCACAGCCTTGCTGTTTAGAAAACTGGGGATTTTCCTGTTTTTAGTCAAATGTGTAGCATGTGGCTTTGCAACCTTCTTTTTCCAATCCCTCTGCTGCTTCTTTGGACCCCAGAAAAACTGTGGGAAAATAACACTGCCGTGTTTTTCGGACCAGACTGATGGCGTGCTGTCCTCTTGCTCAGTAGCAGAACCAAGTTCCTCCTCTGCCTCAGCTGCCAATGGGGACTTTGGCAGAGTTAGAGTGAGGAGGAGTTATGACAAAGAAGCAGGTGGCTATCTCTACCCAAACCACCAACGTCAGCACAGACAGAAACATACTGGAGGGGGAGGAGGTGGGGGGCAAGGGCCAGAGCAATATGAGTTGCAGCCTTTGGCCTATCGACTGAGTGACAGCTTTGAAAACAGCACCTGCACCAGTAAACTGTCCAACCGGCCTTCTGTGCTCTCTGATGAGATTGAATACTGTGGGAAAGATGTGGGCAGGAATAGCATTGATGGGGAGAGTGAGGAGATGTGCAGTCATCAACATAAGATCTGCCAACCACCTCCAGCCATCCAGACGTCATCTCCTTACAAAGAAAACACCCTGCGACCTGTAGGGTTGACACAAGAAGAGCTAGCTAAGGACAAGCTGCTCTGTAAAACCTGCAGAGGTCAGTCTGGTGGGGTGAAGCACTGGGGAAATACATCCTTCTCCTCGTCTTCCAGCATAGAGGAGACCATCATCAGCCACACACTGGAGACCATCGACCAGCCATCTCTCTGTAAAGATGACCAAACCACAGACGGCCATCACCATCACCCCCACAAAGGGCACCTCTCCTCCCATTCCCAGAGCTCATGCGACGGTCTGGAGGACTCCTGTGAAACATGCCTCAGTGACATCGAACCAGGGTCTACTAACGTACAACATCATGAAGGAGAGGCAGATGTTCAGTTGCAACCAGGACACCTAAATGGGAAGAGAGATACCCTTCGTCTCTCACTGAAGGAAACTGTTTATGAGACTTGTAGTAAGGGTCGCACTAGTCAGAGTGAAGAAGTCGTCATCTTGCCCAACAGTAAGCCAGACTTGCCAGACATTTGGATAAAGAGAGGTGGACAACGGGAGGATACATGTTGAGCAAAGTTGGAGGAATCTTTGCAAACACTGTGCATTAACTGCTCCGAACTTATGAAGAAAATCACTGCACTCGTCCAAGCATATAGAACTACAAAAAGGAGCAAAGACATTTACTTTTATATCTCACTCAAAGGAATTATAAGCCAACTGCAAATAATGTGGCAGTGTTACTTCAGCGGAAAGGCAAATCAAAGCATGACTTGTTCAACTGGACATCTAAGGACAGACAATAGAAGATTCAACTTTTTTATCCACAACTTTGCACCAGTATCACACTTGAAAGAACTAAAACTACATTACGTTGCTATGTTAACATCAATTACTGCACCTGCTGTTGCAGAGTTTACTTTGTGCCTGGAAACTTTTAAAATCAGCAAAGACTGAGCTATCAACAAATACAGTTCCATCTGTGTGCAAACATCGGCCTTTCTCTGTGCTGGAATTGACCTTAATGAATGATAAGTATATTAAAATATAAATTAATATATACAGCGAAAGAGTTCAATTGTGTGTGCCTGCGTACAGAGCTGCGCAGTTCTGTACTGTACTGTATATAAGGAATAACTACCATGACTTCTAAAATAACAATCACTTAAGTACTGTCAGTTGGTTTGGCAATGTGTGAGGATATGTACAATATGTAATTTGTGACTATGATGTAGAAAATCTAAAATGTGTCATTTGTGGTGTAATGGCTTGTTTGCAGTTAGTGTTTCCACTGTCCCATTAAAATTCATGCTGTTTATTCCAGGGTGAGTGCAGAAATATGTAATGTTTACTTACTGATTCTCCAAGACAAAAATTTATTTTATATACAGTATGTATATACATACATACATACACATATACATACATACATATATACACATATATATATACATACATATACATACACACATACATACATACACATATACATACATACATATATATATACACATATATATATATATACATATATATATATATATACACATATACATACATATATATATACACATATATATATATATACACATATACATACATATATATATACACATATATATATATATATATATATATATATACACATATATATATAAATAAGAGAGAGAGAGAATCCAGGCTTTTGAGGAAGCTTTACATTACATCATCCCATTCCACAGCTAAAATGCCATATCAGCCAATTCTGTGTCACAATCCCACTGAAATAATGTTTATAACATAAGTTGCATGAGCCAAATTTCTTTGAGAAGGTTGCTTCATGTGCTTAAACAGCTAAAAGATGTGTTTTATGTGAATTATCTGTGTTTTAAAAAAAATCTAACAAATGTGTTTATGGTCATAAATATGTTAACTATAAAACTAAAAGAAGTAAAGGTGGAGCAGGGAGACACGAATAAAGGATTTCTATTTATTTTTACACTTTCTCATAGTAAGAAGTGTTTGCTTTTGACATCTTGAGTTCATAATCACAATTCTTCATTGAGCTTTTATTTTAAAATCACTCAACAGAATTACCTGCCTTAGAGATAAATGAAACCAATCATTTCTATGAACAGAGGAAATTAAAAGGTCACCACCACTATTATTTACAGCGACAAATGTTCATTTTTCACAAAGCTGAAATAAAACAGAGCATTTATTTTTCAGCAAACTGGCCTTTCATTTATTTCAAAGATTACAGACTTAAGACAATGAAATTAAATAAAAAACATATTCCCGACATTAAAACATTCCTCTAAATAAAATGTGAAAGATAACATTTCTGTTTAAGGCATAAATAACTTAGAGCCAAAGGAAAATATATTTCCACATGCTCAATTCTGGAGGACGCAACATATGCTAAAATATTTGAGAAGTTATTGAAAAATTATCAATAGATCAGTCAGAAAGCCTGAAAGAAAACCACAGATTTCTAGTCATAAATCTGAGAACATGCATGACAGCAGTTTCATAAATGCCTAATAAACTTCAGCCCAGTCCTCTTTGGCCCAATCAGGTAAACGTGTGGAATATTCAAAGTCAGGTCCTTTGTATCGTAAAGCGTGGAGATACATGATGAGATCCTTTTCTGTGGGATCTGGTCGTACTATTTTACATTCACTACACAGGTTATCTCTAGTCCCTGGAGGGGTACAGTCAGTTGGATTTCCATCTGACCTGTCCTTTAAAGTACTTTGAGACGTTTGGAGTGAGGTATTATTGTTGTTACTTTTTGTGTCTGTGCAGCCCTGATTCACCTCATTTACTGTCTCGCTGCTTGAGCTACAGCCGGCCATCATTTGTGTGTCACCACCACACCCATCAGTCTGTGTATGACTTTCCCCACTCTTGCTAGGTTCTGACGAGGTCTTGTCTTTATCTGCCTCTTTTATAATTTCAATACCATCATCTGCTGCATCCAATAGGTGGAGACTTTCCTGAGAACAATGTTCCTCTACCAGAGCTTGCAGCAGCTCGGTGTCGCTCTTTCCCACCAGTCCTCCCTTCCCCCGATTAGGGCCCCAGGCTGAAGATCCATAGATGGGATCATTGAGAATAGGGAAGCCCAAGTACTGGAGGTGGACCCTGATCTGGTGTGTGCGGCCAGTAAGGGGTAAACAGCGAACTACGCTGGTTTTCCCATTAAAGCTGAGTCTCTTAAAGATGGTGCGGCACTCCTTTCCTTTGGGGTCTACTCGACAGAGACCAATTTTAAAGGAAACCACCAGTATGGGCTTCTCGCAGATCAGTTCACCCTCTGGAAACCTCCCCTCCACTCGGCACACATACTCCTTTTCAAGCTAGGACACAGAGCAAATGTACCGATAACTTTTAGAAAAGTTCTGAAAACCCAGTCATGTATTTGTTATAATCAGATAGTTTGAACTTCAAATTAGCCTAATCACCTGTAAGTCAAAACATACCTGTCTGTCTCTCACCAACTGGTCCAGTCTCTTTGATGTTTCCAGTGTTCTAGCAAACAACAGCACTCCAGATGTGAGCCTGTCCAGTCTGTGGACTGTGTGAAGCTCAGAGATGCCCCTCTCCTTCCCCAGGATGAAAATCACTGTGTTGTGGCGGAAACGGCCGCACGGGTGGACTGGGATGGAGGCAGGTTTGTCAACCACGAGCACTTCACCATCGTCCACCAGAATCTTGAGGGGTGTGCCGACTACAGGTGGTTCGTGGCGGTGTACTGTGTTTCTCATATGGTCATTATTCTATGAAAAGAAAACAAAATAATTATCTATCAGACAATTAAACAATATGTCATCACCAGCTAAAATCAACAGGCAACATGTTGAGGTTTCACGTAGCATGTTAACATTGACCATAACTGAACAAAGGGTTCAGTCACGACTGAAATTAGTTTGATTGCTTATTTAGTAAGATAAATGGGTTTTTAACCCTGTAGATCAATTGTCCTGCAACGATTCACAAATTCTCTCCATCTGCCAAATTTCTAGTAGGACTGTCGAAAGTGTATAATATGTAAATGTTTTGGATACTGAGTCACATTCGGTTGTTTACTGCTGGTGAAACTGATACAATACAAGATCTGTGTTACAGATCACTACTTCAGATGTTTTTGTTTTGATTTCTTTAAACTATGTATGTGAACTGGTGATGGTTGTAGTTAGATTATTAAAATTAGAAATATATACTGGTTACACTGACCCGGAGCACCACAGACAGGTCTTCCACAGGTGTCTCATTGAGCCGGATGCGACCCTCTTTTGCCGCCTTCTGGTAATATTCTATTGACTCCGCTCTGAACTCACTCTTGAACACCTCCAACAGGGTCTTCCCAATCCACCGACCTTTACAGTAGGTTTTGAAGTCAAAGTAGTATGGATAAACTTTGCGGAGGCCACCTTCAAAGTAGTAGGAGGTCTCGCTGAAATGCTCCTGACTGAAGCTGACGCCGGGGTTCCGTTTCTGCGGCGGAGGGATGTATCTCTCGCCCGGACGGACTTTCTTCCCTCCCGCTCCTCTCCGTCTCTTCCCTCGGCCTCTTATCTCAGGTTCATCCGGCTCCTCGCTTTTGCGTTTAGCGGTTTCTGTTGCCTCCTCGGCGGTAGTTTTCTCCGTTGACACCGGGTTGTTTACGTCCACCGGTGTCTCCGTAGCCGTAACGTTAACTGCCTGCTCCATCGCCGAACCGCTCTGCTGACACCGTGAATAACACAAAAGATGACGCAAAAATGTATTAACGTTACAAGACGAAATTAAGTAATGTTGTTCTTTATGAAGTAAGCGATTATAAACTTTAGTTTTACTCCAAAATAAAGTCAATAAACCAAATTTCCTCCAACCTCTAGCCAACACACTCACGTGCATCGCTTTCCCGGAGGTCCTACTCGCCTAAAGTCGCGCAGTGATGACGCAAATATGTAGTCGAGTCAGTACGGTGTGTAGTCCAAACCATCAAACGCTCGTTTTTCTTCTTCTTTTGTTTGTCTTGACGTTCTCGTTATCATCGCAGTTTAATAAACTTACACGATGTAAAGCTAATGTTTTTTTTACTAGTTTTTTGTGCAAGATGTGATGGCTGGAGTCTCGTGTGAAGATGAATTGTTACTCTGCTATTGTTACATTTAGTATAATAAATGTATAATTTTGTATTTTAAGTATTGGCAGATGTAGCAGAATGTTTCTCATTTTTACATACAAAATGCAAATAATATTTATTTTGTGTAAATCTCCTATTGGTACACTAACACCACTATAAAAAAATAAATGTCTTACTCTTATGGTGATAATCTTCATTAGGTCAAGTCCAGGTTTGCATGTGTGTGTGTATATACCAATAGCCGTGCATTAATTTTCAGTTAAGATGGATAACAATTAATACACTTATACATTTACTGTGTTTTATTAATAAATGTGATAAATGTACTATATTCCAGTATCTGTACAGTTAAGTGCTTCTGCAATTAAAATTTGGCACAATGTCCATTTGTAACAATAGCAAGCAGGAAATATTGTATATTTACAGTAAATGTTGTCTATTTGCTAAAATCTCATGAAATTTACTTAGCTTCGTCTTGGGTTTGTCTTTATGCATTACTGCATTAATAACCAAAGCATGTCTTATAAGATTATATACAGTTTTGTCACTTGAACACATACTGTAGCTTTTCAAACTGCAAATGCACTTTTGTCATCACTGGATTTCACAGAAATAAAAATTTCTCAAAAATAAAAATGAAAACCTCACTTAAAGCAAATCCTTTATCACTCTTCAACTGACTCCAAGGATTCTGGGACTAAGGTCAACAGTCCAGTGGTGGTCGCTCATGCAGTCACCCACTCACGGAAGACAATCCGGTCGGGCAATAGAGCAAGATCCTCCTAGTACGTTGCTAGGTGACAGCCCAGCAGGACAGGTGGTCGTTTAGACTGGAGCTCAGTAAAACCACGAGGAGTGCTATGGGGCTCCGGTGATGCAGCACCAACGCCACCTCCTGCAGGGGCAACCACACTGCAGTCAGAGCTCACCTCTGGGGAGAGAAGGATCGGATGGGCGTCATCAGGAACAAGCTAATTAGGTGGATGGAGGCAATGTCTAAAATAATGTGCTGGTTTTTGTCAACACATAAAGTGGTTTTCCTTCAGATTTTTGTTAAAAGTTTACTGGTTACAGGTATTTTCTTACCCAGGCCACTGATGTCTCTTGTCAGTGAGTGGGACGTACACCACTCCCATCAAAGCTTTCTTGAGGAAAGTCCCATCACTCTGCCGATCGTACTGTTCTAGCACCTGACTGCCACCGTCTGGACCCACTGGGAGAACCAATCGCCCCCCTGGCTTCAGTTGCTCTAAGAGCTTCCATAACAAACACACACACACACAAAAAAAATGTTAAGTTTGATTCAATTCGTTAATGTTAACATACAAAAACATGTTCAAAATAAAACTATTTTCTTTTGCTTCTGAATAACTGCTGACTGCTTCTGAATAAGATCTTATTCAATTATTTTGAATAATATTTTCACAACAGTAAAAGTTATAAGTGACCTTACAGCCTTAGGAACAGTAGCTGCAGCTGCACCAACATGAATAGCATCATACGGCGCTCCGTCTGGGTAGCCAAGCCTTCCATCTCCCACTGTGGATAGATATAGACACAACTTTTAAAGTCTTTTGCAGTCTGAGCAGTTTCAATATCTGTATTTGTCAGAGGCATTACTTTGATGTCTCCTGACTCACCTACAAGTTTGATGCGCCCAGAGGAGAGCAGCTCTGGGTCATCAGCTTGCACATTTTTTATCGACATCTGAACCAGTTCATCGATGTGTTCAATGCCAACCACTCTACCACTGGAACCTGTCTACACACATGGGAAAAATGCAACTCTTGCCCTTAGTCTTATATTTTAAATGAGACAAATGGGATAAGAATAAATATCAAGTCAAATATCCAATTATTATAAAAGCCCTGGCAAGCTTACATAGAACTTACCATTCTTGCAAAGCAGGCAGTGAGATATCCACTTCCTGAACCAACATCCAGTGCTGAAGCCCCTTCTGTCAGTTTGTCACTTAACAATTCTAAAGCATGAGCATGCTGTCAAACCAGGCCCACAGGAAAACATTTAATGAATAATGTAAAAAGTGAATCATTTAGTCCTACAAACTGTAAAACACATCCAAAGTTGTCAGAGTTTGTTCCTCACCATATGTGGTGCGCTGATGGTCGCCCTGTAGCCTGTGATAAGGAACATTGCAACACAAAGTCACAGCATACATCTGAGCTCATGAAACATTTTTTACATTAAACATATTTTACAATAAAATGTACTAAGTCAATAGCTTTTTATCATATTGACAGACTTGTTTTTGTTATAAAGAATGACTGGAATGAATACCTATTGACTGAGGAGAGTCTGCATAAGGATAGTCTCTAGAGTACAGCCCTCTGTCTGTAGCCAGCATGGCATTAAACACTCCGTCACTGCGGATCACCCCATGATCTGGAGGAAAAACAAGAACAGACAATTATACAGAACTGACTTGGCATCTTGAAATGTGTGCAGAATAAATTTGCAGTACTGAAGTCCATTTGAGTCTTCATTACTAAAACCTCAGCTTAAACATATCTGTCTTGTTTATTTTAACATCCTATTATTAGTATTCTGTGTTTGAATGTTGTCTTTTCCTGGTCTTGCAACCCTATGACAGACACAGTAATTTTCTATTAACTGTGATGAGCTACATAGCCACTATATGTCTACTAATTTACATAAAGCATGAAAGAAAATTAGAAAGGTACTAAAACCTTAAATAAATAAACACATTTATACATTTTAATAGTAGAATAGTGTTTCTATTTCTATTACAGAAGTATTGGAATTGCATTTGGCATTTATTGCAGTATCCAAATTGTTGCATTTAAATAATCCTGGGTAGCTTAATGGTCATTGTCTCTTTTTAATTTTAATTCGTCACAGTTTAAAAGATATAATGACTTAGGTCCATTACCCCTCAGCCTGCTGATGAGTTCTGGGTGTGTTTTGCCACTAGACATCCAGGCCATGGTCCGGGACAGCAGCACACCCATAGGGACTGCTACTACTGCCAGACGTAAAGCTGCTCGCATCTCCTACACCGGACCTCCCTGCAGTGACATGATGATCAGCTCTTGCAACCCTAAATATATGACAGACAAATAACTGGAACATACATTTTAACACCAAATTGTTTTTTTTTTAAATGATTTCAAACAGATTTGTAAATGTTGTCCGTAAAGACTGAAGTGAATCTGGCACAGCAAATTATGCGTATAAAACTGAACACGACAGCAAGCAAGCTTACCAAGCGTCACAGTTTTCAGTCTTCATAACACATTTATGTTACATTACAAACAATATATCATTGAACAGTGGTTAGTGGTGATATTACTTTATCAAACATCCAATACTCACGAACAAAACAATTCAACAGAGGTCAGAGAGAGTTGCTTACCTTGATATCTCGCCACCGCTCGCTCTTCTCAGTTGACACAAACTTCCTAGCCCCCTCCTCAGAGACCCACATCTCCTGACCAATGAAATCTGATCTTTACAACAAGCGTTCGTAGCGAACCAATCACACCACCAAACGGTTTGATAGGCGCTAATGATGTCCAATCACACGTTCCCAAATAAGGAAGTGGGCTGTCGCTTGTCAAAGCTTGTGGATCATGGATACAGTTAGCTAGCAAGGCTAATGTTTGATCTTAAAATTCGTACATCAGAGGAAATAACACTTAACCTGTTAATATTTCCACACAGGTAAGATATTAAGAAGATATATCTGCATTTATTTATGGTGACGAACCGTTTAGAGAACATTTGAAATGCATAACGGTTTATAAAGTAGCTTAGATACCAATTTAGCTTAAGTACATTGACATAGATAAAGCCAAGTTTTTTATTTCTGTTGTTTCTGTTTGTCTATGTATTTTGCCTTTATGTCTGTATCTACATTTTTAACGAATATTATTGTTTTAATGTTGCTGAAAGAGCCAGACCATAGACAAAAACAATCAGATTTTTAAAAGTGATGTTTACATCTGTTTACATCTGTTAATCCAGTGACTGACCCAGAATGATTGACGACTTTGAGAGTCAGGAGGTCCGGTCCAGCGGAGAACTGTGGTCCGCAATATGCTCAAGTCTGCCTGAAGTGCAAGCTCCAGAGAACAACGTTGATTTCAAAGATTCATTCCAGCCAGAAACACAAGTAGGACCGCAGGTCAATGGACAATCCAATAGGACAACTACCGGTTCTCCCAGTGCCAAATGGGAACCTATGGAGGATTCTGAGGTCTACATAGCCAGTTTAGGTATTGCCCTGTTTCTTTTGGTCCATTTCTAGACTGTAGACCCCATGTCCCCTTTACACACCTTGTGTTCCATCCCCCAGATCATGTCATTCATCACACAGCCTTCTTATTCACATATGTTAGATGAACCCTCATAAGTAGCACAGCTTCTCCAGTATAACGTGCTTTTTTCCTCAGATGTTTTGTGTTGTTCATTCATTATTTAAAAAGGGGGGCAGTTATTTTTTCACATGGGGCCAGGCAGGTTTGGAAGGCTTTCTCCCTTAATAAATGAAATCATCATTTACTCTGTAAATTACTCTGTATTTACTCTGGTTATCTCTGTATTAAGGTAAAAGGTAACAGTAGCTTGATGATCTGAGTCATTTAAATGTCACAATTTTTGAAAAAACTAATGAAGGAAGGGGGCAAATACTTTTTCACAGCCCTGAAAATTGTGATTGTTCTACTTAGCACATAAGTTATATAAGCATTAGCAACAATCATTAAGAAGATGGCCTTTTTTTTGGACAAAATCTATACAGGGTTTTTAAAGGTTGATGTTTTAATGGTTTAACCACAAAATCTTCACTAAAAAGAAGTAGGTGCAGACCAGTTTGATGCATTGAAACATCAAATTAATCTGCACTTCCCAGTGTGTGTTTTTTCTATTCAAAAATTACAATTGCCAGATGTTAAATGCTGCAAATTTTACATATACTTTGCTGCAGAGAACCGCCTGAAGAAGTTAAAGGGCCAGTCCAGTGATGTAACATCGAGGGACATGTTGCGCTCCTTGTCTCAAGCTAAGAAAGAATGCTGGGATAGATTCCTGCACGATGCACAGACCTCAGAGCTCTTCCAAGGTGGTGATATGGATGAGAGGTAATGAATCATCTTCTTAGTAGAGGAGTGTTTTTTTTTCTTTCCTGCACATTGACATTATATTTTTTAAATTTAAGGTATCGAGTAAATCACCTGCCGTTTCCCCTAAATTTCTAAACATTTTTGACTTTTTGTCTCTCTCCCTTCTCAGTGCTCTTGAACATTTTAAGAGGTGGCTGATTCCTGAGAAGGTGGCCATCAGTGCAGAGGAGCTGGAATATCTCCTGAGGCCGTCTCAAAATAAGGAGCCAGCTGGATCAGACCAAACACAAAATGAAGACACAGAGGGAGAGAGAGAAATACATAACCCTGAGGAAGATGATACACATAGCCCTGAGAAACTGGAGTGCTAAAATAGTAACACTAAGTAATTTGGAGTGTATTCGGTAAGCGTGACTTATTACCCCAACATTCATTTGGAGCTGTGTTATGTCATATTGCTATTTTGGCCAAAGCTTTTGTTATCAGCAGTCAGAAAAGCTATTACAACCTGTCATTATCCTCTATATCTGCAGCAACTGGGTGTTAAGTACTAATTCAGTCACATGTCTTTTGTCCTTGCTATTCATCTTTTTATCCACATCATGCATAAAAACATATAATAAAAGACTGAAATTAGACTTGTTTGTCCTCTAGCTGCAGAATTACTATCCAGTCTGTGCAGTGTCTCCTTCTATATTTGTAACAAGAATGGTTCCCGTCTTATTAAAATACATATGCAAAGGTTAATGATGGGCCACATGCAGTATCATGTTGTAAATTAGTCTAGCTCTGACGTATGTAATGTATTATCTGCAGCCTTTTTTTTGTCTAATAACAGTGACATCAAAAGTAGGAACACTGTGATAGTAACATATTGTGTAACATCTTTATTTTTCTCATGTTGAATTTTTTTCATAAGACATTCTACCCAAGTTTCAATAAAAAAAACCTGTAGAACTGATTCCGTTTTTGTCTGATCTGATCGTTAGCTGAGACGCTAAAATACTGCCTAGTTAAATAAATTAGGTACAGCTGAAATGCAGTTAAAATTTAAAAATAATTCTAAGACCCTGAGCTTTGGGTGTGTGCTCTGGTCTTCTTTCTTTGTGAGCACTAGTTGGAGATGTGTGTGCTTATGTGTGTAAAAGAGAGTGATGGCATCAGTGTATCAGGCATCTAACCTGTATACCTTTATGACTGCACAATCTTTAGGTTTCTGCAAACATCACAAGTGTCCCACACTGGTTCTGAATGGAATAATAATTGTGAATCTGTGTCATTATGCTACTTTCACTCAATTTGCATATTTATATAGATTGGATGCAAGATAGTCATTTCTCGTATCTGTGCTAGATAAGTTTCCACATCACGCTTGTGTGAGATGCATACTTGATGAAGTCAGAAAACAGGTGTGGACTTGAACCATCCAGGGATACTGGGTCAACAGCAAGTCAGAGAATGGATACAAGAACATTTCTAAGTCACTGAATATCCCCTAGAGTACAGATACTGTAAAGTCATTACTCAGAAAAGAAAGAAAATGGCACAGGGGTGCATCTGCCTATAGGAGGCCATATTCAAAAATGGAGTGCCGAGGGAGGGAGTTACATGGGTCCATGGTTGAGATGTAAAGGTTGGGACTATAACAACTGTTGGCCAGGATCATCAGCAGTGGAGGCTTTATGGGAGAGTGGCAAAGAGAAAAACAGTTCATATTAAATCTAAAGGTAGAGTTGGTTTTCAGAAGACTCTGAGGTGGAAGTGGATACTTTTCACAGGCAAAGGGGATAGCTAAAATATTAGTGATATTGTAAAAGAGTTTTACAGCATAACAAATTAAAACCTTCACATTGACCACAAAGTTAAATCAGCGATTCTCTGGGACACTTTCGACAAAAATGAACATTAAAACACACATAAAAATACGTTTTATTGCAGGGTTGTTCTGTTTAACTGCACGCTGAATACAACTTAAACTGGCAGCTGAGTGTGATTCTAAATTAAATCTATTCAGCCAACATCTTCTCAAATTGTATTCATGTGAATAATGGCAGCCATGACTTCATTCTGTGAATCAATTTCAACTCAGGTCCTTGACATAAAACCCTCTGGAACACCTTGATTAGTCTGCTCTCTTCTAGGACCCACAGGACTCAAAGTGTGAAATCCACTGAATTGAGCAAAACCAAAATGGTGTTTGTTTTTAAGGGCTGTGCTCCTTATCTTGACACATAATGAAGTGGGGTTTATTTCTCCTGTTCTGGAGGATCCTTTCTATTTCAACAAAAATAGTTAAGTGACTCGCCAAATCCAGCTCTGACAGAGCTGTCCTTTGTGGTAATGTATTGGATTCTGATGATGCATAATAGTGTGAAGCCCCAAATGGCAGGAAATAAAAAATTTATTGACTATTCACAACACAGTCCTCTCTCCCCATCAGCAGAATACTTGTGGCTTGGTGGGAATCTTGAATTATTTTTCCTTAATAAAATATAGCTTCATGAAATTTGTTCCTTCTTTCTGAATGACCCTGGATGATGGGATATTGTATATGCACTGACTCATAAATATACAATATGCTTAATAAAATACTACAGACAAAAGAAGTATGAAAAATGTTCTTGCCAAAAAGTTACAATTATAAATTTCGGATCTACAGGCTCAGGGAGCCCAGTGGCATAGGTCAGGGGGGCATTGAGCAGTTTTTTGCAGCAGAGGATGGAGCCCGATTCTCCTCTGCTGACATAGAAATTCCTCCCAGAAAGACCTCTTGGAGATAGACCTAGCCTAGGTTTTTTGGGCCTGGTCTTCTGAAATCCTGATTGGGAGAGTGAAAATAGCAGAAGGCAATGTTCACTGGACATTGATCATCTTTTCTGCATCAGGACCGTGTTTGACAGACCAAAGTCATGTGTAAGACTAATTTTCACCCATGAAAATAACATCAGCATCAAGACCCAGGCTAGATATGGGAAGAACATGAAGTAAACAGTTCTGTATTGGCAGCTGATTTTAATGTTTTAAGGCTCAACACTAGATCCTAGGTATCTTGGAACAGGATTTTACATGTTTGTTGACAAGCGTCAGACTTTTCGAAGACCGTAAACAGTAGGGCTTGTGGAACTTACAGGGAAACCGGAAGGATTGCCCTCGCTCAGCAATCCCTACTATAGTGTTGACCATAAAACTCTGCGCTCTTATCACACTGTTTTATCACTTTCTATATGTTGCAATAGCAAACAGCTACTGTGCCCCTAAAAGAACAGCTCAGGAGAGACACAACCACTCACGACCACACTTGTCTTCCAATCAGTGTCTAGACTAATCCACAGAAAAACACATCCTGTGGAAGGAGAAGCTGTGTGTTGTGTAGCCTAGGGTAACACAATGAAAGTGTATGATCAGGTGCTCTGTTTTGATGTGTTTCACAGAATATAAAAAATCATACCTATGACTAAATACAGTTTTATTATATATATATATATATATATGATCATTTATTATATGTTTTTTTTTTATTATTTTCTTTGCCTGATGCCTTTGTATACAGTTGTTGGTGGTAGAAAATGAACACAATGACAATTTCAATATATATGGTGTGATATGTCTGCAGGATTCATATTTAAATAGCTCAGGCTATGCTTAAAATAACAATATTAATTTCTTGCTTGTAACTTATAGCACTGAATTTACACACACTTTACAAAAAAATGGGTAAATGAGTATTAAACTGACATTTCTGAAACAACATATTAAAATTTTACTTAATTGTTAATATGTAAAAAAGATGATTGCAATGCGAACTCCCATAGTGATAAATTATATCCTTGCTCCTAAACAGATCCTGGCTGTTTAGAAGCAAGGCTACTAAAGAAAAGTTTTTAGTTCTATGAAAACTATTATTAAACTAAAATACTGTATGATTAATGCGTCAATAGTTTGCAATTTTTTTGTGCTGAAAAGGACATCAGAATTATTAAATAGTAGTGAAATATTGCACTGTAAAACACAACCAACTACAATTAATTCCATTGGTTGTTACAGACTTCAATTTGTTCTTAATGAGAATCCAAATTTGGATGAAATAATACAGTTCAATTAAATAGATGCTTTAGATATATTCCCCATGTCCTCCAGTTCATCTTCATACCCTTTGCACCTACGAACATGATGAATCACAAGGTTACACTGTTTTTTCGTAGCTCCGGCACAAAGACTGGCAATTTTAAAATTAGTTTAAGTTTAATGAATATTTAAGATGTGCTGCTAGAGAAAGATCATGGTTTGTTACTCAATCACTCAATTTTTGCTGTGTTCCCTCATGTTGGCTTCTGGTGTGTGTTTCTAGAAAGAGGCTGCATTGTATTAAACGTCACAGCTGGAAATGTAACATCCATTCAGATGATTCCGGGAAGATGGGAACATAGACTATTTAAGAAAATAAATTGATGATGAGGATTTTTTTCTTCTTCTTAGACATTTAGTCAAAGTCAGTGAAGATGTATGTTCCAGGATAAATTTAAGGCGTCTACTAGTGATGAGCAAAAATATGGATGAAAAAACATGTTTCAGGATCACTAGAAATTGTGTAACATCTACATACAACTACTACAACATACTACATTAAACCGCAGACACTTTATAAGTCCCAGCAGAAAATTTATAGTTATTCAATGGCAGATGAAGGTACCATTAAACAGTGCAAGGTTATAAATTTATTATTAATAATCCGAGAGGTACTTTATATCCCAAGTGATGATAATGACTGTCCATTGGGGGGGATATTGAGTGCGACGGAAAGGAGAGACAAGGAATATTTTTTTTTAAGGCATACAAAAGGTGACTCATTCACATGAACACATACTGTACGTCGTGAGAGAGAGAGAGAGAGAGAGAAAAGAGAGAGAGAGAGTGAGAGCTCTTTATTCTAACAGAGAGCGGGCTGCAGTGAAGAGGTGAGACTGCACAACAGTGGCACTCCTTGCAGACAGAGCACACAAACAGGTGGTGGACTGTCCATCTAACAAGTGATTTCTGATGGCTCTAAGAGGTACTTTTTTCTTTAATTTGTACTTTTTCAAAACATGCACAGGTAATTGTCAAGTTTGCATCATATCCTTTAGATAATAAATAGTTTTAATATAAGGTTAATATTAGAAAATGTATCTATGTTATTTTCTATGTATTTATGTGTTATGTTAGCATGAAAGGGGTACAATTCATTTCTTTTAATTTTTCTTTGGATTGGACAAACAATTTAGACAATCTTATTGCAAAATTTAAACAATTTAAAAATAGACATTTTCTTATGAGATGAGAAGTGCTTTGGTCAAGATCTCATGCTCAGCTTCATCTCATACTGTATATTAGGCAAAGTAGGGATTAACATTTACAGATGATCATGTTTTTATTAATTAAACATACACTATATTGCTGCTGTGTAGCCAGTGAGAAAATAATGCATGAGCCTAAAACACTTGTTCTGGAGGCACATTGTATTTCAATCATCTTCAATGTGCAAATTTAAATAGAAAACCCATTCAAATATTCTCCTTCCCGTCATTGCTGTCATGTAGCTTTTGTTAATGAAACTAGTAATTTTAGTCACAGGCAGAGCTTTTCCAAGCCGCTGTGCAAAAGGTGGAATAAATCAGCAGTCATACCCATTTTCAGACTGTTTTATAATATCTGACTGTATAGTTCTAGTTTTTTAGTTAATGCTCAGCAATCACTATATGTCAGTGCATGTTTCAGCAGTTGTCCAGGATGGCAATCTTTCAGTGTCACTCAGAAGCTACAGTCTGAAGATGTTGTATCTACTATTGTTCTAACAAATAAGCATAAGAGTGGCAAAGTGAAGCTCACATGGATTGGGTGGATGGTTATTGACTGGTTATGTCAGACAGGAAAAAAAAGATGTGAAGATCAGTGTACAAATGGAACTAGACAAATGTATTATTGCTGAGAGAGACTCAATAGAGAGATTCAATACCTGCTTCATCCTTTTAATGAAATTTATTGACTAAGAGTTTTGACGCTGGGCACTAATTAGTCTGTTCTAATGAGTCATGTCTTCAATCTTTATATCTTATAATGCTGTTAATATCACTTTGCACTCAATCAAAATGCCTGTAAATAATAAAAAAATATATGTCAGTAAACAAGTGTGTGTAAATAATGTGTAGGCAAAAACGGTGTTAAATAAGATAAATGCCCACAAAATAATGAGCAGATTTTTTTTGGACAATCTTATAATAAATTGTTATTCATTCTGGATTCTGCAGCTATGGACTGGGAGAAGTCACTGAACCAGTCCAGGGTGAACACTTCTTCATTCTCTTCCTCCTCCTGCAATTACTCTCACCCATTTTTCACAACCTCCCCATTCTCAGCCCCTTCCTTCTCTGGCCTGGAGCTCCTGTTTGACCTGAGGCTCCTCTTCCTCCCTCTCTACACTGCTGTGGTTCTGATCGCCTGCTCTGGTAACTTACTCCTGCTCTTTCTCATCTGGCACAAAAAGAAAAGGCACAACACCACAAACTTCCTCATCAGCAACCTGGCACTTGTTGACTTGGTCATGTGCATCTTTTGTGTCCCTTTGACAGCCTCCTATGCTTTTGACAAGCGTGGCTGGGTATTTGGACCCCATATGTGTCATTTTGTCACTGTCATGCAGTCTGCAGCTGTCTATGCAGCAGTTCTGTCCCTTATGGCCATCGCAGTGGATCGTTATATTGTTGTGGCTTACCCCATTCGCAAAAGAGGAGGCTGCCAGTTTTGCTGGGGTCTGGTAGTCCTGATTTGGCTTTCTTCTCTGGCTTTATCTACACCTACAGCGCTGCACACTGTGTACGTAGACCTACGGGCTGCAGGCCTGCAGATGGCCGTGTGTGAGGAGTTTTGGGACGGCCAGGAGAAAGGTCGCCTTATTTACTCCTCTTTCATCCTCTTCTTCTCCTACTTTGTCCCACTGGGTGCTGTCTCCATTTCCTACTGTGCTATATCTTATAAGTTAAAGCAAAGGACCATGTCCAGCCTGACAGCATGTCCAGAGCTGAGACCTGCCCGGGCTGCCTGGACCAGACAGAGAAGGAAGACATTTTGCCTGCTTCTGGTGTCTGTCCTTTGTTTTGCCTTCTCTTGGCTCCCCTTACAGGTACAGATTGTTAAAAGAAGAGATTTGTTTGATTATATGTCAGAGCATAACCAATAAATGTGTAAAGTAATATATCAAAGCCTTATAAAATATGTCTACAGAATCTTAGATAAGAAGAATGATACCACCTTCACATATCCACTGAAACATGCATTGTTTATTTTTTAAACTGACCAGCATAACAGCAGTGAGTTGAAGAAGTCTTGTGATCAAAATCAAGTTATCAGGCAACCAGGAGAAAGTCTTGAATCAAATTCATTGCTCCTTGAATGATGATTAATTTTAACTTTGCAGGTAGTGAATCTGATCCATGACCTAGACACAGACTTCACCATCTTGGGGAAGGAGTACATAAACGTCATCCAGGTGTCGAGTCACCTGTTCGCCATGAGCTCCACCTGCTACAACCCTTTCATTTACGCCTCATTACACGATAAATTGCTGTCCTACATGTGTCATCGCTTCCTGTCCCGGAGGAGAGTAAAAGGAAAGGATGGGGGTCAAGGCTCAAGCATCCTGACAATATCCCACAGACTTACACGTCATCACACCTCCACCATTGTGGGAGATTTACCAGGTGCTGCTGTACCTCAAGACAATTATGCTTAAATAGTTGTTGGCACAAGAATTTTAACCAAGACTTTGGTCACACCCTTCTGAGGATCCTGAATGTCTGAGGCTCTGAGTCAAGACCTGAGTTTTTCTGAGGCCCTCTTCTGATTATGGTTACACCTGATAGCACAACCTTTCACCATAGAGATAATAGGGCTTCATTTATCTCTTCTTGTGGTTGATAATTGGCTAAACTACCTGCTCCTATTCTGTACTACAATAACAGTCTATTATTTTCACTTTTATTTTTAAAATAAATATCATACAGAATCCTTACTTTACACAAACAAGATTTAATACAACAAAAGCAAAGATTAAATGATGAGATTACACTAAAATACTCACAATGATATTGCTCACCCCCAGAGGCCAAAAGTCTTCAAGAGCCTTGTGGGTGTTCTCAGAACCATATTCTGGTCCTGATTTTTATCAGTGTATATCTCAGCAAATTAATGTGAAACATGGCAGCATTCACACTGACAGATAAATGTAATAAAATATAATTTAAAGCTGTACACAGCCACACTCAAATCAAACATATACAATGGCAAACAGCTTTGTATGGAATTCATGGCTATAAAAATACTAGCCTGCTGTGATTATAATGAAACGTGTAATAATTTATTTTTCACCAAGCTATAAATGTTTATTTTGTGAAAGTTTTTTGTTATTAGTAACATTTTCATTAACATGATCTTGTGGATTTCTAATGCTGTGCATAATCTTAATGGCATTTTCAGTATGTATACAGAATTGGCTGTTCTCATCCAATGTTTTACCTGTCAACTTTAACTGATAGAATGTTATACAATATATGTGTTATTAGAATATGTGTATTAGATACATGTTAATCAATAATATCAGATGTATTTTGTTGAATTTCCCCCAATAAACTGGATAATTTAAATAATCTCTCTCTCTTCATGCATATCATGATGGTTAAGTGATAAAACAGTAGCATGGAGAGTCTCCATGATAATGAATATTGTGTTTCTGTCATTCAGTTTCACCTTGAGCCACTGAAAGCTTTTTACACGTTCTGCAGCAGCTGTGACATTTGATGAGAAATACACTGTTTGCAAAATCTGTAGCATGTTTAAATGTCAACATTTTGGTGGTGATCGAGTAAAAATATCTGTGCGGTTCATTAGGATAAGTAAATGGTAGAGTGGTTAATTCCGAGCACCGTGCCATGCCTCGACACTCTGTGTTAAAGTAAATACAAATGATATCGGATAAGTCATCTTCAAAGTTTGAACATAATAACCAAATCTACTAACAGCTATGTCTACATTTGTCAATACCTGTAGTGTGTACATTTTTTACATATACATAACAATACTGAAAGATAATGTGCATCTGTTTTCTTTCTTTCTTGAAGCTGTCACACTAATAAAATTGTTACAATATACAGTTTGCTGGTTTAAAATTGTCCAGACTGCACCACTTGTGTCACTACTATTACTGGTAGTTGATTTGAGCGCCAAAGGTTCAGAGCAGCTCCACTGAAAAATGAATCACTTTTACCCGAACAAAAGCAGCAAAAACGAGCAATCTGGTGAGTAATGCATCATTGTGAGGTTTTCAGCACATTCTGACCTCAGCATTTCTGTCTGTAGGTCCTGCAGTTATCGTTATGAACCCTAGCCATTAAAGAGCTGCCAGACTGTTTCAAGTCGTAATGTGAATGCGGGGATTGCATTTTTCTGTACATTCCTCTTATATCCTGTTACATTAATAAGAAATCAGATGAAAAAAGAAAACATGGATTCTTCAATTGTGTGCAAAGGTGCCTCTGTATTACACATCAAGCTAAAATGGGGAGTGGTGTCTTTTTAGGTTACGTTTTTACAGCAAAAGCAAAACCTTCCTTGATCTAATTTTCTCAGATTTGATCTCACAAAAAAGGGCATCAGATATTATGGTTGTACAGAGACTGCTTATTACAGAAAAACCAGACATCCTTTATAGATAAAGATACATATAATAGCAGCTGGTGGTTGGGATTGCCAAGCAAGCAGTAGAAGCAGTAGAAGTGGGAATGAGCTGCAGTGTGAAAATATGAGTTTACAATAGAAGACAAGGAGAGGCTGTTGAATATCATTTCAGAGAAGTGTAATTGTTGTCACTTCTGCTGATGGCTGCACATGCGGTATATTAAACTCACACTTCTACTCATGCATGCTGCTTTCTTTTTGCCTGACTGAATTCTGAATATCCTTTATGAAAATGCAAATGACAGGCCTAACTACGTTTTCACATGGAAAGACTCTTTTTATGGTACAGTAGTCATGTGCTGTGTATACATTCAGAAGAGATAATGTGGTAATGTTGTTGGCAACTTCTCAAAAGGCAAAGCCACTGTGCCTTTGATTCAGCACATCACTGTGTGTGCAGTTATACAAGGCAGGAGAGGTTTAAAAGTAGAGAGTGGTATAAGATTGCAATGAGTCAGCCTGTGGAAAACATTGCAGGTGTGTAATTTAAACACAACATGACCTCGATTGAAATATTCTGCACTCATGTAGCTGACCGACATGAAATAAAATCAACGTATCCACACACTTTTTTGTTGTTTAATTTTAAATCAAGGTAAATTCTTTTAACTGTCCGCAGCTTTAGCTGCTTGTTTTAACAGTGAAAGTATAATTAAAAGCTTTGTCTGAAGTAGCTCTGTGAGCTTCCACCACCCTTTATGCATATGTATGTCCAGATCTGTTCACCTCAAGTGATATGTTTTACATGCAATAAATAAGATTCAAATTTGTGTTTGTTCCACCATCACTTTAGGTGGCAGGAGCTAGGACTTCATTAATTACCCTAAAAAAAGCAACCATCAAATTATGAATCTTTTAATGGATTATTAGCCTAATTATTTCAATTACTTTCCTGTTATCCATGATTTAAGCTACTTATTTGTCTGTTTAACAGTAAATTACTTTATTATTGTTTTTAGCTGTTTATCCATTTGCCTACTTTGCTCATTAGTAAACTACAGACTGAAACAGATTGAAAAGTTTTATGAGATTACATTCTGTTTTTCATAAAGCTGGAGGAATTAATTTTGGCAAAGATGTAAACATACAGTTTGTTATTCAGGTTTGTAAAGCTAATCATTCTAAAGCAGGGTCACTTCCTTTTTTATGAAAGTATTCCCTACTTGTCAATGCATCATTGTCAGTTTGAACACAATAGGAAGTATAAGTATTTTATTCATGAATATCTCTGATCGGGCGGCACGGTGGTGTGGTGGTTAGCACGGTCGCCTCACAGCTCCGGGTTCGATTCCCGGGGTCGGCCGGGTGCCTTTCTGTGAGGGGTTTGCATGTTCTCCCCGTGTCTGCGTGGGTTTCTTCCGGGTACTCCGGTTTCCTCCCACCGTCCAAAAACATGCATGTCAGGTTGATTGGGCCTTCCGAAATTGTCCGTAGGTGTGTATGTGAGTGTGCATGGTTGTTTGTCTGTTCGTCTGTATGTCGGCCCTGCGATGGACTGGCGATCTGTCCGGGCTGTACCCTGCCTCTCGCCCGAAGACAGCTGGGATAGGCTCCAGAACTTAGAGAACTTCGCGACCCGAACTCGGATTAAGCGGTAGATAATGGATGGATGGATATCTCTGACCTAAAATGTATTCATGAACACACGATCATGGCACAGTTACTGAGCATGCATACAAACACATAATCACAGCAGGTTTTTGCTACTCTTATTCCAAACATGGTCACAGTTACATATTTACTTGCTCATGCCATTTAAAACTGTATAACCTGATTAAGAGGTCTGGTACATATTCATAAGAAGCCTGATTAAAGAAGTTAGATGATTTACTTGATTTGAAGACAACCACGCTCTTGTCTTTCCTGTCATGATCTATGCAGATAACAGATAAATGGGACAGTAATTACTTCAGGTGGGAAGATGTGAGTGAATTATAAAAGCAGAAACAAAAGGTTTTTAAATGGTGACTTCATTTATTAAGGGAAAAAAGCTGTCTAAACCTGCCTGGCCCTATTGAAAAAAGTGTCTGCCCCCTAAACCTAATAACTGGTTGTGCCACTCTTTGCATGCTCTTAAGGTCATGCCACAGCATCTCAATCGGCTTTAAGTCCGGACTTTGAGTAGGCCACTCCAAAGCTTAATTTAGCATTTTATTTGAGCCATTTAGAGGTGGACTTGGTGTTGTGTTTAGCATCATTGTCCTGCTATGTATTCCAAGTACACTTGAGCTTGAGCTCATGAAGTGATGGCTGGACATTCTCCTTCAGGATTTTCTGGATGAGTGCAGAATTCATGGTTCCATCAATTGTGTCAAGTCGTCCAGGTCCAGTAGCTGCAAAGCATCCCCAGACCATCACACTACCACCACCACTATGTTTGACTGTTGGTATGATAAGAAAATAGGAATTACTTTGTTACATATAGGGCCAGACAGGTTTGGACAGCTTGGGTTATTTATGTCTAATATTAAAATATATTTGATGAGCTGAATCATCTATGTGGTCTTCTGGGAAGGCTGTTCACAGGTTTAGAGTTTATGAGTTAGGTTTATGGGAATATTTGACTTTTTTTTTTCCAAGAGACCATTTGTGAAGTCAGGCACTGATGTTGAAAGAGAAGGCCTGGCACACAGTCTCCAATTCATCCCAAAGGTATCTATCAGGTTGAGGTCAGGGTCTGTGCAGGCCAGTCAAGTTCCTCCACACCAAACTTGCTTATCTATGTCCTTATGGACCTTGCTTTGAGCACTGGATTAATAGATTTGGAGAGTTGCCCCAATATTTTTGGCAATATAGTGTACAGCCAGATCAAACATTAAAATATGTTAGAGCTGGGTGAGCCACCTTGTGGGTATCATCTATTACTACATCTGTCAACCAGACCAGTATTTGCCTCTTAGAAAAAGACTCACACAAGTTCAAACTCATATATTATTTATTACAATTAAATATTTTTCTTATATTACAGAGGTCCATTTAAAACCATACAAATAATCTGTGCTGTGATTAATATTTCCATAATATTTCCAAAATGCCATGCAAAGAATATGAACAAAAATTCACATCAGAATAACCAAAGTTAAGGTTTTGTACACCTGGGAATGAGATTAAATTCATATTACAATACCCCCCTGTCCCTCTATCTCTTTTTGGTGCAAACATTTGTGGTGATTTAAGATCAGACCAGCATCATCAGACAAAAATGAAAGGCATTTGGAAGGTGAGTACAAACAACAGTATCTGCTCATTCCTTTCTTGATGGAAAAAAAATCGGTCTATATATGGTTTATAGGAACAGGCACAGAGGACCAATTAAGACATTAGTATCACACATTTTGATTAAACATAATTAGTTTGCTGAATGATTCCTAAGGCCATAATTTGTACTGTGTGTGATTCCTAACACTGATTCAGAACACCCAGTGGGATTTTAATTTAAATCAGATGTAGTTTACCCAGTTCTGCATTGTTGCATTCTGCTGTGTGGGCTTTACTACTGTACATCCACAGACAATGAATAGTCAAGACCTTAGCTCAGACAGCGGAGGTCTTACCATTGTTTTGATGCCCACTGACCTTTAGTCTATTCCTTCCATTTTAGCCTAAATAACCATTATTAACGTATTCATATGAGGAGGTTTGACTGAAAGTCAAAAATGAATCTCTCAACTGATTATAATAAATTCTTTTTTTGTAAATTAATTTATGTGCCCAGAAGTGGGCATTTTGAAGTGATACACCACCCAAAATCAGATTTTTGATTGTTTAGGATAGTCCCTGTAATTGTTAGATGGCTTTATATAGTTTCTCGTTTCCTCCTTCATGTAGAATACTGCTTGTGGCCACTCAGTAAAATACTTCAAACATCTCAAATTCTTCTGCAGCACTATCCTTCTTTTCAGCGTCAGTGGCTAAGTACATCACCTCTGTGTTGTGCTGTCAGCCTCTACAAAGCTCTACCAAAAAGTGTGTCTTTGGGCAGAAATGTGATTAGTGGAACATGACGAGCATGCATTACAAATCAAATTAACCACAGCCTCTGTTATTTCAGAAGGATGAAACTACAAACCATTGTCATAGTTCTTTTAACAACTGTCAGGTCCTTGGGTGTTGGGTGTTTGATACAGATCATTTTCAATTTAAATCATACATGGGCAGACATTTGTCAGATTAAATGTGTTAATCAAGGGTAAGTTCTACACTTCACGGTCACGTTAATGAGATGTACCTAAGATGCATTTCAAGCATCTAGGAATCAATATCAGCACACCAAGAAGCTCCATAACAAAAGGCTGAGATTCTAAATGAAAGGCTAGGAATGCTCTATAAGGCAGCAAGATCGAGGGGCACAGGCTAATGGCAAGGTAAGTTTAAATCATTGTAGCATTTAAAGGTGAAGAAGCAAAGCTTTATCATCTGAGGAAACGTGACAAGAAGCTGGGAGAGGCGAAGGTACAGTTTGGTCCTGTAGTTTAAGCATCTCTGGTCACAAGTTAGCTGGTGTCCTTCAACTGTATCTGAGGTCTTACCAAATACCCCAAATGTGTCTTCAGATCTGCCTGGAGAACTTCAACATTACACACTTCACAGACTCGTATTGAGAAAGCAAGCTCAATCAGTCACAGAAATACTATTGCAAATGACTCACGCACTTTTCTTCGTAGACAGTGTAGCTAAGAAGGAGAGACAATTCTGACCTTCGCTCTAATCGGGAATGAAAGCCACTCATCTAAAAATTATATTCTTTAAAATTATCTTTTGCAAATAAAATATATTTTCTTAGTACAGAAATAAATACATATCTTTTCTCAAACATAGGAATGAATCATCACAGATCTAAATGCTACACTGAATATATTACTCACCATCTCACTGGTGAGGAAACAAGAATATAGGTGACTAACTGATGCCATCTGCCATGAAGAGACTCATCCAGATATATAAATGCAAATATACAATATAAGCTGAATCCAGAGTCAAATCACACCTCTGGCAAACAGCTTTGAGAAAGTAAAAATATTACATGGCATTAGCATAACAAAAATTCATGTAATGTTTGGCTCATTAGATGACTTCACAATGCAAAACCAAAACCTTTTCTAGAGTGCAGGTCTGTCCTATAGCGTGAAAATCACCACACGGGTGAATATCAGTAAATATGCAGCTGGGCCCAGTAGCTAATTAACCAAAGACTGGAACTACAGGTGTAACTGTTAGACAAGCTGTTTTTAACCATTTCCAGTATTGTTCAATTGAACAAATTGAACACAGATATCTGCACTAGAGCTTTTTCATGAAATGTCAGTATACATTGCGTCGTAGAAAACTGTATGTTTCTACATCAAGATGGACACCAAGAAACTACAAATTAAAGAGGAATCCAATGATGAACGTGATGAAGTCTTAAGCCACTCAGCCGGAAATCTCTTTGTTTCTCATTTCCTCACAAGAACTAATGCGGGACACTAAGCCTGAGATCTATGGCGTATCATTGAGACACGCAGATAGTAACATTATTCACATGTAACATCAACCTGTCCTCTATCAAAAGTCACATTTCTAAGAGCTACAGTAGCATTTTCTACAGCAGAGCATGTTCCAGATTCTTCACACAGCTGCTACTACACCAGAGAGCCATACAGTAAATGACCATTTAAGACCATTTTAAAGACCATTTACACTAGCACTTTAACTCTAACATCAGACCATCACTCCTACTAAATAAATGTGTGGCATGTTAAGTACGAACAAAAGATTTCAAAACAAAATAAGCTCATCTTTTACTCCTTCATCCTGAACTTCCAGTTCCTCTCTCGCAGATGCAGCAGGTAGGCATGTATCTAATTAAAGTTGTGGAGAATGAAACTGAAGCAACAACATAATGTGTCATGCCCCATCAGATGCTACTGCAGGTTTTTGAGTAGGCGTCCATAGCGGAAGTCATAAACGTGTCGACAGAAAAACACCAGGTCTGGGTCAACGTCATCGGGCACACAGTGGTGGGCGGGCATGGTGTTGCTCACAACAGGTGGCACCATCAGGGAGGCAGCGCTGACATGTACGCCCTCCCCACGGCGTTTTACCAAGGCACAAAAGCTGGACACAGCACAAACACAGGGCATCAAACTTTTAACACCTTCAAAAACATTCAGTAACACAGTCTATCATCGTGCCTTTTAAACATTCAAAGAGCTTTATAAACCATTATTATACAATATCCTTAGCAAGACCAAGTACTCTCGTATGTACTTAAATGGAAAATCCTAATACCACTGTAACAAGTAAATATCTTTTCTTTCTTACCGACAATACTGAGCCAATGTTAGGACATAGCATTTGTCTTCAATACAGGCCACACTATTCACATCCTGGTGACGAGACGCAAAGATTTCATTCTAGGGAACAAGAGTTGTGTTTTATTCATGTGTTAGCTCAGAATAAAAATAGTCATTTAACAACATTTGATCCCTGTATAGTTTTCAGGCACATATAAACCTCAACTGAGAGGGACCTCATCTCTCTTCTACATTGGAGACAAGTACTTCTCTCTCACCTTTTTTTAACTTCATAATATGTTTATCTTCTTTCTCTGAGCCATAAAGCCCTTTTGTAGCTCTTACACTTCTACTCTGATGTGTATGTTGTTTGTTAGTGCAGCCAAGAACAGACAGACTTCATGTGGTTTATTGTTTCTAGTGATTGAATAAAGTGCAACTTATTCCTCTGGGAGAAGGAAACACTACAGAAGCTTTTCTTCCACGTGTGTGTGTGTGTGTGTGTGTGTGTGTGTGTGTGTGTGTGTGTGCCTGCATGCGGTGTGTTTATTTCCTACCATCTCATTGAAACACATTTACAGTTACCGATTTAACCTGAAAATCGTCAAATATAATGTATTTATTTTGATGCACATTCCCTGTACAAAATGATCAGATTTTTAAGGGCTTTCAGAAGATAAACTGGAGACACTGTGACTGTTCAGTGCTTTTATTCTATATTACCCATCAATGAAAAAGAGAGGCTGGGGTTTACAAGATCCTTTTTGTGTCTGTCTATGATTTTCCTGTTGTCAAAAAAATCATGAACAATCCAAATCATACAGCTATAAGCTCAATTTTTTACATATTTAGTGCTCTAGTTAATATTAGTACTAGTGTGTGGGGCAGCATAAAGATTTGATCGTACACAAAAGCTGAACACACACACAAACGTTCTAAAGTAAAGGCCATGTGGAACATGTCCACATTTGTGCACGAAAGAATACGATGGTGACCTCTTGACAGCATCAAGAAAATATGTGGGATTAAATCAAGAGAAACCACAGTGAACATGTTATGGTAATAAAGGAACCTGTCAGCCAGTAGAAGCATGAGGCACACTGTTGTATTTTTAATAGTGTGTGGATGACGCTGGAAGCTTACGGTAAAGAGGAATATCGAAATGTCTACGCAGAAGGTGTGGCATTAGAAGCTAATTAGCAGAGCAGCAGTTCTGCTGCTGCCTGTGTGTCTATGCAGAAGTGTAACACAGCGTTAGGCACAGAATTTAGTTTTAATGACCAAGGGCCAAAACAATCACTTTAATTACATGCATTAAAACATAAGAAAACAGACTTTAAGCAGAGAAATTCAGCTTATGTTGTGTTTCCATACTTGCAACAAATGTAAACTACACCTTTTTTTAAAGCTCTTTCTGTGTAGACAAGCTAAATCAGGACAGGCTATGCCATACAGTACTTATAAGAAGAACGGTATTCTTCTAATAAGCATATAAGAATATACTTATTCGAAGAATTGCTTTTTTATTTATTTTCATAATCTCTACTGACACAATGTATGATACACTGTACTGGACCTTACACGGTGATTTACATTAAAATTTGACTGGAGTTATGTTTCAAGAGTCTGATATTTAATTGACCACTCACCAAACAATTAAACTCCTTGGCCGTGGTATAAAAAGTGTGCTCCTTACCTCACAATGTATGCTGAGATTGTGTCTTCCCTGCGTGTGCTCTGGACGGTAGTACCAAAACAAACTCATCATCAGCTCTCCTAAAGAAAAAAAAAAACCACACAGTTCACCTGAGTTCAGTTCTTAAGGTAGTTATTACTGCATTACTTCAGCTTCTCTTGTGTTGTGAGTTAACACTCAGTACAGTGTGTGTGTGTCATACCTGATTCTGGCTCTTCCCACAGAGCTGAGATCTTAGCCACATAAGGCAGAGATTTCTTCCTAGGTCCAGATTTCAGCAGAACAGTGTCTCTGACCCGAACCAGCTCTCCGTCCCTCTGGATTCCCTCAAAACACTTCCTCAGCACCAGAGCCTCCTCTCCCTAGGAACATAGAGCAGCAGAGAAAAACTGACTCCTCCAGCAGCTGGAATCTGATAAGCTGTGAGAGGCTGGGGGTAAAAAGCTGCAACATGTGATCTGTATTGAATTATTTCTGTGTCTCGACAGACATGTGAACAGTTAGATGTTTGGATGAAACTCAGAAAAAGTGATGATGAATGATGCATGTGTGATAAATTATCACTAAACTCTCCTAGGACAGTCAAGTTAAATTACACCAGGCTTAATTACAAGAGGCACCAGCCCGACTGTGTCAAAAAACATCAGCATGACTTTCTCTACGTACCACAGAGAAAACTTCTCTCTGAAAGGGCAGGCCAACTGGCTGCCAGCCGTTGGTGTTTTTCTGGCGGATGTTCTTCGGCTGCTTGGCAACCGGTCGCCCTCCAACGCTGGCAGGGTTGAGCTTCTGTTTCTTTTCCCTGTTGAGAGGGCAGCCAGCCGAGCTGATGCTGCCGGTGCCGTGTGTGCCAGACCTCGACCCACTAGGCGACTTGGCACTCTGAGGACACTCCTTCGCCACCTGCAGCGGAGGCTGTGGTTGGCTAGGGTCGGACAACGGTGTCTGAACATGGGGCACTGATTGGCCAGCTGGAGGCACAGTGGGAATGGGGCAGCCAGTGAGGATTCTGGGGCTGGGACAGATGGGGATAGAGGAGGGACTGTGGTGGTCATTGAGGCCTGATGGGTAGTCATCTGAAAGAGGGATAAAAAAGCAAGATAATGAAGTGACAGAGTGAAACTTGTGCACACAAGAGCAACAACCATTAACATTGTAACATAATAGACAAATGAATGCCCCTAAATTGTTATTAGTTCTGCTGAACCAGCAGAAAAGGCTTACAGAGTCTCAATTAAGATCTATTATAGTATTAACAGAGCAGCCACACACACACACACACACACACACACACACACACACACACACACTGTGGTGATGTCATTAACATGACTTAATGGTCAGTTTACTTCGGTGTGATCTCTCAGCTCTGTGGATCCAAACCTCATCAGAAGGCTGTATTGTCCTCCTTGGAGAATACATTAGGCAGCATTCAGTAGCATACGTTATTTACAACTGCAGACTGAAGATGCATAAATAGAAGCAAACTACTCCAAGAGTTAAGAACTCCTCTTAAGTAGAAAAGGCGGTAACAATTATATGTACAAAGCTGTAAAATCCATCACGGCAACAGTATATGCACAAATTAGCATTAGCATTAAAATGCTACTAACAGTTGTGTTGTAGAACAAAATGACTTTTTAACCAGCTGAGGATTGCAAAAACAAATTGTAAGTAAAACTCTAAGGACTATAAGATATTTTAAATTGATGTAGAGAATGTACTTGCAAACAATCCAATACGCATCCAGCAGAAACAGAGCCACGTTGGCTTTTATGTTTATGGCCTTTCATCGTCATCACCGTCTGAGAGAACTATGTGGCTCCGGGCTGCTATGTTGTTCAGCTAGTTGCTAGCTTCCGCCACACCCGCTCAGGTGCTTCTAATTATAATGGCTAATTACTGCTCCTCTATGCATGTTGAAGTTGGATGTGATTTTGTCAACATGACAGTCACCAAAGTCTGTGTAACTGCACTAATTCTTTAAAAAAACGTGTTGCTAAATGAGCAGGAGAGCAAAGGTGTACAAACCCATTCAATCACCCATTCAACACCTGCGGTGTGAAAATCATGGGCTTGAGTTTTTATAGTAGGAAACACACAGGTGTTACTAGTAATAAGATGCTAGCAAATAATGGCAGAGAGACACAAACAAAACAAGGGTAAGCAGGAATGAAAAAGGAATTAATTTTATTGTCTACATCCATGTTTTTTTCTTCTTTGACACATGTCAAAATATATTTAATGTGAAAGTAAAGATTTCTACTGATATGAGGGTTGGCAGTGCTTTTGTAGAGCAACCCTTTTACAGCCTAACCTGATTGTGGCTATTGAAGACCACAGAAAGAGACTCTGTATGTGAGCGTGTGTGTTCATGTGTAATTAAGTACTGTTTTGATGTCACATTCAGGTATTTTGAAGCACACAACTAGACACTCAGACAGGCACATACTCATGCTGCTTCACATGTTTTACCATGGACATCATAAAGAGTTTTTCCTGTTCTGGCTCATATCTCTGATTTGAACACAGTACTGACAGTTGAGCTCGTACAATCACCTCATTAGGTTTCAGCTGCGCAGGTCTTGTATTCACTGTCCCGCGGCCTGTATTCAAACTAAGACAAAAGAGGTCTTGCCCTTTATCTGATATTTTTTGTTACTTTCCATTCAAGTGACATTGCAAAAAGGGAGATTAAAAATGCCAACAAAATAGCTATTCTCAGCTCATTCTACCTCTTTCGCAGCTACACTAGGGACAACGCATACTAAATAATCTATTAACTATATTATGAACATACAGTTCTTACAGAATCCTGCTGTCTAGCTATCTTTTTTACAAATTAACTTCAGTTAATTCGACATGATGAGCGCTATTTTGTAGCTCTGGTGGGAGCTCTCTGCACCTGAGAAAAAAATCCTGATGTCATCAGGATTTAAAAATTTAAAATCCTGATGTCATCAGTAGACTGAAAACCGTTCACAGAAAGCCTCACTTACAAACAAGGAGCATGGAGTTTGAAAAACATGGTAAATTACACAGCACAGCAAGTCAAAAAGAGCTTGTGGAAGCATGTGGAACTTGAACTATAATAGAGACTTGTGCTTGTGTCAGCACTCAAAAACAGACACTTTGCATTAACTTATTACAAAACGGAAAGCTAGTAATGTTAGTCTTACCTCTTTTGATGCTGTTTTCACATTTGGTGCAGTCTGTGGGGTTGAAAGAGCACCTTCCTCTGGCTATGGCTGGAATCACACTGGCATAAGCAGAGTAGCCATTGATCCTGCAGGGCTTTCCATAGCATGCCTCCACCGAGGTGCAGCAGTACACTGGATGGGTAATCCCTGAGGGTTGTGGACCTGTGCTGGGGAGAAGCTTGGGTCTCTTGCCACGACATAAAGCAAGGGGTGACATGGGTGAGGGGGAGGTGTCTGGGTGGCTGAAATGGACATAGTAGCCAGAAAAACATGTGTAAGTGTGTGGGTTGATGGTTAAGGCTGTTGGGGACTGAAGATGATGGTGATGGTGATGATGGTGATGATGGTGGTGGTGGAACACGTCGGACAGCGAGCCATCCTCTGGTTCCTTGAAGGTCTTGTCGTCCAGGAAGAGGGCCAGTCTGTGACAGTACTCGACACACCTCTCCTGGGAGCAGCAGTAGCAGGACGACACATTACTCTCCACTTGCTCCTCTTTGATTGTTTTTAAGGAGAATCCCAGCGTAGAACCACAATGAAAAGCATGCCCCCCTGTGGTGCATTTCCACTCCGGATCCAAAGCCTCTGTCTTACATAAACTACAGCATCCTTGAATGGTAGAATCCAGCTGAGAGTGGACTATATCCTCTGTACCTGGTTTTCTGTGCTTTAGTTGCTGTTCATGTTTGGGATGTATTGTTCTTTTGGTCTGTGTTGTTGCTCCACACACAGGTTTTTCACTAATTTCATCCTGAGTTGTAGCTGCTGCTTCACCTCCACTCGCCGGCTTGGACTGTGTCTTCTTTTGCCGTTTGGTTCCATACTGGGAGCTGGTGAGTTTAAGCAGAGTTGCAGCAGTGAGGCCTGCCTGACGCCGAGGCGTGGGCATAAACAAACTCAACCAGTCAATGTCCTGAGCCTTAGCTGCTGACCGCCTCTGTTTTTTAGGTTTTTCTTTTAGGGTTGCTTTCACTTCCAAAGGACATGATTTGGTTTTATGATCCCTATGTTCAGTTTCAGTGAGATGATCTTTAGTTGGATCTTCATTGGGAGGTTGCTGTTTCTTTGTGAGAGTTGATGGCAAAGAGTCATGTCTGTAGAGCAGCAAGCTGTTGACAGCCTCTGCATTAAGAGAGGCCATTCTCCTCCTGCGGGGCTCAAGGACAGGTGTGGTGCACATGAGTAAGGCGTCTGAATGGTTGATTTTTGGTTCAAGTGCTTGCTTCTTGGCTGTGGAAGTTTTCTTTAGTCCAGATTTGGTCCTTCTGTGAGTGGGGCTGGAGTGTACCTTCTTTCTGACTTTTGAACCCCTTTGTTTCCCTGCTTTCTGAGCATATTTTTCCTTACCCACAACACTTTTCTCTTCCAGACGAGTAAGCAGGACACAACAGTCCAGTGCATCTCCATCATCCACTGTTAGAGTCTTTTTCCGACGTCGGTATAACTCTTTCTTATCCTTTTTCTTTTTTCCTCTCAGCTCATTCTTACTCTTTTTCACTTTCTTCACACTTCCCCCCTTCTCCTTGCCTCCCTTCTCCTTCCATTGCTTCCCACATATTACTGGCTGGCTACGCTGAGCTTTCACCATGGTCTCAGCGTCTGGGAGCAGATATACCACTTCCTCTTCATCCACAGGATCCTACAATGGCGGGTTTCAACTCAGAGAGGGCATTTAGCAAGCATCATAAAGGATCGTCAGATGGGTCCAGTCTCTGGGGAGACAGAGATCAGACATTTGACCACACATCAACTTCACTCTTTTATAGTGACTTAATGTAACAGACATGATCTTGCTGCATTATTTAACAACTGATTTTACTTAGTTCTGCTGCCAATTCTCAGGTCTTCTGAGAGTATGGCTGCTCAGACAAGTCTGCTGATTTAACATTCAAATACAATGGCTCCACATGATGAAGGAGAAATTGAGATAAACAACACAATATGTTATGTTTAAGCATGAGACAATAAGTGCACCAACTACTGTCTCATTTTACATTTCTTTATATTCATATTTCTTTCTTTTATATTTTAAAATCTGCTCTTAGAATATATAACATATTATATATGAATTTATTGTACTGTAGCTGCTGTATATTTCCATTTAAGACTTCTACCACAGTAAAATAAAAATATACATATATACAGCATTTTCTTTCTTTGTATCAATAAAGGGAATTTTCAGCTCTTTGAACCCACGTTGAAGCAGATTAATGACTAACAAAATCCACCAGGAGCCCAACATTACAAGCATTCGCCCACTCACAGCTATGACACAATGGTACAGATAAGGCGTTTAAGTGATGTATTTAATGTTTGAATTGATTTAATTTTAGCCACAACTACAGCCGGCAGCTGATCTTCACACGCGTTACTATAACTTACCAAAGAGTACGTAATTAGATTAAACATGAAAGGACTGCAAAGACTGGTTGACCTCCTCAGATTACTTATTCCAGTTGCCTATAAGGTCAAGAAGGGGAAATTAATTATTTAAATTCTCTGTGTGGTATGAAATTGAGGAATACTTCTCCAACATTTTAAAACACAAACAACAAACGGTATCAACTGACTCGTGAATTGATCAGGATTTTACCAAAACCGATGCCAGAAACACTTCAAACAATAGCCTCTTTAGTTTCCATGTCAACAGGCTGGTACAGAGGCTTCTCCAGCAAGTTTATTGTAAAATATGCATAATGAGCTTTCTGTATCTGTAATGTATGTATTTGTGCTCTCTCAACACGAAAAATACCACACTTATAAGAAAGCTTTATAGTTCCTGATGTGTCAATGCACAAAGCCAGTGACCTTTGTGCAATGAAACTCCCATGTGCAACATAAAGAGATATTTTTTTCTGCAGGACAAAAACACAACAACTATACTGCTTAACCTCCAAAAACTAAGTCAACAAGAGTGTTTGTTATTTTGGGTGACTCTTCAGCCATTCATCCTTCACAGTCACACATACTCTCTCAGAAACGGCTCCAAGACTCAGTTTCCATTAATTCCTGACACATACTGTGCTCTACATAATCTATTAGGAATTTAGTGAATAGTTAGAATCACTTGCAATCAATTTCAGATTCCATATTTATGGTTGAATATTCATCAGCACATTTGGTGCTGAGCTTTAAATCAGTCTGTGAAATTAAGCTGACATGAATGCAAAGCAGCATTCATGTGTTATTTTCAGCACTGATAAAACTGCAGATTATTATCACATGGTCCATAAAACATCACAAAATAAAAGAAATGTTCCTCAAACCTCTAAGACATATTTATGTCTTGTTTTGTTCTATGTCAGTTTCTAGTAAGATATAACTAACACACTAAAGAAGCAGGAAATTAAATTTTGCTTAAAATTACTTCCATTAATAAAGCAACAGTCATCTAATCACTGCTGACTACACATCTAGTATAGTAGCAAGTCAATATATCAGGAAACATCCTGAGATGTGACCTTTATGATAAAGCTTAAGTGCATGGACTTTTCATTAAAACGGCATGGGGTTTGTTTTACTTTAAAGGAAGATGCATAACCTCACATATAAAAGTTCAACCTAATGTAAAAAGCAGAATTTATCTAAATTATTTTCTCCATATTGAGAGAAGCACAACACTGGAATAACTGAGTGGAATCTTTTTTACAGTGTTTTTGCTTTGTTTATTCTTTGACATCTTGCTGACACAAGTCAAGCAAATATGCATCAAAACAGTGGCAATGACAGGTTATGATTCCAAGACTAGGAACTGTTTTTGCACTGCATGATAATAACAGATTCACTTAACAACTTATCTAGGCACTCAAGTATTTAGACAACCTCTCATCACCCTGTGTGCAACAAATCTGCTATTCTTATAAGACCTAATGAAGGCTTGTAGTGTGGTGATTTACGTAATTGCACACAGAAAAAGTGAGGAGTTCTCCGTGAATAACAACACACCAACCTGTCCAAGAGCTTCTTCAGCACAGCTACCACAAAACTTAGCAATGGCTATTTCTAAAGTGTACCTTGTGACTCTTGCAAGCTGTAATCTGTAGCTATAAACATTTTGTGACTTCTTAATACAATCAAAAAGAAACCCACAGAGATCTGAGTGAAAAACAATACAAACTCACTTTGACTCTGCAGTGGTCATAACCTTCTGGCTGGACATTCTGAAACCATCTCATAACCCAGTCTGCCCTTAATGACTCTGTGAACCGTGAAATGCAATCCAAGAGAGAGAAATTGAATTTCCAGATAACAGGACAACAGAAGGAGCCTCACATTGAATTTCTGTCTGTGGATATCAAATCAAGTTGCTTGATTTGAATAAGACAAGCATGTAGAATGAAAGCACAAGAGCACACCGAAGAGCATCATTATTTCCCCCGACTAAACTTTAACCAAACGGAGCACTACAAATAACAGGATAGATTAGTTTCAGGTAAAATTAATACTATGGTCTTACATTTCCTTGGCTTTTCATGTTGGTAAGAAAATCTACTCAAAACAAGGCACCAGTTTGCACATCCAGCCTTGCACAGCAGCAACACCTATATCCAAACTCTCCCACATACGGGTTCACAAAGGTTCTTGAAAACCTCAATGTTCATTTCAGGACACTTTGAAGAAATATTAACATAAACTCCGAAAAAACTGCGCAATTTATTTTAATTAGGGACCAACTTTAGTCATGGTGAGCACTGATTATTGATTAAATCAATTATTTTGTCTTTAAGTTGCAAAAAGTGCATTCACTCAACACTATTTTCATCAGATTGCAATGATTAGTGAATAAATCTACTAACCAATAGAAAACTGTCACTATAATAATAATACATTTATTTATTGCACCCAACAAACCACTAATACAAATAAATGCTAAATCCATATTTGATTATTTGTGACATTTTAAATAAAAGAAATGCAGGAATTCACAAATTGTAGCTGACTCTGAATTGGTGGTTTTCTCATTGCAAGCTGACTAGATTAACTGGGTTTTGGACAAAACAATCCATTTGATCATGTGACCAAGGACTTCTGACATTTTCAACTGCTTGAGAAAATGTCAGCAGATAATCATTAATTTCATCCCTATTAAAAACTACCTAGAGGTGTGATGAAGAAATTAGACAAAGTGACGTCTCTGAAGCTTAACTTTCTTATATAGTGAGTAAAGAAGAAATAAATGGATACGACGTAATCAGATTTTATTTAAATGTTCCGTCTTCTAATAATTCCAGTTTTTCAATTATGCTTATATATTGTTTTATATTATTAAAAATATTCAAATGAAACAATTTGAACAATGTCAATTCATGATTCCTTAAATGCACTTAAAATTACAACTTAAATGCAATTTAAGTAAACTGAGCGTAATTGACACATAAAATCTACTTAGTACCAATTTTGTGTCACGGATTTCGCTCCCTCTCCTCCTAATGGCAGATTAACTGTAGTTTCATCTGTATCGGGAGTCAGATAGAGGAGGCGGCTGTGCTGCCTGGCTGTCACACAGAGTCATTCAGAAGAAGGACATTGTGTAGAGCTGTCATCGTGAGAAGAAAAGCCCAGAGGCAGGAGCTCCTGGGGGTCTAATCTGGTGTACTGTGTGCAGCCCTAGATAGCGCATATTACCACAAGTCCACTTTCCTGGAGCAAATCAACAGTCCTGAAACACCAACACCGCCAACACTCACCATCCGCCAACACCACCTCCCTTCACCTCCATGCAGGTTCAGCCACCAGCAGCTACAAACACACCCACCACTAGTGAATCTGGATTATTTAAAACCGAAAACGCAATTAAAGCCAGCGCTGTGCACGGTGCAAAAAAAACAAAAAAAAAAACAGACTCGCCTACTGAGCTTGTAGTTGGTCATGGTGGTGGTGGGCAGTGTAAGACTGACAGCATGCCGTTGCACGAGTGCAGGCAGTGATACGAGAAGTGAGAAAAGATCCTCTGCGGGGAGACGAGTCTAAATGTTGCAGAACATTCTAGATAAATCGTGGATTAGGAGCTGAGCTGCTAGTTAATACCATTAGGCGCTCGCGTCGCAGCCGACTTGTTAGGAGCAGGCTGCACGCCGATCCCATCGTCTCCAACTGTGACGAGAATCACAGCCGCGATTCATCATTACCTTGTGTGTCCCGTCGGAAATGAAAACCCCCCCTGCTTCAAATGAAATTCCGTCCGTGCTGTTTCTGATGCTCAGTTGCCGCTCTGTCGGGCTGTCGACCTGGGGAGCGATCCGCGGACCAAGCAGTCCACAGTAGCTGGAGACATGGTGAACAAATCGGTGAGCGGTGACCTACTTCCGAAGGGGCATGCTGGAGATAATATTCATGCGCTGCCTGCGTTCGCCGTTGCACCGGGACATCCCTCTGTAACGCCAAATCACGGTCATGTTGCTCTAATATTCCCACAGGCACTAAACTGGATCATCAGTGGCAACTTCCCCCCACTTCACAGTTATTTTAATTTTCCCAAATATCCGCTCGTCTTTTTCTGTAATATCTGCTGTTCTAAAGCACCTGGCTAAATACTTACAGTACAGGAAGACTACCTCTATTTTTGCCTACTGCCGTGCACTGAAAAAAAAAACATCCACTTGGAAATCACCAAACTTCCCCCTAAATGATCACACCATGACAACAGGGCGGTGGTAGAAGAAAGTAAAGTAGAAGTAGCACAGTGTAGAAGGACTCCGTTAAAAGTACAAGAGTACAAAGTTACTGGATTATAATGTTTATGCATTATTGTGTTCATCACTTTAATGTTGCAGATTGTAACAGAGGAGCTTATGTTATGCTGAATGATTTCACTTTGTAGTAGCCATACTTGAAAATGGAAATATGTAGAAATCTCTGAAGACTGACAGTACTTGAGTAAGTGTACTTAGTTACCTTCCACTACTGAAACAGGGACAAAATGTACAGTAGTAATAATCTGTCAGTGATCTACTGAAGGGAATACATTTTTCCTCTTGTTGTCCAATAAAAAAGGCTTAACGTAAGGAAAACAACTGAACTGAAAATTATGAGCAGTAAATGATGAATAATACTGGTTACGTATAACAATGTAAATGTCACATTCAAGAAAAGTATAGGTCCTATGGGAAATTTACATATGTACTCTTGAAAGATGACTTTAAACACATTATATTGTCTGATAATAATGTCTGACTAGTACAATAATATTGTTGTAAATGCACTTTGAACTGTAGTATATGCACACTACATCGATTATCACATCAACATTACTGTACGTATATTTATATACATACAGATATATGTATATACTACTGTACATCATTGTAAGCTGATTATATTTAATGTCTAAGAGGTGCATTTTGAAAATTTAACACATTTTAACACAAAACACTAAAAGATAACATCAATGTGCATAAAACACACTATGTCCCTGTATGTTAAACTGTATAAAAACACCCACTAAATGAGCAGCTCATTAATTATCTCATATTTCTCACTAATGACTCGGCTATTACATTCATAAATATGAACCATCTTCTTAAAAGAAACTAAATCAGGTAAAACAAGATGAACACTAGATGCCTGTTACTAGATAACACTCACATGCTAGAAAACAAATATGCTCCAATATCACTTTAATCAAACTCTGTATATTTACATTTATATGCAACTAAAATAAAACATTATTATAAATTCACTATATATAAAGCATGTGTCAGTTGCTCTATGTGTAGTTCACTGTAACAAACACACTATGTAAAGAGCTGAAATGAGACATTTATCAGCAGCAACAAAGTTTGATTAGTTTTTTAGCAAAACTGGTAAAATTTCACTTTTTCTATCGTCTTAAGTGTGAGGATGTTCTGTATTTATATTTTTATACTATAGTATATATAGATCATCTACAGACGTCACTGAGCTCTGAAGTTTTGATGTTGGTAGATTAATCAATAACAAAAAATAACTTAAAATGAACAGTACAAAATGTGATTGTTTTATTATATAAGCACACCATGTTCGTGTACAGTACGACAGTAACATAAATGTCATTAAGTATAAAACTTCTGTCGAGTCTATAATATGGATGCCTAAAGAACTATTCCAGTAATTTGTTCTTAGATTAATGACAACAGAAAACAAAAGCGTGCATCAGTCTTAATTAGTCTCATTTAGTGTATCCTCTTCTCTTAATGATACATGCAATCTAATAATGTGATGATGACTGATCAGTTGGATGACACAAACAAAGTATATACAGTCAATGATCATCACTCAGCGAGTGTTCAATCATTAGCATCTGCACCAAAACAGCAGGTTCAGGCTCTTAAAGTGATTGGAACGACAATATGTTATCAAGTTAGCAAGTAGTCAAGCTTAACTGGGATAAGCGCTGATTGTCCTCATCAATATCAGCTTTACGGTGTGTAATTAACGGCGGAAAACAGGCCGAGTGTGTTGAGTTAATGAGCCGTGAGCATGTGAGGAAGCATAGGCAGTATAGACTGCTGAGAGCTGACCTGCAGTGCAATAAACACACTGCAACACACTGCAGAGAGATGCACGGCACCAAGCAGGACAACTAAATGCTTCCTACACGCAGGAGGAACTCAATCACTCACACGCACGCACACGCACGCACACTCACACACACACACACACACACACACACACACACACACACACACACACACACACACACAGTTCAATTTAAATATTCAACACTTTTATTTTATCCAGGAGCTACAGAGTAAGTTTAACTGTGTATTTTTCTGTGTTCTAAAAAAATAACAAAAAAAAAGAAAGAAAATTTTGAAGGTTACAATTACCAATAATCATAGGAGTACAAATATCAATAACCTTGAGAGAGCCTAAATATCTGGGAAATCACACTTGGTAAAAACACTGATTGGCAAAGGACAAATTAAAAGTGTTCCATTATACTTCAGGATCAGAGTCAGAAAAACTGTCCCTCATTTCATATATTACACATCTGTCCTTGAGTGAGTAATATGATTGTACACCGTGGTCCATGTATTTCAGACCATTTTCACCTAAGATATCTCCAAACGGATCTACATTTGGCTTTGTATCACCATTCAACAAGCTCTTGGCCCAGAAACTGGATCTCAGGAGATATTTACTGAATATGATGAATTTTTCACTCTGAAGGTAGAGAGATAGCATCGGGGTGAGTGAAATAACACTGTAATACTTTATTGATCCTTTTCTCCGCTTGCCCTGGCATGAAAAGTTGGAGCTCAGATTCTGCCAGAGCATCAGCCCCCCCGAAAACTATAAGTCTACAAAAATAACTACAGTAGTATTTTTATATAAAAAGACAAGTTTCTTTCACATATAAATAGAGGAAAGTCAGATCTTTGGTTTTATTAAAAGATGATGTGTATGAAGTAAAGTACTGTTTTGATTTGTATTAGTATCACTTTTAAAATAACAAATCACATATTCTTTCTCTTACAAATAAAATTGTTGATTTCATAAGAAATTGTACCGTTATATTGTAGAATCCCATCCAATCAGGGGTTTTGCTGTTCAGACTTACATGGTCTGTAATAACCAGTAACATTTGGTGCAATAATTGCAATGTTGCTGTGTAATACGTGTTTACTGACTTTATAGCTCATGTGCTACTGTTACACTACACTACTACATTTAACATCGTCTTGTTGTTCCTGTTCAGCAAAAGTTACACACATATATAAATACATAAAGAAAAACTACATATTTAAATATCCTCCACTGCTAAATGTGTTTTGCTAATATTCCACTTTATATTATAGCCCTTTGTGTCTCAATGCACATTTCTGTGTATTTTTAATGTGTGTCCACTTGACTTCCTGGAAAAACTGTGCCACACCCCATCCATGAATGTGGGCACAGTTTTTCCTTTGTAAGTTTAATAAAAAAATATAAGCATGGTTAAAAATTGTATTGGTGAATTTTCAGTGACAAATATGAAATTGAAATTGACTTGTTTTGAAGTAATTCACATAACAGCAAAATTCCTGCCTGTGAGTTAAAATTGATATACCCTTGCACTGGGCCAACCATAGTAAATTATAAGCTGTGTACAGCAAATAGTGTTTTCATTTTTAGGCTGACTATTCAGTGATTAGATACATTTAATCTCTGCAGTGCAATTTTCACTGAATACTTCCTATACTCACCCTGAGAATTATTTCACTGCAGATCACCTGTTTGCTGCACAGAAAGGAATTTATGTTAACAAGTCTACTGCAGACACACTGGGTTTGAATATTTAATGAAGTTATAGTTGCTGTGCCACGTGTGTAAATTGTGCACAGCCCCTCTCTTGATATAAAGCATGTATAGATCCTGCTGCAGCATGATGGCCTCGTCTATTTAAGTCAAAAGAAAGCAGATAGATTCAACTTTTGTTTGGTCAGCATGAAACAGTGTCTGAAAGCTGTTGCGTTTTAGACAAAAGTGTGACATCTGCAACACTCTGACACTTTGTGCGATGTGGACATCAGGCCCAGTTTAACCCATGGCATCAACAAGCTAGACGGGTGACAGCATAACTGCCGTGAAAGCAGCTCCATTGTCACAAAAAAATTAAGAAAATATTTGTGCGCTACTCCACTGGCATTTTGCACCCTAGGCAACCATCTACGTCGCCTGTGCCACACGCCGGCTCGGCTCTAAATAACCTGTGAATATGGTCTATTGGAAATATAAAGAAAAGCAGCAACAGTTTACTGTCAATTTGAACAGCAGGAGAGAAAGAGAGGTGTACAGTAAGTCTTTAGGTATTAAATACAGATTTTACAGTGATGATTCATGTAACCCAGTGATGTCATTCAGACAAACTGAGCACAGTGTGTGACAGAGAAAGTATTTGTGTCACGGGTGGCTATAGTAGCAACAATGTCATTCATGCTTATTTTATTTGTGTGATAACAACTTACTCACACAAGTTTGTGCTTGTGTGAGTTAAGAACGTTTAAAGGGAGAATATAGACTGAAGAAATACAGCGAACTAAATACCAGTATAACACAGCTTGAAGGGAAATCTTCAGAAATTTCCAGGAACAACGCATCAGAACAAACAAATGTATAAAACACTACATGTAAGGAATAGATTAAGCAGACAGGACACACAACTGAGGCAATGACAATGGGGCAAAGCACATAAAGCCAACAGGCTTTTCAAATTTACAATTAAAACACAAGTTGCATACCGAAACTGCACATCAAGTCGAAAACTGTATGTTGCTACAGAACAGAACAGGTAGTAAGCTGCTATTTCTCAGCTTCAGCGCGCAGCCTGCAGATGTAAAGATGACAGTTAAGCACTCGAGAGCAGCTACAGGACAGGAAGTGTAATTATCTCCTTCTACTGTTCCTCTTCAAAGAGATGGGGCAAGATGCCAGACAGTCTGACTGGCAAAGAGGGAGAGGAGAAAAAAAAGAGAAGAGATTCAAATAGAGAGAGAGAGAGAGAGAGAGACTGAACTCAAAAAGATCGAAGCAAAGCACCAGGGAGGAGTGGGAGAGTGGAGAGCAAATCTCACACCTCACATCTCACTGAGCTGCAGAAAAGTCAAACTTAGTAGAAATCAGAGAGGCAATTTTTCACATTCTCCTGCCTTTCTTTGCTTGACAGGCTCCTCAGAGATACAGACATTTGACACAGTTTCTGAGAGAGCAGGCGAGAACAAGCAGGAAGAAAAATTAAGAGAACGTGTGAGAGACAGTGACAGAAAGTAGGAGGAGGGGGGGGGGGACAAGAGAGTGATGGATTGAGATAGCACAGAGAATGGAGACAGAGAGAGACTGTCATCATCATCGTGAACAATGACTGTCTGATCGAGTTGCCTGACGCTGGATTTTCAAACCAGCTGAGGAAAGAGCGGGGAGGGGGCAGCCACCCGCGTGCCCACCTGCCAGGGCTTCAGTCATGCTTTCAGCATCTGCCAAACTGAAGGACACTTGGTGCCATGTGCTTTTCACTGTAGGAGCCTGACGTTTGTCAGTCACAGTGAGGGCTTCTGTTCTGTGTGGCCTCAACCAAACAGGGTTGAATGTCCCCACCCCATGTAAACAATCCCAGTGTGTGCGAGTAGTGTGCAAGACCCTGGTTCTGAAAGCTCCATGTCCACTGCAGCTGTGGGTTGACAACAGCTGACGCCGGGTTGTGGGGCTCTGCTCTCTTTCTCCTTACACCCCTCCCCCACGCCCTACCTCCTCTTCTTCTATGTTTCCATGAAACAGACCTGTAATTTTCACAGCTGTGTCTCCGGCAGTGTGCCGGGGGGAGTCAAGGAAACAGAGGCTGAGACAGAGAGAGGCAGAAACAGGGGCTGGCTAATGTCTTTCAGAGGACTACAGGCCACAGCAGAGCTTTGAGCTAATCCTGAGTCACTAAAGATCCACTGCTCATCCCGACCAGAAATATTCGACAACAGAACAAATTCCAGCTGAAAAACACATAGTCAATTATGCAAATAAAAAGTTCTGCAAACTGTATAGCGCCTCTCAAAGGCAATTCCAGTATGTTCCAACTTACAGCTGACATCTGGGAACACACCAACATCACTTCAACAAAGTCAGAAAATTATAAAGGTGGTAAAGTGTGTTATTTATAAAACGTATAGTCAGTGTATGTGAATGATGGCAATAACCCCAAATGACAGGAAAACTGTTTGCATGCAAAACTACACTAGTACAATAAGTCAAAGTTGAGCCAGGAAGTAAGTCTGTAAACACTGGTGCTTGTTTACAATAAATACTTTTCCTTAGTTTTGTTTTCCACATAAGACTCTCTACCCTGAGGGTTTGTGTCATCTGACTGTTTGTATTTCTTGCCTGGTTGTTGTTCTTCATTTTAGAAATGTCCAGGTCCAGAGTTATTCAGAGCTGGGGTTTAAAGCTCCCTGGTGACAGTGTGTACACTAGTTTTAGCTAATTCTTCTGAAAATTGGAAAATAATTATTATTATTATCCATTATTAGAACAGAACAAATGACATTTAAATATAAACATAAGAGATTAAGTGTTTTTTACTCTTAGTTTTGTGCCTGTCAGTCTCTTTCTCACACTGCGTCTACGGAAGATGCCTCAGGTGCAGTACTGAGTCTAGGTCACCTGCATTGTGGGAGCGCTCAGAGCTAAATATACAGTCACTAGTTACACACATGAAACAACAGAAGATAGACACAAACCACAACAGCTTGCTCCGGGCCATGTTTACAAATGAAAGGTCCAGGTAACATGCCGGTCATCTGTGTACAGAGCTGATTAAAACAAGTCCTTATCTGTTCTGTCATATGTGCCTCTGACAGACAATTAAAAGACGTGTGTAAAACTCCTAACAGATCTTATCACGTCCATACAGTAATGCTTCAGTAGGCCCAAGTGACAATTCTCACCAACAAAAGGCTTTATGAGTACAAAACGCAGGACCTTCAAACAGTTAGTCAGTGTTATTAGTTTAATAAGTCATTATATTACTCCAACCTTCAAGTTCTCCATAAACCTAACCACAGAGTATAAACCTGGTGCATCCCACCTTTATCTTATCACCATTATCTATGTATAATATGAAAATGTGTTTGATGATCTGAATTATGTAAGTGTGACAAATATTCCAAAAAATAAATAATCAGGAAAGGGGCAAACACTTTTTCACAGCACTGTAAGACAGATAATGAGAGCACAGTGCTCAGCACGTTTTCAGACAGAACAGTAACAAACTGGGGAGACACTTCTACCCATTCCCAGAGAAATGACACTCTTGCTGTCATCTTGCTTGTATCTCACATTTCCATTAGTCAATATCATTATTAGGTTATTAGTACAGCAATGATGAACTAGGAGCCAGGTGACATGTGCAAGCACTACAGATGCAATGTTACATCATAGTAAAACTTGCGACTGAAAAATGGAGAAAGCATCAACAACTGACATCAAGTGGAAAGTTATATAAAATATATCTTGTACTGAGTGGCGTCCAGATAAATCGAGCCCAGCGAGCCGCCTGAGTTCCTGTTAGCTAATATTTAACATCACTCTCTGGGGCATTCCAGTGAGAGGACGACTGTTTTGGAAAAAAGGGATGTGTCAGTGTACTTTTCCTATGTAGCTGCATGAACAATAAGCCTTTCTTACTATGTGGGATGTTGTTTTTACTTTCAAATTTCTTCTTATATCAACTCTAGTTTCATCCATTTAATTTGCAAGATAAACCATAATGTTTCCACCTAAGTTTTTACTGTATTCTGTTCTGTTTGGCCTCCTGACCAAATGGTGCCTATATACCAGGAAGCATTGTCACCTAAACAGTGTGTTTAGATGACGGGAAGCATGTTCCCCTGTTCTCATCTTTCCTTATGGTCATAACAGGACACTTTTTCTGCAATAACGGGATTATATCCAAGATTTATATTCAGCTTTATGGCTCACGTGTGGCCACTGCGCCGCTTTTTTCAACATGCTGCTGTGACAGCCCCTGTCAAGGTAAGCTGTGGAGAACTGACTAGACACAAATCTACCACAGCCTCCAAAACTGAAGCTCTATTGTCATCTTTTTGTGTTCACAAGAGGCTTTTACAAACACCATTATGCTGAGGGAACTCACCAGGCAACTTGTATTTCATGCATTATAACCCTGATGAAGCCTGTGCTTTCCAGGGGGTTTTTACAGTAGGAGATGATCAGCTCTTAACAGATCTGAATAATTCTGCAATTTACTATTCTTGACATTGTCATGGATTAATCTGCAGATTATTCCCCTGATTTTGACCCGTCATTTAATCTATAGAATGTACATTAAATTAGAAATTAAATTAAACTAAAAATGTCTATGACAAGTTCCCAGAGGACAGTGTAAAAGTGTTATAAGTAAATATGATCACAAAAAACAGCAAGAATCTGCATTTGGAAAAATAACAATTGGGAATAGTCGATTATAAAAAATACCATTACACAGTTCAGCTATCGATCTAATAATAACCACTGAGAAAACCGGACAGGACAACAAAATGTCCCTCCATTCCTCAGCTAAGGATTTGCAGGCTTAAAACTGCAGCTGTTATTTCGCATAAAGGCATCTTTCACCTCCATCAAACACCAATACAGCCACAAGCACAAACTCCAAAGCTGAGTCGAGCTTTAAACTTTAGACTCGAGCAGAAGCTGCTCGTCTGACATTTTCTCCGACCACGAGTCTCAGCCGAGGCTCCCCTCATCGCTCAGGCGAGAACAGACGACAGTGCCACCTGCACAGCTGACAGCAGACATAACCGAGGTCTCCAAAAAGTTACCCAAGAGATTTCTAGATCAGCAGCAAATGAGAAGATCAGTGTGTCTGTAGCTGCCTGATCACTCCAATCCCGAGCAGTGTCATCGCCCGATCTTGTCCTGCCTGACACTTTCAGTTTTGCCACAGATGCGATAGGATTTAAAGGATTTTGTGTCTTACCGCTTTGTAGATTGGAAAATAACACAGCTCAGATGATTTTTACAGATGAAAAATCACTTCCAAAGGGGGAGAGAGAGATGCGTCAGGTGTACGCTTCCCGCAAGTGAAGGAGGAAAACAGAGTGGAGAACGTCTCATGCTGAGTTGATCGGCTGAAGCCTTCTTTTTTCTTTTTTTTTTTTTTTACTCCAAACTGCGCTGCTCTCCTGCGCTACGCGTAAAAATCACCTCCCGGTACACTTTAAACTACAGTACTGGTGTATAAGACGACGTGAGGCGTGCTAAACACTTAACAAAGCTTCCGAAAACTACGGCTCACTTCGGCATGTTTTTACACAGCCTAACAGCATCATCCGCTTTTTATGTTGACGCATCATGTAGCGAAAACATGGAGTTTCTTAAAGGGCCACGGACGCACCGTCCACATGTCACCGACTCCTGCAGCCCCGCTGTGGCTGACAGATGGCTTTTACCTAGTTAATGTCTTTAAGCCCTTCTTCTGACACTCGCATTAACCCTGGCAGCAGTGGGTGGAAGAGCTGGGTGCTGCTGCTGCCCAACACCCAAACTCTTCAGCTCCGTGAAGAAAACCTGCTCTGACATGTAGCTTGTGGTGCCTCCTGGAGTGCTGATGTACATTAGTTGTCTTCTACGTAGTGAAACCTGGGATAATATTGAGAAATAGGTCGTTAGAAGTTGACTTATAAATAAACATTCTTGTTCTATTTTCCTTACATTTTATTAAACTCAACTAAAATGAGTTTTAGTTGAGTTTTCAGTTTTCTTATAAATCATACTTAAACGGGGTTAATATATATCACGATACAACTTTCTAATAAAGCACCTTTAAATGTTTAGGGTTGATAAATCCATCAGCTTACTAATTGTTAATAAGTAAAAACAACTTAGACAAACAGCATCCAACAAACATTTGTGATTCGCTTACAATAACTTCATACTGTGCCTAATTTCAAGTGAGAAACCTTCACATGACAATAAGCCATTGAGTTTTCACCTCTCCCCTAAAGGGAGGGTCCTTCCTGCTTAATAAGGAGGCATGCAGCCAGAAAGACAAGGTCTTCTGAAAAGTCAACAGACACATTTGGTATTATGGAGGTCAGTGTCAAAAAAGGAAAGTGGTGATAAGAGGGAAAAAGTGTTTCATTTGCATGGATATTGACTGATCTATTGATGTTCTTTAGGACAAAATATAAACAAAAACTACAACAAAAATCTACACTGGAGGTTTTAACAGTTAGAACAATGACCAACAAGAGTAAACTACCTCTGTCACAGTATAAATATTAGAAAAATCATAATACTCATTAAGATTATACCCTGAACTGTACAGTTTTACATGAGTTTGTTTTCTTGCTATAGCTATGTACCATTTTTTTCTGACCGTGACTGAAGTTCTATTGTGAAGGACAACAGGAAGAAGCTGAAAGGTGCAGAACAAAAACAGAACTACACTCAAACTGCTTAGGGTGTTCATAAAGTCAGTCCAATTGTAGAATATTACAACAAATACAATTAAAGTGTGAAGGTTTACAGTAAGAGAGCACATTTTCACGAGGTATAGTTTGAATCTAAAGGTGACAATTCTTTTCAGTCATCTTAACCAATAACTGTGGTGCATTGTGTTTGAGATAATAAAGTTTAAATGTGGTTTATTTCATGAAACAGAACTCAGAACAGAACAGAACTATTACTCTACAGCAGTGAGATAGTTCTCACTACTGTCTCCCTTCCTGCTTTCTGAGAAACAAGGAGCTCTATGTTCAGTGGACACAGAGCAACACGTTGTTGTTATGTTATTGTGTTTTTATTTTAATCACAGGAGTCATCTGAATCATGAATTAACTCTTATTTTAAGACATGCACAGTTAACTCTCTAATTATAGTCAAAAGAGCAGATACAGTGTCTTTTAGCCTATATTTCTGCACAGGGCTGAGGAGCATCTTCACATCTTAAATGCCAGCCTTTCATCTCTACTGGAGGGTTAAGGAATAAAATAACTAACTCACAGTTATTGGTAATCACTCAGCACAGTGTAGTGTTTTTCATCACAGAAGCCAAGTATAACATAGCAGAGCAATACTGAGCGGTATCAAAGTCCAACCAAACAATCTTCTCCACATCAATCCGCATGAGTCACAGCACATGGTTTGACAAAGATGAAACGACAGTAAATGGACTGGAGAAAATGAGATGATGAACTGAACCATTATCTCAGCAGGTGATGGACTAACTGATTCAGTAGCTGGTTACTTACACGGGCTGAGAAAGTGTAGAAAACAATGAAGGCAAATAAAAACGTGATGATCCACTAACGCTTCTTGTGACACCAACATCAGGTTGTTTTTCACTTATCCTAGGAAATATCACTGACATTTTTTTTACAAACATGCTCCACAAATCGTCTTTAGTAATCCACCTCTCTCTTTCTCTAGTGCCACCATGAGGTTGAGATTTATGGTTTTCAGTTAGATCAGTCTCAGCATCTGAGACGTTCATGATTCCCTCAGGATGAACTGTAACAACTTCAGTGATGATATCTTTACCATTATAACGCCTTACTTTTCATTGTCCAATATTGTGATCCATGACTGCCCAACACAGCTACTGACATCCTGATCAGTCTCAAGTGCACATCTGTACATTTTCATATGCTAACATTATCACTTGGCTGAAAACCCTGCTGTGTTTAATATGACTGTTTCCACTCAGGTAAAGTTTCTGCTGTGAATGGTGGTGGTTTTCAGAAGCATTTGCGAACTTCACACCAATGATATTATAATTAGATTTAACATTTGGGTTTAGCAAGGATTGCAACAGTACTTTGCCAGTACCAGTTTAAATCCTTTTTGAAGCATAGACTTTCTGATGGAAACTTAGTCTTAAAGCCAAAATCAAGAACATTCTTATGACATAAATCAAAACTTGTGAGGTCATTTTAATAAGCTGGGCAGCACTCTCCATGACCATTATACTGACTATACCGTATTATGTAATATATGGTGGAGCTCATTTTTACTTTTAAGTTGAAAAAAACCCATCTAAATTCTCTATTATTACAAAATGATAAAATTCTTTGTAACAAGTCAGTTTGTGAGATATAAATTTTAAAATTTATTGCAAACAAAACTACAATATTTCATACATCTTCATATTTCTACATATCAAGAGAGAGAAGACAAATCTTCAGGAAGGCTTCTCCTGTGAGATTGATTTATACAGTATAATGGTGGAAGATGATGGCACCAACATTTTGAAAGGGAGTTTATGAAGTTTTGATTTACAGGTTAGTTATATACACACACATTATATCCACACATTTGAGCATCTCTAATAGTAATGATTGCTACAGTTAGAAAAGATCATTAATGAATGCTATGTAATGTCAGATTGTGTTCCAGTAATAGTGACCTGACAAAGTGTCCAGTGAAAAAAATAAAGGTGGTGTTGGTGGTGTGAAGCTTGTAACACCATCAACTCTGGAGTTATTCCATGTATTATGTAGATGGACTAAAATGCCAGGTAATATCAATTCTGAAAACCCAACAACTTCATAAGTGCACCAACAACTTATAAGTGATAGGCCCCGGGTTCATTCATTAAAAAACAATCTCTCCTGCTTGTCCTGCCTATTTGAACATGGAGTTGAAGCCTCGTCCAATGACGAGCCGGCGTATTTCACTTGTGCCTGCACCTATTTCATACAGCTTTGCATCTCGTAGAAATCGTCCCACAGGATAATCGTTGATGTAGCCGTTTCCACCTGTTAACAAGTGACGTAGATTAAGGTTAGTGATATCCTTGCATAAACTATTGAATTCTGTGAACTAACTGCTATAAAGTTAGACACTAACTGGGTAAAACAAAGCAAAAAATATCAAATTCTTTAAGCAAAACTACACATGAAACAAAACAAAATATTTCTTGCTGTCTTTTCATATTCCCGTACCAACTTCAGGGTGTCTGCCCCGAAATGCATGGAAATATGTCTGTGAAGATTCTCAGTCATCCAGGTAAAGTAGTCTGAGGATTGAGTCATGGCAACTGGACTTCTTTCTTCCAAGTAGAGACGTTTCGCCATGACTCAATCCTCAGAAAACAAAATATTAAAATCTGTAAAATAAAGTTTAAAAAAATTTTAATCAGAGAGAATCCCTGATTTTACACCTTCTGCCTGGAAGGAGCACTTCCTTCACGTTTGGCACCACGTGAGAGAGTCGTTCACAAGTCAGCATGTTATTTATTAACCAAATGAGCTACACTTGTAGCACCTAACCGATGCCAATACCAAACCACCACAATTCACAGCAGCAACCAGACACCAAAGTAGGGGATCAATTAATGGTTTAAAACCAAAAGTGGACATAAGTCAAAAACTAGCCTATGTTACACCAGAAATGTTTTTTTATCTATGATAAAAAGATATCCTTTTAAAACCAACCTGTTTCTTCTTACTTACCCAAACACTGAATACCATCCAAAGCAACCTGAGTGGCGTTCTCAGCACAATACAGAATCACTCCAGCACAATCCTACAACAACAAAACCAACAGTGACTGAGTGAAATGGCAGAAAAACAACTATTAGATTTTATTGAAATGTGCGGCTAAGTTATGGAATGACTCAGTACGTTTCTTTTATAGTGCTATATGAAGTTGAATCTTTGCCACTCAAGTCATTTTATTTAAGGTAGAATATATTGTTAAGTTATTTTACACCAGTATACAGAAAATGAACAATGATTCCTCAGTTCACATGTTGAAATGTGCTCTTAACATAATAAACTTTCTTGATAGAAGAGCAACTTGATTGAACTTTTTTTAAATATGGAATTGAAGTAGGAGAAGAGAAATAATTTTTAAAAAAACTCTCACCATTGCACTAAAGTGTCCTCTGTCACAAGCCCGAGCGACATTGTACAGATACTGCCGACAACAGCTCAGTCTGGTGTACATATCAGCCATCTTGCCTTGCATCAACTGTAAAACAGATCAATATATTCGTTAAGTTTCGCTCAAGTTAAATGACAGTTTTATATTCCATAGATACCAGATTAATATATGAGGCCTCTTCTGTGGTTTGGTTTCCATTTAAGTCTTAAAGTTCACATAATTGTTTAATGTGAAGACTAAAGGTCAAACCTGAAAATGACCAATCTTCTGTCCGAAAGCTTCTCTGACATGCAGGTAGGGAACAGCAGAGTCCAGAACTGCCTGCATGATGCTGGAAAAACAATTATGTCACAGACATTTAATAGAACATTTAACAACAGCAACTCACATAATATAAATTATCACTCTTTTAATGCCAGAGGTATGAGTTTGGTGAAAAGTATGTTGTTAGTTGTGTGTAGTTAGTACTTTTTTTGCCACTATTAGAGATTATTTTGAAAATGGCACCATCAAGAAACTTATTAAAGTTAGATCAGACTTTAAGGTCCTTCTGATGACCTATAAAATCCTTAATGGAAGTGCCCCGTCATACCTGTCTGATCTCCTTATGCCACATATTCCACCTCGTACCATCCGCTCTCAGAGTGCAGGTCTCCTGTCTGTCCCTTGAGTTAAGAAGTCAGCAGGGTGCCTTTTCTTACAGTGCCCCGCTCCTATGGAATAACCTCCCAGCTGAAATCAGACAGTCTAGCTCTGTCGATGATTTTAAATCTAAACATCTCAGTCTCAATTACCGCTTAAGAAATATTTATTGTAGACTTAGACCTGCTGACGAGATCATGTTCATTTATAATTTAGTTTGTTTATTTACATAATTTTAACCCTCTGTTTTCATGCCTTACGTGCATGGGAGAGATTGTGGGACTAATAAAGGTTTATCTTATCTTATACAGGCTGTGTGCCTCTCCCTCTTTCTTTCTCTCTTGCCTTCTATCCTTTTTCCAGGTCTTCATCATCGGAGACAGCGTGGTGACCCAGGTCCTGCTGTCTGGCTCCATGTGGTAGCTGCTGTTATTGACCTGCCAATGTTTTGCTCTTGCTATAATTGTCTGTCCACTCACCCTAACTGGTCGAGTCAGATGGCCGCCCACCCCGAGCCTGCTTCTGCTGGAGGTTTCTTGCGTTAAAGGGAGTTTTTTCTATGATTATATACTCTAATCCAAATGTAAAGTGCCTTGCAATGATTCTTTTGTGGATTTGGCATTATATAAATAAAACTGAATTGAAATAAAATTAAAAATCTAAATATTTCCAGTTAATGCTCAAAACATCAACCTACAACATGTAGGAAAATATAAACTACACATTTAGACAAAATAAATGTGTCACTAACTTTTTATGTATGTAAGGCTCACACCAACATATTACATTTTATGTTCTCTTCATAATGTGATTACATTCCCTGTGCAGCTTAATTCAAGTATAATTCATGTATAAACGTACCCAACAGGTCCTGCCGCAAGCACCAGCCTCTCCAGATCCAGGCCACTCATCAACACATAAACACCTTTGTTCAACTGACCAAGAATGTTCTCCTCTACAACAAGCAGGGGGAAAAAAATTATCAAAATATTGTAAAAGGTCATGTTTATAAAAGAAAATCTGGTTTCACAAGGACCACCCGATACACATACAGGTGCACATATGGCACTTGAGTGTGCACTAGAACATACACCTGGGACTTTGCAGTCTTCAAAGATGAGCTCACAGGTGTTGGATCCTCTCATGCCGAGTTTGTCGACCTTCTGTGCAGTAGAGAATCCTGGCATTCCCTAAAAACATACATACATTAACAGACAAAGTCTTTTTTTTACTGCCATAATTCTTTTTATTTTGCTAATCAGATTCAGTTTACAAAAAAGAAAGGTTGATCCTTAAAACAGGGCAAAACACAAACGTACTATGTCCCCTGAACCACAGGTTAAAAAAAAAGAATAATAGGTATTAACTTGACTGTTGTTACCTTTTCAACAACAAAAGCCGTGATGCCTCTTTGATGGGCAGCAGGGTCTGTCTTGGCATAAACTACAAGGACATCTGCATCTGGGCCATTTGTGATCCAGAACTTGTTGCCATTCAGAACATAGTAGTCACCTGATAAGAAATTGAACAAAAATCACTTACAGTGTCATCTCGCATTAGAAGATATTTATAGCTATTCCTCATATGCTAATGGAGAGAAGGTGTGTGGTCATCTAATAGGTACCTGCTTGTAAAAAATAATAATTTAGGCCACCACATTGACAGGCAGTTCAAAACTCAATACTATCATCATGAAAACACCTCATGTGTCTTTCGTCAAACACATAAAACTACTCTCTTATCCTTACTATCAGCAATAGTGTCAAAAGCTAAAGGATATGAAATAAAATTATCACAACTCAGAGCTGCTGGCACTGACTGGGTTGGTCTCAATCATTCCACTTCCCTCTACTGTATGTCAGCAAGCTGCATGATGCACTGTTTCACTGGTTAGTGGCTTTCTCTACGAAAGCACAATCCAGCTGCTCAGAATTTTAATTCCTGTGTTCAGGTGACTTCCAAGCTTCTGCTTTAATTATGTTGAGTTACAAAAAAGCCTGAAAAATATATGAAGCCTTCTGCTGCACTACCAGTGCCGCTTGTCTGCTTTGTTGTTTATTTTTACTGTTTGAAAGATACCTGAAACTCACTATTTAGATACATTATGCCATTGTTGTCTTTATCTTTAGCTATTTAGCTTTTTTCCACAATCCGTCAAACCTAGTTTTATCCATGCAGAATTGTGTAGTCCGCTGTAAAATGCTTACATCCACAGCGTGTTCCTCTCTCTCTGAATTATTATCAGGCTAAAAAATGAGCAGCCTAAATGGTTCTTATCAGGTTACACGACAATGATTGGATGTGACAGGATACGGTGCTAAATTCACACATCACATACAGAGTCGACCATCTTGAGAATTTGAGATTACCATCCAACGGCACTAAATTATATAACCTATAACTGGTTGCAACTTTTAGCTCTGATACTGTCTTTATTTCATAGATACACAGTTGAAAATTTATATTTTGATCAGCAGCAGACTAAGCATGTTGAACAGTAAAATATAAGTTCTGATGACATTACTATGAAAATGCACAAATAAAAACATTCAACATACTTATTATGTGCCATGTTTAAAGGTTTAAGCATGCAGCACTAATTCAGTGGAATTGTGGTGTCTTACCTTTCTTTTTGGCTTTGAGTTTCATGGATACAACATCAGAGCCGGAGTTGGACTCACTCATTGCCAGAGCTCCAACATGTTCTCCTGTAATCAACTTATAACAGAAAAGAATCAGAAGAGAATAAAGAAGTACACCAACTTTCTATTAGGCTTTTTCCACACTGTATAATCTGTTTTGGTTCTGACCTTTGGCAGGTACTTTTCCTTCTGCTTTTCATTTGCATTGCGTACCAACTGGTTGACACAGAGGTTCGAGTGGGCACCATAACTGAGAGCAATACCTGCTGACACTCGTGAGATTTCCTCCATCACAATGACATGATCTAGGTAACCCAATCCTGTTCCCCCATACTCCACTAGAGTATGAAGAGACAGAGAGTTCATTAAAATTTTAACTATTACAAAATGTGTTTTTTATCGATCAGTTCCTAAAGGTAACACATATGGAACAACACTTTTTATTTTCACCATCTGTCTTACCTGGAGCAGTCATCCCAAGCAGTCCCATCTCTCCCATCTCTCTCCAAAATTTCTAATGAAGAGACCAAGAAATAAATCCTGATGTAGTTACTTAGAAAACGTGCATGTGGATTTAACACACAACTTCCATATACATTACTTTACAGAAGGACTGTGGATCGTGTTAATTCAGTTGCTAGCATTTCCTGAACTATGCATCTGAATCAGAGTGTTTCAACTCACCCGCATTCCTGGAAATTCATTTTTCTTGTCAATCTCGTCAGCATAAGGTGCAAGCTTTTCTGCACAGAATTTACGAACGGCCTGTCGGAGCTGTGCAAAGGACACAACACAATCAGCATCCTTTAAATCAACTGTTCAATCAACTAAATCAACTACAGTTTTCCTGCTCCATTTCACTACGAGGCAGACAGACACGGATCAGCTTTACATTAGACCAAGTACAGACAAGTGAAAATTACAGGTGAAAGTGTATATGTACTGTACAAGCTCACAGTAAACTACAGTTACGGCCATTTTTAACCAGCATTGGAGCACAGACACTTTCAGCCAATCAAATCCTTTATTTGAATCCCACCCCCTGCCTTCTTCCAGTCCAGTCTACTGTACTTGGTTCAACAACACGAATGACCGTCTGTCACCTTGATTTAAATTCATTAAACCTTGTTTGTGTAACGTTACTTCACATTTAATTAGTCCAACAATTCACCCCTTGCTACCTTTCCCATGATGCCAGTTGCTGTAGCTAACTTATGTTAACAGGGCAAGTTGGTTATACTTTAAAGGCTGGTCCTGGGGGAAAAAAACAAGCTTATCTTGTTTTACAAGTTAAATAAAAAAAATCATGATGAATTTAGACTAACACAGGACTGTAGAGTGTTTGCTACGTGGTAAGTTAGGTCAGCTAACATAAAGGTCTGCTAACGTTATGTTATCACGTCATTAAGCTGCGACCTAAAATAACGTAACCTTCTGCTTTTGTCCCTGAAACGTATCAAAACATAATGTAGTTTAGCTTCATTTATGTGACTCTGAGATGGTTCTTCAACGACAGATGTTTATCAGCACAGAGCAACAGAGGACTCTGGCTAACCTGTATCTGCTCGTCGGTGAGCCCGTTCACCACGTCGTCCACCGGGATAACAGCACCGGCGCATCCTCTCCTCGCCACCGCGGGGATGGATAACCGGGAGCTGAGGCGGAGAGCGTTTCTAACGGCAAACATGGTGTTTACTGCCAGACGTTAGCTAAAAGATAACTACACCTAAAGCTGACCGAGTGGATGTCTGTCAATCAACTGCACATTAGCAGAGAGTAAAGTAAGAGGTCTCACTCTGGCCTTTTTTCCCATTTCCAGAAACGTCATACACTTCCGTGCATTATCGCCACCTACAGGACTGGAGTTGCTCAAACCTCGGCTCAAAACAACTAGACCAGTATCGTTTAGAAAATGATTTATATGGGACTATACTATGTGTGTGTGTGTGTGTGTGTATGTGTGTGTGTGTGTGTGTGAATAATTAACATACATAAATCTCTATATCACACCTCCAGCTATGTCCTTCTTTATCCTCCAGTGTCCATACATCTTCGTATTTGTCATCTGTCCAGATAAGTCATGGGTTCTCCAGAGAAAGATTTTGACTAGACATGACAAGCACCAAAAAGAGGAAGAAGAGCTCAGAGAGAGAAAAGAAAGGGGAACTACTACAAAGATGGGGCTCTGATAGAGAAGAGGAAAAAGGTGCTACAGTGTGCTTGATTTAGTGAGAGTAAGTATAACACTGACTAACACAGGACAAGTATTTACTGTACAACTGAAAGGTAAAAGAAAAGAATAGAAACTGAAAAGGATTTCCTGGTGATTTCCATATTAGGCTGACATAAAAGTTACATATCTAAAGTGAGACCTTAGACAAAGGTGATATTTATTATGAACCTATTATCACATCTAATAATTATCTTGGGAAGTTATTGTGAATTTTCACTATACACTGGATGTATAAATATTAAAACGAATGATAACTCAGTCAGACAACCACAGGGACCTTTACAGCTCAAAAACAATTAATGGCTTTTGAAAGTTCAGCCAAAAACCTCACAGTCAGTGAAAGCTCTGTGCAGCCATCCAAATTTCCGCAGCACAATACTATCCTCTTTGTCAAAGTCAGCCTGCGGTGAAGTTATGCTGCTGATACACAGCAGGGTCGAAGCTCCAATATCAGAAAGGCACGACCTTCACTCTACCCTCTCTTCTCTTTTTACCCATCATCACTCTGTTATTGTGTTTCCCACAGGTCAGTCCACCTTCAGTAGCCACACTTAATAAATCATGTAAACAATGACTGCTGAGGCACTTTGCAGCGTGTGACTTTACCAATCAGCCACACACAGGAATGAAAAACAGAACAACAGCCCGTGCTCATCATCACTTTCTAATAATATAATGTAATGTACTGTAATACATATATTACAGTATATAATATATATATTACAGTACAGAGCCAACGTGGCAACTTCTTCAATATATTTGAAATAACTTTTCATGTGTACTGTGTAGAAGAAGAAAGAAAATATTGTAATTATTTATTTATTATTCAGTTCACATTTTAGTTAATTGATAAATAAAAATATTCAGAATATAAATTTGGAAGTATTTTTTTTTAGCTTTTGCTGAATAAAACTGCACAGTAGCCTGGACAAAATAGGAGGAAACAAATCAACCGAATAACGTAGGAATCATGCATTTACTGTTCCGTCAGTAACTCGCTGGCTATATATTTTTTTTCCTATCAAGTGATTCATCTTTAAGTTTCTCTCCATCTTTGCAGGCTGCAACGCCCAGGAGCGTCACCTGCTGGATGACACAGTAATGGCGTAGTAATAAATATTTTCTTGTACGTTTGAATGTTATAGATGTCTTCTTATATTGCCAGGGTACAAAAGGCACTGTATGTCCAAATATTTGATTGTTAAATCACGTTTTCTTTTTTTTGCATATTTTAATTTCCCTATGTCCTTTTTTCAAAAACCTAAATCAGTTTGCCAATTACACAGAGTTTATTTTTTATTTGAATTAAATTTACATATTTTTGTATAATCCAACCACAGTCTGAAAGCTTGAATGCTAAAGCTTCAAACTGATTGTCAGGCGTGTGCGTGTGCGTGTAAGTGTGTGAGTGTTGTGTGTGTGTGTGTGTTGGTGTGAGTGTGTTTCTGCACAAAAGTTTCGAGGCAGCAGCTACAACATCTGTTTCTTCCTGTGCAGCTGATGTGTTTTAATGCGTGTTTTAATGTGACGTTTAGTCAAAGCATCAGGTATGTATTTAAAACGATCACTGCGAGACAGAAGAAGCTCTGTAAGTATTAGTTACCGAGCGTTGTTGTAATTATTTTAGTCAGGAAGCGAGAAATGCGGAAGATAACAAATCTTGTACAGTTGTGTAAGTCAGTGCGTCGACGCGCGTGTGTAAACCGCGTAGAAGCGCGAGCCACGCCACCAGCAGAGAGGGGTTCCCTTTACCGACAGTAAGCGCCGAGCCGAGCTGATGGAAGGCTTTTAATATGTGAAAGCTCGAGCAGAAAACAACGAGGAAGTGCTGCAGAGGAGCGAGTCGGAACCCAAGCTCAAACTGTGTGTGAACTTCGTGGAAGTGAAATGACCAGATTTGAAGGTTGAAGTGAAGCAGCTTTTGCGCCTTTCGTCGTGCGCCCTCACGACAGATTCACGCCTCTAATGCCCAAAGAGTGCAGGAGAAAGACCTCTAAGGACTTTGGGGTCTCCGGGACTGCAATAAACGAGGGGTCTCGGTTAGAGCGAAGAGCAGCCGGGAAGTCAAATCAGATTTGCGATGAGCTCCTTGAGAAAGCCGCTCAAATTGCCCAGTCGTCCGACACCGGAGAGCTGCCTGTGATGGATGCGCGCCAGGTACCGCAGGTCACCATCACTCCGGAGGGAGGCGGCTCTTCCCGGGAGATGCAGCAGGAGGACTGGGATGATGCGGCGGAAGGTAAACTGCGCAGGAAACTGTCCAACTCCTCCATCTCGTCCACGGGGTCCTCTGCTGTGGAATCCGAGGATGACTTACTCAGTGACAATGAGAGCAAAAGCAAAGGCATCATCACTTTAGAGCACCTGGTGGACACTGGAGAGGTGAGTAAACTATATAGATCCAGATCTGCTTCAGACTGCAAGACTCCTTTTCAGCAGTTTCGTTCAAGTCCATTAGTCATTGCTATGGGTTTATAAGTAAATAATTCCACTGTAGCTTTATTTTCCACGTACAGAATGTGTTAAATAATTCAAAACACCCTCTGTCGTATAAATTACCAACTGTTAAATAATGCATTACTAAATCAATACAGTAAAAGTCTGCCTCAACGAAGCAACATGGGACAAAATCATCTTCAATTAATCCTTCTTGATCTTAGGTATATCTGTTCAAATCCACATTCTTTATAATGAACCAATTACAGCACAGCAGCACATCATCTTCCTCACTGAAGACCACTGGGATCTGTCTGACTATTACAGAGTGATGAAGATATTTGTTCAATGTTGGTTTAGCTGGTTGGGTGTCCTGTGTCTTTTAAGCCTATTCTGAAGCAAAGATTTCTCATGGGAATTTACTCACTTCTACATTTCAGGAGTTATTTTTGTATCAGTTCTGCAACACACATAGCATGAGCTCGTTGCTTCGAGATATGGGAAGTCAGATCTTCACATTCTTTTTTCTTCTGTTATTTGAGATCTTGCTGAAATAAAGATAAACGGCCCTGTCAGAGAGTGCAGGATAATCTTCAGGAAATTCAATTGTCCTCATTGAAATCACGTTATCTCTTCCTGTGTTTAATGGGCTATCAAAGTCTTTCACGTCACCTTTATGTATCAACTGAAACCAACATGAAGAAGCTCTTGAAAGACAGATAACCTTTGTTGTGTTGGGCGACGCTAGACTGCTACTGTCTGAATTTTGCATCATCTCATTTGTTTCTCATTATCTTTGAGGCCTCTTGATAAACACTGAAGAAAAAAATGTAGATTATTTCAAGATTTGATGTTTAATTGCCCCCTTTTTTTCATACAATGCACAATAATCATTGTGTGAGATTTTGTTATCAGAACTGTACAAGTTGCGCACATTAAAATGACAGATGTACCTATTGCGTATTGAATATCAACTTATCATAGCAAGTTATTGAATTATATCTTATAACATTGTGACTTCTGACCTTTAAGGCGTTCCTCCTTCAGCACACAGGCTGCTGTTGAAGGATCGGCCTTTAGTTCAATAGACGCTGAGGGTGGAAATTTGTTTGCTTTTGACATTCTTGACTGATAAAGTTTTATTGGTGGCTGACGCGTTTTACTGAACAAGCTCATTCATGTGCTGTTTTCTGCCTTTCAAAAGCTCAGATTCTGATACTCTACAATTAGAGTTGAACAGGATCACGTGTATTTTTGCAGCTGTAAAGCATTCACGCTATCATTGCTTCTTCATGAGATTTGTAGGGAAGTGTGAGTGTGAGTCACCTCAGTGTTTCAGCCTTTAGTTAACAACATAATCAGCTTTTTGTCTACTCTCTCACCATGTTTGACTCAGGTTCATACTTTCATTGGGCGTGTGTGTTTTTATGGCCTTACCTTAAGAACCCGTATGCGAGAGAGAGAGAGAGAGAGAGAGCGAGAGAGAGTTGCTGAATGTAAGACGGTCCATTCAAATGAGGCTAAATAAAAGTATTGCATCTTATAAACATTGTCACTTAAAATGGAAAAACACTGGTTGTGTTACCTCTGAAAATAGCGGCATTTATGCTCCTTCCCCTGCATCCCACACCGGCCCACATATAAACACCCACACACACATAGTACAGCACAGACTAACATGTCATTGTGTAATAATGTTTTTTGTGGTCAGTTGCCAATTTGAGCCTTGGCCTTTGACATTTAACAAAGAACCACTTCAGGAAGTCTACAGCACTTGTGTATCAGTACTTCGCTTCTGCTGGTTTTCCCTTTAATGCATGTGCTGTGTAACTGATAAATTCCTAGCAGACGGTGCACAGTGAAAAGCTTTTTAATGGAAATACAACAGGGGAGAGACCATGCAGGCAAGTGAGCAAACAGGATCATCAATGGAATAAGATTAATTTGACAGCATAAGTGGTTTACATTCCATCAACACCCATGATAACAATACAGTTTCGCATGGAAGGCATGAGTTATAATGGTTGACCAACAAAACCCATCTGAGGGAGTCGCAGTGTATCACGAAATGCATTGTTGGAAATTGGTGACGTTTGCTTTTAGCCGTTTGTGTATTTGCAGAGTTGCTATTGACTACTCTGAGATCAGGTTTGTGTTGAGTCAGTGTGTCAGATACCAAATGGACCTGTGTTCTACAGAAAAGGTGTGTCTGACAGTGCAGTAAAAGACTGTGTTGGGAATTAGAATGAAGGTCTTATTGTCCTTGCATGGATGGTGTAACTTCATACTAAGCAGTGGGGGAAAGTAACAAAGTGCATTTAATTTATATTGTCCTCAATTTTAGCTGTACTCTGAGATGTTAATGCTGTACTTATTACTTAAAGTTATTACTCTATGTTTACTTATAAACATTACAATTTCAATTAAAACATATAATAGAAGATTATAAATTGCAATGTGTCAATAAGGATTATTTCAGATCCAAGATTCAAGCTTATTATTATCATATGTGAAAATTCTTACTTGAATGCCATCTTTACAGGCAGAACAACAAATAAACACAGTCTTAAATAAACACTGTTTTACTGTTAAACATTAGGTAAATGTACAATAAACCCACTTACACCTGTAGACCATACAACAGTACAAATGTTGGATATATATACACATATAATAATACACCATAAACTGTGTATGCTTATTAGTACATAAACAGTACCTATTTACCTCAATTAGTGCTTTTGCTTTACTTAAATTTATAATTTGATGATTATACAAAAATTGAATACATGACTTTCACATTTAAAGTTTTTTTTACATAATTTTTATTGATCTCCTATTTATACATTTTTAAAGAGAATATTTGGAAAGCTCTGGCTGTGCAGTTTTATGTTAAGAGATTGTGTTTTTAAACTTTTAGATGAACTTCTTGATGTACGGATACAGTAAAATAATTTCTATAATCTAGCATTTCAAGTTCTAACTTGAGAGTGAAACCAGAATTATTTTAAGTGTTGTGGTTTCTGTCACGATTGCTGGAGAGGACAGTGTGGCTAATAGTCAGCATGAATAATATGACATTTTGATGTAGGACTACAGGGGAAATTTATTTTGTACAGAGCTGTAGGTTCGTTGTGTTTATATCAAAAGTCAGGGAACGATTCCATTCTCTCTCAGTATATGGACAAAATACCATTCGTCTCCACTTTATTTAAATCAAAACACAATCAGTCAGTAACATTAACAGTAAATCAGCATATTATCTGACTGCACTCAAGTTGCGGGGATAAAAGTCCCAACACCTTCTTAATGTGATATTGTCAGTAAACAAGTAGTGCTAAGTGCAGCGCTGACATTTAAGAAACACTTGTCTGGCTACTGCAGAGTTCTGCTATTAGTGACGATGATGAACTGTGAGACACCATAGCGTAAACTCAGTGTCTCATTAACATGAGAGTCCCTGTTTCATTTCCTGTTTCAATCAGAACACACAATAAAATGACCCCTCCAAGGCCTAAAGACAGGATATATGAACATGTAATACCTTTTATTTCCAGTGCCTGGAAGTTAGTTTGTTTGATTTTGTTTCCCATGTAATTATATTTTATAGAAACATAAAAATCTGAGTGTTAAAGTGTCTGTTTTTGAGATTTAGTCTGTTTTCTTGGAGGGAAATAAACAGTCAGTTCCCCACAAGTGTGAAGTGCTAGTGTGTTTCTGTGAAATATGCAAGCTGTCCCTGTGTTGTTCTGTGTGTGGTGAGAGTCAGAAAGAGAAAGAAGGAGAAGGCGAGGGTGTCCTTTAGCACACATGAAAAAATAAATAATTGTGCTAAGAAAAGACAATTTGCTTAGGTCATTTTCTTCATGTTCACAGTCATATTGCACTCAAAAAAGTCAGACATTGAAAACAAGTAAGTGAGAGCTGAGCGGTCAGCAACATAGACGGTGTCACCTGAGGTTATTTGGTTTTAAAATGTTGGGTTATTATTATTATTATTATGCTTTCTACATTTAGAAAATTCATGCCCCTGTTGTTAAATAGTGAGTTTTGTAGGACGTACCGTGCTTTCTCTCTGTGAAATAAAGTTGTGAGCCCATCAGCACACAGCTGGAGTTGCTGAATAGAGATGTTAAGTGCAGATATGAGTTTCCACAGAAATGGCATTTAATGACCTAGATTGGAGGCTTCACACAGTGGAAAACCAAAAGCCTGGCTTCAGATTTACTAAGTAGAATTTCATATTTGATTTATTATATTTGCTTATTATATTTGCTTTACTGTATATGTGGTGGACCAAGGTCAGTGATCTTAGACTGCTTCTTCCTGTTATCATATCATTTATGTACATAAAACCCAGATTGACCCAAAAAGCTCACTCTGTGCTTTTTCTCTGTGCTTTGTGTTCTGTTATATTAACTTTTACTTGCTTTCTTGCATGTCCTCTCCAGAGCAACAAATGGTGGAAGTTAAAGACGATTGTCCACTGGCCCTTCAGTGCTACTCAGAGGCGGAAACTAAACTGGGTTCAACTAGCTGGCCATAAAGGTATGACCTGTTTAGATCATAGGACATAGTGTTGAAATCATCATATGTTTGTGACACTCTGTAGATCCCTGTTGTCATTGACATAAGATGTTTATAGTATTGCTGGGTCATTTTCTTTATCTAGTTATCTTTTTCAGGTTAACTAGACAATCACACAAATGTGTTCTCACATGTTCTTTGTTGGTGCATTGCTGTAAAATCAGAGCCTGCATCTCTAATAGCTTACTCGTCCCTTTTGTTTGAGAATAGCTGAGATCTAAAGTAGTGCTCTTTATCTCATGTCAGGTAACTTCAAAGCAGCAGATGAGGGCAACATTCTGAAGAAGTTCTCTGAAAACGAGAAGCAGTGTTTTGAGAAGCTGCAGGGCGACGCGCTGCTCCCGTACGTTCCTGGTTACCATGGCGTTGTGGAAAAAGACGGAGAGTCTTTCCTCCGAATGACTGACCTGCTGGCGAACTTTGACCTTCCCAATGTTATGGACTGCAAGATGGGAGTAAGGTAAAGAAGTAAAATATTTCTTTATTTATCTATGTTATGTTAGTTATTTTGTCCTTTATTTGTAATTTACATGTATTTATTATTAAACATCACATTTTGCCATTCAGTGTCAGAAAGTACTTTATTTGGGCTGTACTAAGTCCCAGTTTACATAAATACTGCTAAAACTGCTGAAAATATTTTCTGTGTTTATTTATGTTTGTTGTTTATTGTAATGTTTAGTCCTCATGTTCTGTTGATATGAATTAATGACACAAGTGCACACTGGTGCAATACGTACTGCCTAAAGCATTTTTTGCTCTACAAGGGAACACCTGTTCTAACTGCAGGCTGTATGCTTGGCTTCCTGCCACAGCGGGCGGGGTGCCTCATTGTATCATGTGAACAAGCATGAATACACACGTACACGCACATTTACACACATGCACATGTGCATGAAGGCACACATGAATGTGTAGATGCACATGTTAGAGCGCGCACAGACAAGCATGTTTGAACATTCACCCCTCTGAAAGCTTTATTTCCGGTTCAATCAAGCAAATACATCCACAGTGACTAAAGCGCACGTAGACACATAGATATGCATTTGCATCACAGACACACACATGATAACATACACATATAGATAAATCATTTTCTTATCTATTCAGTGTCTGCATGTGCCTGCATTTCTGAGGCTACACATACACATTTACACACTCAGGGTGTCCCTGGAGACTCCCCTTTGTCAAAAACACTCTCGACCACAAAGTTGCAAAACCGCCAACTTGCACAAACACACACTCAGACTTTCACACAGTTAAACACTGCACACTGGAGTCTCCTTTCAGCTTCCCTCTTCAGCACAGAGGAAGTGTAGCTCACAAACTGAAACTGAAATTTACATCTGTTTGCACGTAACTGTTATAAATCCAATGAATGTTAATGTGGTGCTGCACTAGAAGGATGTTATATATATAGTTTTTATACTTGTGTGGGTTTTTTTCTGTGCATGACAAAAAAATCATTGTCCTTCTGGTTTTTAGACAGGCAAAAGAGAAATGATGGTGTGAAGCAACTCTATAAGTTATTGCTGTAATATTTTTCATGTTGTGGATGAAAGACCTGTGGACGAAATCACTTTGACTTCATAAACTACAAACTGTAGTTTAACTATGCGTTGTGTATCTGGTTGGGAAAGCAAAACAAACGTTTTAAATAAATGACATTAGGCTCTAAACATGCAGGTCCAGCACCTGATGGTTTTTTTTCTGCTGTTTCAGGACGTACCTGGAGGAGGAGCTTGTTCGAGCACGAGAACGACCTAAGCCAAGGGAGGACCTGTACAAGAAAATGGTGGAGGTAGACGGCGATGGGCCAACCCCCCAGGAGCATTCTCAGCAAGGTGTCACCAAGCCTCGCTACATGCAGTGGAGGGAGACCCTGAGCTCTACTCACACCCTGGGCTTCAGGATAGAAGGGATCAAGGTAAAGAGGGTCATATGTGGACATAGTAACTATACTATTCATTACTATAATCATCAGCGATAGCAGGCACCTATAAGAAAGATAGACAAAGTTTATGAGTATCTGGGGAACATAGCGGCCACTAAAGAGCTAGATATTTTATTCAGGAGTGGTTGAGTGGGTAGAGGTCTAAATGACAATGTGCTGCAAAATATGATACAGATGTGCACGCACTAAGGTTTTTATAATTTACTGATATGACCAACATTTCAACCACAACTTTTTAAAGATTGTTTTTTTGCATTTGAGTCATTTAATAGCTCAACAGTGGCGAGACATAAAGGAAACATGGAGGGGGAGAGAGGATGTGACATGCAACAAAGATCCCCAGCCAGTCAAGAATAGAGGATGTTGCAGTTACATGGCATGTGCATTAACCATTAGGCTACCAGTGTGCAGCTGGGTTTCTGTGTTGTACACAGTACATCATAGATCATAAAGTACAATATTCTATATATTATGAGAAATATCTGCTCATAATAACGTTTGTTTGGCTCCTTTCTTCACTTTAGAAATGTGATGGTACATGTCGAACTGACTTCAAGAAAACCAAATTGAAGCAGAATGTCATCCAGGTGTTCAAGGACTTTGTTGGCGGGAAAAACAGCATCTTAGTACGTGGCAGTCACTTCCCATACACATATATACAAATATATACCTGCACACATACAAATACTTTCCTGTGCATATATACACAAAGCAATCAGGCAAGCATTGTCTGGAAGACTACGCCAACTACAAACAGGCCAGATGAGTAAGCGCTCTTGTCAGTGTTCCATGTTTGGACAATTATATAAATGATTTTCTATATTCTATATTTGCATTTGACGTTGGGGCAGGTCTAATGATAAATGAAAACAGCCTCAAAGAGTTGCAGTGTTTGAACTGCGTGAACAAACTTAAGAGTAAATCCAACCACATTGTACAAGGCAAATATTAACACAGTAATGCTATTTGAATTTTCCATGATAGTGATGATTTCCAAATGTACACAGTGTAACACACCATTTTATGTTAAGAGCAAAACTTCTATGTATTGGTACAGATTTATCTATTTTAAATGAAATCATGGGTTTGAGACAATGTTGGCGTTTTACTCTACTTACTCTTTTTTCTCTTGAAAAACAGAAGTCTTACCTCAGCAGACTGTCAAAGATCCGGGAAGCCCTGCAGAAGTCAGAGTTCTTCAGGCGTCATGAGGTGATTACTTGCTTAAGGAAAAACAAACATACCGTGTCTAAAGTGTAACATCATGACCTTCATCTGAAATTTTTCTGAAGGGATTTCTTATTTGGTATTTCAAAGATGTAATAAAAAGTGTCTTATATAGTGGTCAAAAATATTTCATGGGTGTTAGATTCAGTTTGATCCGATGATTGTGAAGGCTGCACCATTTTCATATTCATCCAGCCCTTCAGTGACCTCTTACACCCAGCAAGGCAGTGGTTCCCAAACACAGCACTGTCAGATAAACTCAAGTACCAAGTGCCTGTGCTTATATTATATTTATATATATTATGATATATCATGTTAAATATTATATTATATTACCACTTTGAGTCTGAATAAAGACCTTTCATTTATATATCTATTACTTTATTAACTATTTCTTAGGCCTATCAATTAATTAAACAGTTTTTCTTAATACATTTAAGTTACACTTTATTTATTATTAATTTAGATTTTCTATTTCATTCATTATCTTTAGCTACCACTACTAGTAATCATTGCAGGTTTATGCATTACATTTACCTATTTTAACCATTTATCCATCATTTTTACTTAATTTTTTATACATTTATTTATTATTTTTAACAGTTCCTGATCATTTATACTTCTTGCTTACTTGCTAGTTTTTAAACAGTCAGTTGTCCACTTGTAGTATATATATCTTCAAGGTTATAGCTGACTCAATATGTTTGTTTTTTATTCAAATTATAATAGCTACTCTACAGTCGTGTATGTACCACATGGCATCTGCAGGTGTACTCTGTTTGGTATAAGTGCCTGGTTAGGATTCACTGCTTTAGACACATCTCCATTTATTTGTTATTATTAAAGTTTTTAAAAAAGGAGCTGGAAAAAAAAGCGGAAGCTAATATGTAATATGTCCCCTTTGCTTTCCTTAGGTCATTGGCAGCTCTCTCCTCTTTATCCATGACCACACGGGTAATGCACAGGTCTGGATTATTGACTTTGGCAAGACCACAGCATTACCAGAGGGCCAGACATTAAACCATGAAATCCTCTGGCAGGAGGGCAACCGGGAGGATGGGTACCTGTGGGGGCTGGAAAACCTCATCCACACATTGGAGTCTATAAGCAATGAATGTAGCAGTGAAGAAACCTGTTGCTCAGTTTCAAAAACTACAGAAACAGATGGCCAGTGATCTCTGACTTACAAATGGGTGTGAGGAATTCCTACTATGCTAATGGACACCACAGAGAGGTCTTTTGAGAGGTTTCATATATGTCAATATGTTTTGGGTGATCTATAAATAGTGCTAAGAATAGTACAGAAGTGGAACAACAGAGAACATTTTGTGTAGCACAGAAAGAGTTTCATAAGCTCTTGAACAGTGGGCAGATTTGACCTGCACCCACATTAATCCTGGACTCTGGTGTTTAATCATTTAAAGAACAAGTACCATATTTGGTACTGAGTGGTTCAGAACTGACACTGACAGAAAAACAGACACTGAACAGAGAGGAGCAGACAATTTGTCACTAGTTTGAGCAAATTAACTGACACTAATTCAACTTCCTACGAATTGAAGTGAAATTGTAGGGATTCTGCATTTTGCTTTCAGAGATGTTTCATGTGAAGGAAATGCTCATAAAATCCAAATTAAGTCAAAGACAAAGTGAGAAACCTTAATGAAGTCACAAACACAGTCTCACTTCTTATATTCTACTGTAACAACCAGCCCTGATGAGGGTATTATTAAAGCACAGTTGCCGCTTAATATGAGACTCTGACTGGGTCACAGACCTCAGTCATGACTACAACATTAAAACACATTCTCAATATAGTATCCTATACAGCAAACTGTATAATGATTAATCTGTAGTATTGATGTCATTGTTATGATCATTGTCATTTATCGTTTTATGAATATATAATTTTACTGATTCTATTTCTGTAATCAAACTTGCAAATTTTTGTGCCGTTGCAACATTTGTTTGATACAGTTTGGTCTTATCACTGCTCAGAATATGTGAGAAGTGTATGTACACATGAAATTAATGGAAAAGTAGGTTGAATTAAAATGGGAAAATACTGTTATTTTCACTCCTTTACATCTCCTGTCATCGGGAGAAAAAAATGTGTAACTGATCAAACTGACACAAATAGGATCTACTATATATGCTGATTTATTTGGGACATGGTTAGATTAAATCAAAGTGGGAAAGACAGTATATTGCATAGAATGCCTTTGCACTTGGTTGAGGCATTACATCCTCAGCTACATACAGAATGCAGATAAAACTTAAAAGAAAGAACATTAAGTAAAATGCACCAAAAAAAACACACAGTAGCACTAATTGCTTGCTAAAAAACAGTCTTTACATATCCATGGGAGCTATTTGTTAAGTTATGTTTTCTAAAAGATGTTATCTTCAAGTGCACTATTAAGCAACTAAGATGAACACTCACTAACATAAACAGGCCTAAACATAAACACAAACTGTTAGTTAACAGAACCCTTCAACAGCAAATGTACCAAATTACTCAATGTATTACAACATGAACTGTGAACACACTGAGCCTCAAAATAAAGATACGTATATGAGTGCAACTATTAAATTGATTAAGTATAAATAACCTCAAAACATAAATAGTGAACATACATTTTCACAATTGAATCATTGATTAATTACATAAAATTGAACATGTTTGGTATTTCAAAGCTGAATACCTCCCCCTGCTGAGTAAGCAATAGCATTGCATCCATAGATGCAGTGTAGAAGGTATGTAATTGAAGTACAGATTTATAATAAACGTTAAATGAATGGCAAATAAATGACAAAACAGCTACAAATGCAAAGGGTTAGTCCAGTGTAAGGAAGTAAGTACAAAAATAGCAAATATCTTCACAGCTGCGTATTTTTTTTATTATAAAACTCTATATGTTTACACATTTGTGAGGCCTCCTGCAATCAAAGTAAATTTTGTGACATAGGGGAAGAGGCTCTGTAATAATTAAAAATATACAAAGACCCAAATAGGTTCAGGCTAACTGAGTCATATTACAGTTATACGTTAACAAGCCCCTGGCTGAACAGTGGCTTTGATGTTCTTATCTAACTCAACATAAAAAGCTACTCCTATAAAATAAGCTACTCCTTTAAGATCTCTGCCTGTGCACCCTAAAGACAGATCCCCCCTCCAAGAAGAAAATCTGGAGCGATGTAATACAAAACATATGACAACTGTGGCGAACATGATCCAGAAGATCAAATACGCTAAAGTCACTCACAACTACAACTCTACTATCACCTTACTGAGATTCTAATCTAAAGCCAGGTCAACATGGCAACTTACTCTTGGGAGTAAGTCCATGAGATGTGGCCAAATCTTTCCAGGACCAAGAATAAACATCAGTGCACAACATCCACTATACTAACAAAACTGAAAAACCTTCAGATTATACATATTATTGCAGTACTTTAGGAGGATGCGTTTTCACATTGTTTGGGGTGAAAGCTCAGACTTACTTAAGCGTTCCAAAGTGTAGGTAGGTACTAACTTGTGTCTGAAATTATAAATGAAACATACTTCTTTCATATTCTTTACTTGTGTTTCCGCCTATTAGTCAAAATAAATGTTATTGCTCTACAAGCACTTCTTCTGGTGTAACACTGCTGAAATGAAAATGTCTAATAAGCACATTCATTGGGACTCTTTTTCCAGTGGCTCAGTATTATTAGTTGAATACTACAAGTGCCAAAAAAACTTTCAACAATAATGCAACATAATTTACTCCTGAAAGCTCTCATCAAAAATACAGCAAAAAATTTAAAAGTAGGTAAAAAAAAAGGAGTCAGACTGCAGCAGTTATTTATGACTGACGTCCCCAGTGTGTGAACACTGGGAAAGCTCATAACTGTGTGTTGTCTAGTGTTTCAGCTTCAGTGGTCAGCTACCAGTATACCAGGAGCCCAGGAACAGGCTCTGAGTCCAGTGTTGGCTCTTTGTATCACAGTGCAGAGGAGTGTTTGTATCCATGAGTGTGTTTTCCAGCATTCCAGGAGCTCTAATAATTTGATGTTATGGCTCTTCCACCATGGGGGAGCCCTAATTCAGAGCTCAAGTTTCAGTGTGTGAGAAAAAGGGGCTCCAAGTAACATTTTAGGTAAAGTCCCTGTTACAGTAAGGTGTTTCTTAGATTGGTGTAACACTGAGGTCTTCAGACAGAGAAAAGCCTGAATCTCGGTCGCGTGTTGGTTTTTCAGCTTTGGCGTATCTCCTCAAGTCCTCGTGTCCGTAGCTTGAGTGGCGCTTCAGCAGCAGCTTGGGCATGCAGGATGTGGAGGTATGAAAACCTGACACCTGTCCCAGGCTAGACCCTGTGGGGACACCCTGGGCAGAGTTGGTGTTTGTGATGGCTTCTGGGACTTTGGGCATAACCAAGGGCAGGCTCTCTGCCTCATAGCTTTGCTCGTCGTAGGCATAGTTGACATTGCCACAAGGGAAACTCTGCAGCTTAGCCAGATCTATGCCACCCTTTGTGGCGCCACCTGCTGGGGTCCTATGAGAGGATGTGTTTGGGGCAGCTTGAGTCTGGTGGGAAGGGGATGGAGTAGAGGAAGTGCAGATGCTATCACACCCAGCCTCGTTACTCTCTGAGGCTGTGTTGCAGGTCTGTGTGAAGGAAGTGGAGGAGGTGGAGGAAGAGCTTGAGAGTGGCATGGACTGAGTGTGAGCCAGTGTTTTCTTCCCTCTGAAGTTTTCCAAAACCCAGGAGCCGTACGTGGGGTTCCACAGATTTTTTGTTTTGTTCTTCAACCTCTGACTTCCTGAGGAGGAGGTGTTTCTGGCGCAAGGTCGGTGATGGGCTGGCTCAGGGTGGTGCCAGTGGCCTCCTGCACACATGTCTGGTGCTGGTGAAAAACCAGGGGCAGGAACAGGCTCAGCCCAGGATGGCTCCAGCACTTCGCAACATGATGTTACTTCATGATGGACAGGCTGGGTTCTCTGTAGAAGAAGGCGTGGTTTGGTGGGCTGTGGGGATAGAGGATTTAAACCCAGTCCTAGAGGGAGCAGACTCAGCTGGGAGGTAGGATCCTGGGCAATGGGGTGAGACACCAGAAGTGGAGTGAGGCTTGTGGAAGTGTGGTCAGAGGGACGGATTACTGTGCCACCACTGTCTTCTGTGGTTGGGCCATATTCCACTGGTAGAGGTGTGTTGATTACATCTGGGTCCTGATAAAGAGAAGTAGGACACTACATAAGCACTGAACAGGAAAATGAAGTGAAAAAATGAAGGAAAGAAAAGTAAAAATACACTTGAGCAATTACATGTATGCAATAATAATGGCAATTGTATGCAGTATACATATACAATGTGTGATACATACCTGAGTGCAGTAGTTAATTCTCTCCAGGATGGTGGAGAAGTTGGGCCGGTGCTCTGGACAGTGCTGCCAACACTGAGTCATGATTCGATATCTACACAGCAAAACACACTTCCTTTCAAAAAGCTATTTGTTAAGCCTTATATTACATTAACTATATTCTAAATGTAATACTGCTGGATAAATGGTATTATCATAACATAGCAATATACAGTATGGCCACTGCTCATTCATCACATTTAAAAGAGACTGAGAACATTTTTTCAAAGCTAATTTAATTCAGCATCGAAGGTGGCAAACAAAGCAGTTTGTGTGCTGCTACTGGTGCTTAAAGATGAAAAACAAGTTGTGCTGTGTATTACACAAAGTTTTATGTTCAATTGTGCTGCAAAAAGAAAAATAGCCTTTAAGAAATGCACCTTTGATGTTATCAAAGTCTTTGAATCCACAGTTTACATAATCATGGGATTCTGACATATTGTGAACCCAGTGAAAAGAATGATTAAACAATTAAACTCAAATTAATTAATTTTTACATCCGCTGTCATCTCTTTTCATATCTTTCACATCAGTACTCACACAGGCCCCGGGCAGCCCTTGGGAGGATCCATCCTGCCTCCACTGGTGACAAACTCCAACACCTCCTGATTGGTCTTACAAGGATAGGGCATGTAGCCAAGGGAGACAATCTCCCAAAGCAGTACTCCAAATGACCTGCAGAGGGAGACAGAGATCAACAGCTGACTGGTTTGGACATCAGAGAAAGACGTCTACCTTGCTCATGTTCTTCAGACTGAGCAAAAATTTGCCCCATTTGAATCTAATTTAATATTTTCATGACATACTGTAATATTTAAGTAATATTACTTGGTTTCCTTTGTGCAAGAACAATTTCACAAGTCTTTTATGTTATTTATTTGTCCTGCTTTTTAAAACCTTCCAGAGATGCACTGTGACGTACGCACGTTTAGCATTTTCCACTTTATGCATTTTCCCACAGATCTGACTTAGGTTCAGCTCTGACTTTCTTACAGATGCTGTTCTACATTCTAATTATGCTTACAATTAGATCTCTGTAGGTCTGTCTGGTTTTGTTTAGTAGTAAAATTCTCTAAATCTCCACAGATTTCATTGACCTGACCACATAAAGGGTTTTGAATTAGCTGCAATTAGGAGCACGGATAATTTTCACCGCTCAAAAGAACTGTTTGTCTCTTTGACATTTTTGGAAATGAAAAAATGCATGTTGTTAAAGTACAACGTCTTGTTTTGATTGATGTTTATGTTTTCAGCATGAACTAATGATACTCAGCATTTAGCAGAGATCTGCACTTTTGTGTCAGTTTAAAGTAATATTGTCTTTAATATGATGTCTCAAAACATAAAGGAAACAGTATGTGCTCATTTAAATTGAACGCAGTTTCGCTTTGTGAATTCATTTTGGGACTTTACTGTGGATTTGTGTTTATACCATGTATCAGTCTTGCAGGTGAAGATTCCCTCCATGAAGGCTTCCGGTGGCATCCATTTGACCGGCAGCATGGCTCGACCACCTTTCCTATAATAGCTGGCTCTGGGAAAAAAAGAAACAGTGCTATCAGATTTGAGAATGCGGATTTATCATCAGTTTAGAAGAGGAGGTAAACATCACAAGGCCATGAACTCTGTAAGTAAATTGTAAAGTCTTCCCCACAGAGGAAAATTAGATAGCTTTTCATCTGGTCGCCCATTCACCAAATAAACCCAGTGCTGCCTAGACTCCCATGAGACGGCCCATCGTAAATCATCATGTGTGCTCTGCTATGTGAACAGTGCAGCTGCAGACCTATAAATGTCTCGTGCCATCCCAAAGTCTCCAATCTTAGCCACTCTGTCTGGTCCAGGGCAGGTAAGCAGGCAGTTTCTAGCAGCAATGTCCCTGTAAAACACACAGTGTGTTACATTATGGCACCAAAAACAAATCAAATCACATTAATAAATGTATTAATATTAAAATGATCTCAGATTGTGATGAAAAGTATTCAGCAATTTATTGAAAAAAATATTTACACCAAATTCCATCTGGATTTACATTCTGCTTAATTTTTCCCGTGAAATTACAGAAGTCCACTAATATTGGGGAGTGAGTGAGGACAGCCTTGATACGTTTTATTTTTGTGCCGCTGATCCCCATATTCAGTTTGGATTTAAATATTCTTAGCAGTAATAACTGGAATCTGAACCTGTGAATGAAGTGGTTCTCCTCCAGGTAGCGACAGCCACAGGCGATGTCTCTAGCCATCTGCAGCAGCTCCCGCATAGTGAGAGAAGAGATCTGGCCCTGGATACAGCACAGCTCAATTTAGTGAACTGCACACGCACGCACACACACACACACACACACACACAAAGAAATGTGTATCACAGACGTACAGCTCTTGGCCTGTTCAGTCTCAGAAAGGTCTTCATGTCTCCTCCGGTCATCAGCTCCAGCAGGATGAAGCGTGGCAGAATGTTCAGACTGACACCAATGCATCTCACAATGTTCTCATGGCTGAACTTGCTGCGTGGACAAACCGTCAACAACATTTGGGTTAGAAGTCTGCACCTGTGGTTATATTGTGCTGTTTACATGTATGTGTGTGTATATGGATAATGGCTGTATCTCTATGTGGCCAAATGCATCTATGATGTCCCTGAACTGTATTGCATTTTATTATACATTTTTTTCGAGCAATCATAAGGGGCAAATAGTATATATTCTCCCCTAATGCTTTAATAGGTTCTAAAAAGAAACTTTTTTCGCTAGTAAGCTCTGTATCTTGGCTGTCAGAGTCAAATGAAAAGCTAATGAACCAGGAATATGTTTCCTTTCTTCACCCACAGTAGAGGGTCACATGAAAGGCATGTGCCTTTATTACAGACAGCAGGGAGATATCTACAAATGAGGGAGAGAGCTTCAGACTCAAGCCTCATTATCAGCACCTTAACCATTTGGTTGATTTGGCTGCTCTCAAAACTTGTCCTGTGCTAACAAATCTGTCACACAGGTCAGCTGTGATATAAGAATTGGGTTGGTTGAATCCCTGTGTGAACCAAATACTGGAGCCAGTACGGTACACAAGAAGCAAAACAGTACCTCATAATCAGCGCCTCCATCAGGAAATCCATTTCATCCTGTTCGGAACAGATTTCTGGAAGTGTCTGTGGAGCCGAAAAAGAAATCGGAAAGGCAGTTTGAGGCATGTGTGCGCTTTATACAAGAAGGAAGATATCATTAGACCTAATCAGGAGGCTATTGAAAAGCAGACAGAGCCATGTGGCGTTCGCTCAGCCTTTTCTTTTTCACCTTTTGTAGTTGTAAAGCCAAGTGGCCTGGAGGTACTGGCTAAACAAACCTGCATTCTCCTTTTTCCACAGTCATCAATAATTGTGCGCAGTTATGGTGATTTTGCAGCACATTTATGTGATTTCATCTTTGCATAATAATTTCTGTATTTATTATACAAAATACCACAGTATTACATATTCATATTAAGTAGTCTCTTCTAAATAAATGCATTACAAACACCTGTCTTTAAATCCTTCATGTGTTTGTGACCTTTAAATCTGAGAAGAAGAAGCAACCCTGTGGGAGGTTGTTAAGTGGATTATATGTATAATGATCCTAACACCTGATGAGGTGCTATCATCTAGCATTTAAGTGCAGGTTGTCCTCATGTATCACAGAGATTGAGCTGACCTTTATGGCCACCTGCATGGAACTGTTATCACCATTCATCCCCAGCACTTGTCCTTCATAAACTTCACCAAATGCACCATGGCCCAGAGCTCTGAAAAAAAAATGGATTTGTATGAAGAAAATCAAATATAACAAGCTAGCATAACTGCTTTTATAAAAACTCTTGGCCATTTTGTCATGTCCATGTGTACTGTACCTGAGAAGTGTGATGTTCTTGCGTGGTACTTCCTTCAGCTCATTGAGTGAGGCAGCCTTTCCTGCAAAGCAGTAATTAGGGTTGTAGTCTGTCATGATGGTAGAGGAGCGGATCTTACTCAGCTTGTACGCTGGACTTTGTAGACGTCCTCTGACAGCATGCAGGTTGTTCTTCTTGCGGTACCACACTAGATAACAAAAACAAGACAGAAGGACAAAAAAGCTAAGAAGCTGTAATTATAAAAAAAAAAAAATCATAACGCGACCCCACACTTTTAAGTTGTACTGTCTGCTAAAGGTAGAAGCAGTAACACAGGGAAGGGTCAAGCCACATTTCAGTGCATTTCCAAGTGTAAACTTAAAAAAAAAATGTTAAAAAATTGAGACACTTAAATGGTTCACAGACATTAACTCAGTTCTTAAAAGAGTACTCCACCGAGACCTCATCATATGATACTGTCAATGTTCCCAATAAACGGTTTAAAAACAATGTCACTACAGCAGAACCAGCCCACAAGTGAGTTGCCTATTGCCCACAATGCAACTCATCCACAGTCATTTCAGTTTGGAAGTCTGGGTGTAGCTGTTAATGGAGGAGTGGGCTACACCTGACTGAAGTGACACCACTTGAGGTAACTTTTGCGCAGCTCCTGCTGAGTCACAGAAACCTTTATCACCTTTGCAGTAGTTCTCTCAAAGACCTGATAGTTGGTGGAGTTCCCCCTTAAGAAGGCATGAGGGATGTCCTCTCCTTGGTTACTGCTCCTAGACTATCTGTGCCAGTGAGTTTAGACTCACCTGCCACGGTGGCAGCCCACGTCCCCGATGCAGGTTGGTAGTCTGCCAGGGAGGGGGCGTTGCGTGCAGGTAAGAAGAGCCATCGAGCCATCACCCGGTGCAGGTGCTAGGGACTCATAGGTTTGGGTTTGGGGGAGGACTGAGATGGGAAGAAGGAGGAAGGAGGAAGGAGGAGGAAGGAGTGGAGGAGATGGAGCGCCCAGGGAACAGACTACCTCCCTGCATGGGGGAGAGCTCAGGTGAGGAGACACTGTTAACCTGAAGCATGTTTGTGTGCGTTTTGCTGCTTTTAAAAGTCCTTAATAAACAAACTCTTATTACATAAATAAAGAAAATCAAAGCTACTGCACACGTCCTCAGTTTGTGTTGTAGTACTTGATTTATTGACTTGCAAATCCACATAATGCAGTTAGTGAAGAAGTCACACTAAATAACATTTTTCATACAAAAGAGGTTTGCACTTTTTCTGGTATTTATAGTGTACAGTTTGTTCGTGACAGGCTGCAATCAGCAAAGCAGCCATCATGTCTTCAATTAACATCTGTTTACATCAACATCTGTAACTCTGCACACTACACACACCATGAATTCCTATTTAACTACAGTATAGCCACACTCAAAGCTTTCTGCACCATTCAGTATCTGTTATTTGTGTTTAGTATTTTCTCTGTTAAGAACCAAGAGTCTTTCATCACAAAACACCATTTATTTATGATGACTAATACTTGCTGCTCTGGTTGTTCTAACCCTCACTAACCCATCTTTTTTCTTTTAATGCATTCCCGAGTTTTCGAAAAAATATGACATATCAACACTGTTGCCTGTTTCCACAAATCTTTCATATCCTGATAAACAGTGCACCCATTTAGTTCAGTTTTGATTTTATCTAAAAATTTACATTTACATCTAACATGTATTACATTATATTCTTCATTGCTTGTGCTGTATTGTTGTATTAAGGGAAATAGAAAGTCAAGATAACTTGATTTGAAAACCATACAGGTGGTTTTACCGTACTGTCAATATTACGTATTTAATCTGTTAGCTTTACTTATAAATCACATTCTTTACAAGACGTTTATTGTATGTAACACCTTCTGTTGTACCCGATATTCTTAGCAGACTGTGCTCAAGTGTAGAGAGCCTAAAATGAAGAGTGCACAATGATCACACATGAGCTTCTCTTCATATTCAGCGCTTTCAGAGCAGTTATTGGAAGGACGGCTGAGAAGCAGAGAGAAAACCTGCTATATTCAAACAGCATTTAGCTGACGTTTTTCCGCTACATCTGAGACTTACGATAGAGAGTCAGTGGCCATGCATTCAGTGTGATTGTCAATGTGTGCTTCCCAAAATGAGCTTTCAGCTACTCCTTTTTATTCTCCTTTTTACAGTCAATCATGTACATTAAAGTCACACAGTGAGATGCTTCCAGTACATCTCTACTGTTTCATGCTTCCACGACTGCAATCATTCAACTTAAATACAGTATATAAACAATGGGGTATTTAATTGCAATGACCTCCATTATCTGATTTCTCATCTGCAGTATAATCTTGGGTCACAGTCTTTATATAAAGAGAGAGAAAGAACAGCTTGCCTACATCACAAGTGTTCATATGTGCTCACTTTACATTGTGATAGCAACGTATAATTCAAACACCTATCTTTCCCACAGTTCCTTTAATCATCTGGTGCACAGTCAGAGAAAGGTATTTGAGTCAACACTTAATGTTTCTCTTCTCAGTAACACCTGGAAGCATCTGTACATATGTGGAGCTGCGCTCACAGTCGGTGGAAGGTGGAGGGCATAGACTGCACACAGACACTGAGAAGTTGCTTACTGAGGATGACGCCGGTGCAGATCAGTGCAATGGCACTCACGACGGAGGAGACCACGACGGCCAAGATCAATGACGTCGACATCTGTCCCTGTGGAGCCGGGACCTGGGAAGCTCCTGGGAAAGATTGGATAATACGATCAAGTGATGGCTAAAAGCATTTCAGTTTGTATGTTTCATCTGTTTAGACCTGAAAGAATTTTAAGGATTTATTGTCTGATAGAAATTAAATTACCTTCTACCACATAGTGGCTATTATACAACAGAAAACATGTTTGTTGGAGGTTGATTACATACCTACAGTTCTGGTACATGTCACATTGTCACTAGCCAGAACTTCATCGTCATCGCAAAGACAGAGAATAAGGTGGGTATCTTCATCTCGTTTGCAGCTCTGCGTTTGACAGTGGCCACAGTTCAGCTGCACCTTGATCTCACACTCTCCATGACTCTCCATCGCTAAAGGAAACAATATAATGAACAAGCACATGAACAACAGGGATGTAGAAATAGAATATAACATAGTTTGTGGGATAAGTATTGTACTGTACTGCTCTGTGCAATAATTTTTTCTAATAGTTATTATAAAAACTATTAAATGCACCAATTAGCCACACTTAGTGGGTAACATGGGCAATTAGGTGATGTATCTTGAGCCAATCACTCATGTACTGTCCAGCAAATCTGCAGCTGTCCTGAACAAATGTACAAATTTAACTATTGGACCATCCAACTCCACCTTCCCACAACGTGCAGCCAGTACTACGTACTTAAGTTTTTTAACAAAATTAAAAATTAAAATAAAATAAATAAGTAAATTGCTGTATGTTGGCCTTCATGTCATGTGTGTAATATGTTAAACTCAAAGAAGTTCTAACTACAATAGATGAAAGCATATTTTTCTTTTCAATTCAATTATAATATCTATTTTTATCAGATGTCGCTTCTCCTCGTGTTAGAAAGTGATGACTGGCATCAGAGGCAGTGCACACAGCAGACACAGCGTCTTTTCTTTCACACGAGAATGGGGGTCTGTCTGCTGCCGCCAAAGGCAACAGGCTCCATGAGGCTGTGGATTAGAAAACTGTCTTCCTCTTCCTCCCGCTGCATAATGAGAATCAGATGGCTGGTAGTCTCACCAGAAAACAAGACACCACAACATATATCCAGTCGCAAGTGTTTGGGCCTAAGTGTTCAGACAGACAGTCTGGCACAAACAGGCAAATGCACATTTACACATTCGGACGCTGGTACGCTCTGGGGCACTCTGACTGGATCAATTGCTTGGAGAACTAAGTGAGCAGACGCCCAGGAGCTCAGGATTTGATCTTCACACTGACTCTGTCTCTTTGCCGTGGGATCAGCCCTGTTAAATACTCTCTGCTCCTGCAGTGATTCAAAGCAAAGATCCTACTATATGTTACATAACTTCCAAGATATCCTGAAGTTTTCATAATATATTATTCCATTTTATTTTCTATTGATCGTGATCTTTAAATTTGAACTCAATGTGGACTTGTTACTCGGTACTTTCTGAACCTACAAACCACATCTTAGGTACTCATCAGGGGATGGTGTTTGTTCTCTTTACACTCTCTGCTTTTCTACTCGGATTATAGATATGTGTATGTCACCACATTAGTGTGATGTGATTTAATGTGACAGATGCAGTCTCACCTGCCAGCGGCTGCAGGAAAATCTCTCCTATTGAATGAATGAATGAGACTCCATTCTGACCGTCGGCTGTTATCTCATCTGTCAACGCTGCGTCACCTCCTGTCACAAAATAAATGACATCCAGTTACGACAGCTTATGCTTGTCAGTCTGTTTGCTGTACTTGTCAGTTTGTCACCTTACTTAACAGCTTTTTTTTTGCTTGCAAAAAAAAATAAAAAATTAAAAGACACTTTATTTTCATCTTGATGACAGACACAAATCTGTAATTATATTGGATTGCCCTTACAATTAACCACTCCCAGTTTTGATTCTAGCACAATAAAAGCACAAACAAAAAGAAAATATGTAATAACTAATTATTATCATCATAGTAACTAGTTAATGAACTATCCAAACACTCAACTGTGAAGAGCAGACAGATTAGAATAAATGATTCTACAGACTGAAGCAGATACTGGTAAATCTTTTAAGAAAGACAGAAATGCCATAAAATAATGAATATTTCTTTAACATCTTTAAGGAGTTCAGCAGGATGTCTGGACTCAAATCCCAAGGGGAAGACAGAAAGAAAGAGAGCACGGACATAACAGTGAGAACAATGGAAAAGCAGCATAATGTGTCTGAAGCTGACAGGTTATTGTTACCTCTGTATCCTCCTCCACCGCCTCCAGCTGTGCAGGCCCCACCTCCACCTCCAAAACCTCCAGAGGTGGACCAGCCAAGCTTAGACAGGGCCAAGGGACATGAAGATCCCCCCTCTGCCCCCTCCACCAGAGACTTGCCAGCTCCCAGATAAGAACTGGGACCATCTTTCCAGCCTCCACCTCCACCTTTAAGGATACATTAGCACAAAATGATTTACCAGTACATCCAACCTTTGACGGCTGCAGCAAGAAGACTGGGCATCTGAGAAAAAAGCAGTCCTGAGTTTTCCACTGAGGAAAAGTCTTTAAAACATGTAGATTTATGTTGTAGTTGCATGTGAGAGAGGCAGAGGGTGATGCTGAAGGTTTACTACGGTGATTTACAATTGCACTTTCATAAAGGACTTGCATGAAAGGAATTTTTGAAAAATGAAAAATGATTTAAGTGTGAACAGAGGCCAGGCCTTTAGTTCCAATGCACCGTAGATCAAGTTCCTAAAAGAGATTCCTCAGAAAGAGTCCTTCAGAAGCACACAAAACAAGTATTATTACAAGCTGACCTCCTCAAGGAATGATAACAGTGTCATCATCAAGAATGACAAACTCACACAACGCAAGACAGATGTTAGTTTGTCCTTGAGCATTTGTGGTCTCCATTGTTTCCAGTTTTTTTTGTGTTTTGTATGTCTGGCTCCATCGGTACTAGCCAGCCCCTACTGGAAACTATTGTGCTGATTTAGCACGTTAAATCAGCAACAAAAGCATTCGGCGAGACTGTCTGGGCCAGCAAATCAGGCTCTGAGTGGTGTGCCAGCTTCCAGTCCCAAGAAGGCAACGTTTTCAAAGGAAAGAGCCCAGGCTTGTTGAAACTAAATTTGGTGGGAAGACATCCAGCGAGAAATTTAAGTGAAGCAAGCAGAGACTCACAGCACAGAAATAAGGTGAGATAGTTAGCACAGAGGTCTTGTTTTGTCCATCATTTGTCAGGAAGTTGTTTATGCTCACATGCCCCCACTGGATGGACATGACAGGGTTAATAACGAGGTTTATGCCACAGAGTATCCTAAACATTTGGAAACCTCTTTGTTTCTTTTCTCGTTGTTTGATAGCAAACAACATCCCTGCTGTTTTCCCACAGTATCCACCCTTCCACTCAGTATATGGTACATAGTGTAGTAAAGCATTTTATATGCACAGATGCAGAATTCCTCTTCCCAGCCAGTTTGTATATGGTTGCCAGCCAACTTCCAGCTGTGCTCCCTCATGTTGAAAAGTGATTTTGTTTAAAACAAGGAGCACAGCTAGGAGTGATACAAGGTCACCACAATGCAGCCATGAAGAAAGAAACGCTTTGGTAATCACTAATAATCCAACAACACCACAAATTCAACGACGATGCTAACAACATTATCCAAGCTACTTTAGTGTTGCACTGCTTCTCTCCTTCACAGCAGAACGCTATGGAGGAGCATCCTGCTGCACAGGAGATTGTGCGAATGTGGGCGGGCTACTGAGCAACTCTGACTTCACTTGTGTAAATAAAAATGTGTCATTGACTTGTGTTCCTGCATGTCTTGGCTGTACGGTCTGAGTCATGTTCATGTTGGAAGATAATTTGTTGTCACAGTCTCAAGCCGCTGCATTCTGAAGCTTTTCATTCTGCGCTTTTAGAAGATAGAGCTTTCAAAATATTTTTATCACTTTACCCTGATCTGTTCCTTGAACTTTAAAGCTTGATGCTGGTTCTAACATGCAGTGTGACTTTATATATAGAGGTGTGTTCCTTTCTAAACTATGTCCAATCAATTTAGTTTAGCACAGCTGGACATCAGGCTCTACAAACATCTTAAGGCAAATAAAGAAAACAGGATGCACCTGACCACAATTTTTAGTGCTGCAGCTAAGTGTATGAATAACGTTCTAAATTATGGTAAATATTTCAGTTTGCAAACATATCTACAAACATGTTTTCACATTGTTGGTTATTTAGTGTAGAATAACTAGAAAAATAGAAAAACTAAATCTACAATACAACAAAGTGTGCAAAAAAAGTCTGAATACGTTTCCAAAGGGACTGTATATCCTGTACGGATCTAGTGCAGTTCTCACACTCTTTAACCAAATAACCCCACTGAGGTTTCAAAAAGATGAGCTGAGAGATTGTCTGTGCTGAGACTCTGCTCGTCAGATGGGATTTACTGAGAACATCACAGAAGACATTTCCAGCAGCAAAGAGAGACCTCTCTGCCATAAATGTCCTGATTCAAAGGTCAAGACCTGGCAGGAAAGTAAAAATACAATCCAGATAGATCCCATTATCCACAGACCAAACACATCCTGCTTTGTGAGATAATGCACGCATGCCAATGTGTGCTGCCTCAAGCATGTACAGTGCTCAGCATAAATGAGTACACCCCCTTTAAAAGGTAAGGGGTATCTATGTTACTTAATGCCCTTTTATAGTCATAATGCCTGTTTAATGAACAAGTAGACTCACCTGTGGTTATTTTTTTGTTAATTAAGATTTGATGGTCTAAAATTTTGCTTTGTTCTTAAAGCTTTTTAATGGGGTGTATTAATTTTTGCAACACAGTCCTAAATTAATTTGTTAGGATTTTTACATTTTTGTGTGAAGAAATTAACAAATCGTGCTTGCAATCACTGGCCCACATTTGTGGGAGTATTTTGTTGTATAGTATCACACTGAAAATGTTGCTTCTGAAAGGAAACTTAAAGGTTTTCTGACAAATCCGTTGGGGTGTACACATTTATGCTGAGCACTGTATATACAAAACAAATAAATCCTCTCAGCAGCCCTCAAACAGCACATCTCTTCAACACTACCTTTTAGATGCTTATCATATCACACAGCAGTTCAAACCCACTCGGCTTCAAGGTGAAAAGCCTGTTGTCATCTGAGCACTTCTTATAAAAAAGAAGCACATTGGGATCATAAAGTATAGAATGAGTCTGCAGTCGGCCTCTAGTACCATCACAAATAATAACTACTGTTCACTTGAGGGTTCCTTTTCTCTTTTTCCTTTTTGTAACTATATTGTAACCAGTTTTGTTCTGTTATTTTCCACAGCTTTTATATTTCAAAGTAAAGCAAAATGTCTTAAAAAAGAGAAATAAATAAACAAAACACTATTCTGAATATAAAAACAGTCAGTGTTGTCACTATAGGGTTATGTAGGGATGGGTTTAAAATGCTGATCATGAACTGCAACATCTCTCAGTCATCCATGTCACAGTTATCCCAAAGGCGCAGAACAGCACCTTCGGAAATACAGCAGACATTTATAAATGCATTTTTCTGTTTTGTGAGAGTTACAAATAAAACAGTGGAGTGACTAAAACAACAGGCCTCAAAACACAGGCACATAAATCTGAGGATACCGTTATGGCTCAATACGTCTACAGGCAATGAGAATATTTATTATTCATTATTTCAATGAACCAACCCATTAAACAAGCATTTAAATCCACAAATAGTAGTATAATGTATATTAATATACCTGCAGCACCAGTTTTACCATTGGTACTGGGACGTAAGGTACTGTTTTCATACTGCTCCAGTGGTATCTGGTCCAGACTGGACTCTGGGTCCTCCAGGTAGGAATTTCCTCCTCCGCCAGCTGCGATCAGCAAAGGAACCAGCTCACCTCCCTCCATCTGAGAGAAAAGTAACACAGTTACTCTCACTGGTTTGATGCTATGAACATGCTAATGGTGCGTGCTGTATGTTTACATTTCTACTTCAACATTAAAAAAAAAATTTAGAATATAGTTCCTGTTTTTTAGCTTGATATATACCATTTAAATATACCAGTTGACATTTTTTAATGTCTAACAGCACATGCACTTAATCTGTACAAGGTATCATTCAAACCTACAGAAAGAACACAAACTATTAAAACAAACAAAATCTCATTGGTCACCTTAAAGATGTAGGTAGCTCCTCCTCCTCCGCCTCCTCCTCCAGCCCACTCTGCTTCGGCCTCTTCTCTGAGGTCGTCTTCAATCACCGACGATTCTCCCAGGCAGATCTTCTGAGTGAGGGGATTTCGCTACACCATAGGAGATGAGAGGGATTCAAGACAGTTTCAAGAAAGAAAGAAGCAATTTTCATAAATGTATGAGTGGGGCGGAAAATACAATTTTATCTAGGTCACTCTCTCATCTCCCTTTTGCCTGGAAAAAGATATGAACAAAGACTTTGAGCCTGTCCTCAAGCTCACCCTACTCACCCCCGGGCACGCATCCTCTCCCTGGTGGCCCACCAACATGTAAAGCATATCTCCTTTCTCCAGAGGAAATACGGCAGATATGAAGACCCCATGGTTGCGTTTGTTGTGGTTTTTGGCTCCTTTCCCTCCTGCAGCCCCATAGGCAGAGATCCTGAGGGATATCAGTGCACCATTTAACACTGTGTCTGAGGGAAACAGCTTTCATCATATTAGACAGAGTCAGACTGCAGTACACTTATACACAACAAACAGGTACAGATACAGTACCTATCATATCGACACCAGCAGGAAAACCAGTCACCTGCAGCTTTATGATTTTCTCTGTTAAACTGACATTCTGTGTTGATATTGCCAGGAAATACAGCTGTGTGTAATTCATCCAGAGTAATTCCACACCCTGTAAATGCTGTAATTAATCCTGCCACTTTTCTGTTGCCTCATCTCATGTTGTGAGTGTGATAATGAGGTCCCACGATTGGCTGTGCAAAGACAATCAAAACAGCTCGAAGCCTCGATTCGGCAGTTCCATAAATCACGGCCAGAATTATTCAGCGTGCAGTCACACCTTCAACTTGTCAATTAGCCCAGCTCTCTGAGTCACACAACAATATTAACAAATCTGTTTTTTACTGAGTAAACGTTCACAAATGACCTGTGGGAAGACACTGGAACTCTACTCACACAAGACCTGTGGCATCCTGCTGTATGAATCCCTGCTCTTACAGGTCAAGCTATATGTTCTATTTGTGTTATTGTCAACAAATCTTATAAAAAAATAGTGAAACCAACAATGTTTTAGTCCATGTCTCCTCTATTACTTACAAGTATCTGTCGGTAGCTGGTACTCTCCACATCTGGACTCCTTTCAATGGGCCTTCCTTCCCCACAGTGATGCTGACATTTTTGTTCCTGTAGGTGCTGTCACACTGAGCCTGTGTCGGGCCGTGGGGACCGCTGGCACCGCACGAGTTAAACCACCATGTTATCAGAGAAACTTCTAGATACAAAGGAGACAAAAGTACTGAGGTGAGATTTTAAAATACCTGAGTGAGATAGTAAATGTACATGTACTGACACTGAAAAATAAATATTGAGGAAACTCTTGAACATTATCAGAAATACAACATTTGACTGGAAATTGGATAAATCGCCTGGTTTAGATTAAAAGTTTTAGCTCAGCTCATTTGATAAGTAAAGCCTCAAGCATCAAGATAAAATGTGAGTGTAAAACGTACCACCTGGTATGTAAATTCAGTATGCACAATGGATGTAAATATGGCACAGTATGCTTCAGAAAATTCACAAGGTATCCAAGGTGAGAGCAGGAGGTGCACACTACCTGAGGCCGACGGCTCTGGAAGGGGGCTTAAAATATCCTCCAAGTCCGCCATAGGCAGCAGGGAGTTGAGATCTGTGGAGAGGCAGGGAGCCAGGGCAAAGAAAGACGAAAAGAAAGTAAGGAAAACGGAGTCACAGACATCCATCTCCATTTAACTGGAACCTAAACTGTGTTCAGACAGAAAGCAAAGCTGTATCAATGGAAATTAGGAGAATTCAACGATAGATACAGAATTAGAAATTTTCTACGATTAATTCCTGTGTCAGTAGAAATAATGAATAGGTTTTTGCTTCTTTCATTATGTAGCACACACCGTGATTTTGTGAATTTATTGATGGTTAAATTTTGCTCAATATAGTTTGTGTAAAAGACAAAGGTTTTACAGTATAGTATTTTTTGCATCACAGCCACAAAACATAACAGCCTCACACCACAGGCCTAGTGCTCTGTCTTCTGACAGATACTTACAGCCCTTAAACCAATCAGTGTCTTTGATTGTATTTGCTTAAGCAACTAAAGCTTTCACAGTTTACTCTCAGCATCAAAAAAATCCTAATCCTAAAAGTAATGAGGGGGGCATTAAGCCAAGTAACAGTTTGTTACAGCTGCTCAGAGATCCTGAATTGATCCTGATATCAGTTAGGAATTGTTCCAGTCTTGCTCAGCTGGAGGTGAATAACATCCATATACCAGTGTTATCGCTGTGCTTTCCTAAGGCTTTTAAACCATCCTCTTAAATCATGTGCAAACAAAAACAGACAGGTCCCTTTAATCCAGTGCAATGAAGCCCAATTTCACATCTGGGAATCAACTCTAGTACCATGCCAAATAACAAAACTTATCCCACACCATTTCAACAGAGCTGAAAGAGGTTAAATTAAATGTTGGTTACCCTCATGTCACATCCAATAATTGAAACAGAGCTTTAACATATGAATGAGGACAACTGCAGCTCAGAGCAAAAGACAGCAGGCATCAGTTAGTCTCACCAGCTGAGAGGACTCCCTGTACTCTGTTATTTCTTTAATCCAGTACATTTCCTTTCTGACAGGGACGCACATCATTTCAAATAATATCACTGATGAAGAAATTAAGTAATACAAACATCGCTAACAGAAGAGAATTTCAGCAGTTGTCACTAGGTTGTTTTTACTAAATCTGAATGTAGAAATTTGTGATTTATTAACATATAAATCCAATATTTTAAAACCCAATCATCCTATACACTACAGATACGGCTCTGTGTTTAAATGCTTTAATAGCATGCCCTGTATAATAACCGAGTTATGTAACAAGACCTGGCTTTGACTTCACACTGTTTGCCTCTTTTAGTTTTGTTATTATACAGCATGTTGAACCATGATATTTATTAATTATACTACCATTTCATGGTGGCAAGTTAGGGGCAGCTCACCTGTGTCGAAGCAGGCAGCTCTTATTGCAATGTTATCAAGAGCAACATCAGCATTGGAGCCTTCTTCCCAAACTGCTGTCACCTTCACATGGAACCTGGAACAAAGCACAGAGTACAATTTGTATATTCAGAAACCGAGACTTTTCTTTACTGTATATTCACTGATATGTAGGATCCCAAATTCTTAAGAAAATTTCAAATTCATCTAATTTCTCATCATTAATCTAACATATGTACTCATCCTCAATCACTTTAAGACCATTGTAAAATAAATGGGAATACAGTAATACAGAACCCAATATGAATTTTCCAAGACACTTAACCCCAACATACTGTCGGTGGGTCACGCCAGCACCTTGCATGGCAGCTTCACCCTCATTAGTGTGAATGTAATAATGTAATAAGTGATATGCTCTGGGCACTGATAAGGTAGGAAAACACTATTTTCGTGCAGACCATTTATGTGGCTAAAATTGTCAGTGGTGACAGACCCAAATCAGTCGCATCTTCCCAGCAAATTAAAAACATGCTGCAACAATTATGGTTTCTTTGTACACAGCTCTTATTCTTCTTCTTGATGGAGCATTTGCATCCTTATCAAGATTTGTCTTTCTTAAGGTATCTTTCAATGAGCTCTGTGCCATTAAGTGTTTCTGGAGCTTTCCTACATGTTGGTGGATAGAAGACTGATTTCCTAAGTTACAAATGTTGATAAACTGGTTTTAGTCTGATCCCTGAATGTAAGACTAAATTGTGTTACTCTGAGAATTTCTGTCCGCTTAGAAGTGGTTTCCTACTCTGAGCACTGGGCACTCTATCCTCTATCCTTTATTCTATCACTTACTCATGATGAAGCTCACTCAGCTGCAGAACAACATCTTCCCAGTTATTTGTCCACTGATCATGTTTCTCCCAGACCAGAATTGTAGTGCTGGTCCCATTCTCCACCACAGTGACCAGCAACGATCCATTAAAGTCCCCTGACAGGTACAGAGAGAAATGCATCTGCACAAACGAAGAGACAGACCAGCAGACATTTAGCACAAAGAGTTTTGTTTTAACATGACTTGATCTAAATAGTATCAGAAGAACAGGACAAATGAAAACGGTAAATAATCGCTGTCTGAATAACTGACCTGGCAAGCAACAGTAGACACTGGAGGAGGGAAAGAAGTGCTCTGAATGGATGCTTCTTGATGGGAATAAGTCTCTCTTACCTGCAAAAACAAGAAGTGCCCTGGGGCCATACAATACATGTGAGACAGGCATCATAGATAAAGTAAAAGCTCTTTCCTTCTTTAAATCCATCCATAGTGAGCTTTTTATTAAAATTACTGGATACAAACCAACAGCCAAGAACATAAAAACCTACAAAAAGGAGATGATAATATTGGGTTAACTGTAATATAAGGTAACGGTAATCATAGTCTAACTGGCTAAATCAAAAAATCGACATCAAAGAAACGGTCCTCTTCCAAACGCAGATAGTCACAGTGCGACAAATCCAAATCCACAATCCAAAGAATCCATATCACAAAATCATCAGAGGTCCACTGCAGAAAGACAGGGGCCAGAGGCAGACAGAGTTCAAAAACCAGAGAAGCAGAATCGGACTTAGAGTCTTGTTGAATGGGTTCAGACAGAGGCTGAAAACAGGCACAGGTCCAAAGCCACGTGGAATTCAACAAAGGACAATAATCAGACAGGAGATTCACTTTTGAAGGAAAACAGACAATCTGGCAAAGTCAGCAGTGCTCTGGGCCGGGTATATATAGTCAGTGCACAGACAGGAAGCTAGGATTTCAAAATAAAATCAGCAATGAGGATAAATATCGAGTTTTGTAGCTTTATCTCTCCACAGAATCAGCATCATTCGATCATCAAAAGGTAGAAATGTATCAGAGGTATAGAAACAAACTCATTTGAGATGTTAATATGTCCATTTCACACATACTGGGTACACATACACACCGCTAACCTGGGGTCCTCTGCAGAGTGATGCCATTCATGTCTTCTTTCTCCAGAAGCTCATCTCCAGCAACCCGCCGCCAGGCCGAGTCATTGTTGGACACGGACCAACCACACGCATCCTGTTCAAATGAACAGTGTGAGCCAAACGGAAGACCACCTGGAGAGGAGGCACATCATTCAAATATTTCACTCAAACAGACACCACAGCTGCAAAAACTACACATTTTCCCTTCCATTCCTTAGCTACGCACATATAACATGCTTCAGGGAGTGCCATATTTCTTAATGCATAAATATGTCCATGTTTCCAAGAGACATGTTAGATCCCAAGGCTCATTAAAGAGCAGGCAACATCTAGGTCTTGCAAACGTAGACTAAACTGGTTCAGCTTTGCTCTGTACACTGATCAAGGTCAGTAAAGCAAAGCAAAAAAGTCACAATTTGAGTTAATTAGGGAAAAAATACCTAAATGACATGCTGTCTTTGTTTTTTATGAATGCAATGTATTTACATGTGTCTATTGTATACAGTACTAAGCTTGCTCTTTCTTGTACTTATATATTTGACATATATTCAAAATAAATGCAATAGTAAATTTATATAACTCTTATATAAACTCATACTCAACATATAAACTCAAAATAAATACACATGTATGTAGAAATACTAGTTAAAACACTTTAGATGTAAAAAAGACAGATGTTGGCACCATTTCACAGTAGGCCACCTCATCTTGTTTCCAGTCCATGTTCTTACCAAGACTAAATATGTCACCTGTCCCTCCACTGGAATAAAATATATTTTAATCTGATCTTAAAATGAACAAAAAATTAATAAAATGTCAGTGTGACCCTTTGACATCACAAAGTATTTTCAAGAACTCACAGCAGAGACTAGTTCTGGCTTACTGAAAAACGTGCACAACCATTGTGACCACAACTCAAGGACTAAAGAGACCTGACTAGATTGATTTAATTACTGACTCAGTTTGTTGGTGTTTTTCTTTGCATCGAGTGACTGATGTTAAAAGGAAGCTTGTTTTATTTCAGAATTAAGAAGTGCGACGAAATGAAAGGTAATCATAGTCTAAAAACACACATTTTTCTGCAAATGTTTCAAATTGGATTACAGCTTGCCACCATCCCTACTTACTGCTTTTGGATTACTGTCCTGTACCTTACTCAACTCTCCACCCACAATCACATAGATTATATTATCTCTTTTTCACACTCCCTCCTTCCAATTGTGCAGATCAAATCAAATGAGAAAACAGTAATCATCATACAAAGTAAAGCCTTCATAGCCAACTGTAAATGTGCATTTTTCACCTCTATTTTAATATACAGTACTGTGCAAAAGTCTTAGGCTACTATTGGATTAGTTTTTCAGCAATGCTATGATGTCAATACAAATTTATTTCTCAGTTTTTACATTAGAATAACTTGAAACACAAAAACTGGTTTCTTGGCTGCTCTCCTTTCACAAAGACCATTCCTGATCAGGCTATGGAAGGATGAACTTGGCATCCAGATAAAGCTGCCAAATGCAGAGTCAGGTCCTTGCTGTACTCCTTCCAGTGTCTCAAAGAGGAAACTCTGAGAACCTTCCATTATATTTTGACAGGTCTTCCCCCCTATTTTTGTCCTCAACCTCTCCAGATTCGTCTACAGAGATCATACTCAATATTAGTCACGTTAGCCTAAATTGTGTTTTTTATACCGTGTACATATGTTCTATATTTTCTAGTTGTATATATATATATACACTGGAAAAAAAGTCCCTCCAAAAACAAGTAAAAAAATAATAATACAAGGCATCTTTGCTTGAAATAAGTAAAA
>JAUYWH010000014.1:10702170-10729996 GCA_034779795.1 Ctenopoma multispine | reverse complement strand
TGGAGACATGTATAAGGTGAAGAGGATTGGTCCAAGCACTGAGCCCTGTGGAACTCCATAACTAACTCTTGTGTGTCTGGAGGACGTATCATTAATATGAACATTACATTAATTAACATTAATATTACACTTTACTGTGTAATGGCATCACCAAGCTTTATTTCACATTGCAAATATACTGTACATAGTCCATATCTAAAAATACACTCTTGAAGCTTTCGCTTCAAACATATTACAGCTTTCAGCATACTGTAAATTTAGCAGAGCGGACGAGTAGTAGAAACATATATTAAAATGAAATTCCTATAATCTAGGGGCCATTTGCAGGGCCATTATGCCTCAGTGCAGAGAAAGGAAAAAAGTACAAGTGAAACATTACAACACACACAGCGCAAAAGTTGTGTCATGCTGGATCACCGCTGTGCTTTAAATGGAAAGTGCGTGCAGAAGTTACATCTACAGGTTAGTATTCAATGAACAGCAGGCTAAATAAATGAGACCTGTTTCTGTGTGTGTCTCATAATGGAATTGCTCAGTCCATTACTGCACCAACAAAGTCAGTGTACAAACTTATTGCATATGCCTATCCATCCCTCCTCTGCCCTAACCAATTATACATAAATTCATTTCCAGTCTACGTCTGGAGACAAGAATGCTTTTAGCTGCTCCACAGATGGCCGTACTTCAGTATTAGATCAATAGAAAATACCTGTCCCCATTTCCCAATACAATACACAATTGCTTATTTTTGTCCAACATGGCCAATAAGAAAATGTTTCTTAATTCAACTTTAGTACCACAGAAGCAAAATGAGTGAATGAGTTTATGTGCCCTTGCTCTGCCTGAATGCGTGTGTCACTTTTCATTGCAGTGAATCTAAGACCCCTTTTATTAATTTTGCAGGCTGAACTTCAACTTGACAAGCACTTCAATCAGTAAAGATGCATGGTATTGCTTCTTGACACTAATTAAATTGAAATTTTGTGCTGCATAAATAATGCAGTACACCACAAATTAAATAACAATTCTGCCCAAACACCAACGCAAAACCTTTGAGAGCTTGATCTGAGAGTATTTGCTGACCTGTGGTCATCTTGTCTCTGTTGAGTGAGAACCACAGAGCGAACAGCTGAACTTGAGAGAACTGGCTTTATCAGGAGCGTGAGGTTCCCCACTGCTGGACCAGCCTTGTACAGAGCCAGCTGCAAGATGCAGTGACTGTTGCTTCTTGGCAATACCGGGCTGGTTAAGTGGTATTTGCATCTCTCAGAGGCCTCAGCAGCAGGGGAGGAGCTTAGGAGCAGGAAGTGCCCTGTGATAATAAAATAATAAAACAGAGTAAGTATTTCATGCTTGACAGGAGCCACATAATGCTGAGAATCACATAAAGTATTTGACAAATGCTTTAACATTAGGACAAACATCAGACTTAGCTTTAATATAATTAAAGCACAATTCAAAATAAATGTCAACTCTTTGAAACAGAAGTATAAAAATCCATTACTGGGGTTTCTACACAGCAAATATGTTTTCTAGATGAAGAAACCATGAGAAGTATACTAAAGTTCATTCTCATTTAGTGAGTGATTCAGTGAGTCTCTTACCATCAGAGCTTCCCACTGAGTGATCAGTCACAGGAACCATCCCAACCTGTGCACTTTGTGGTTGCTGTGGTGACACCACTGACCAGTCACTTTGGTCGCTGTGATTTGATAAAGTCCAGAGGCACAGAGACTCAAAATCACAGGAGATAACTGCAGGACAGAAAGACAAGAGGGTAGCATCTAACTCAGTATTTGCCAGATAAATATTAAAAGATGGAAGGTTTCATCAAATGCTAGGAGATGAAAGAAACTGTTTATATTGTATTTAAAACTGCTGTAGGATGTTTTGTTGAACAAAAAAGCTAAAGAAGGTCTTAGAAATATGTGAAATGTATTTAAGGGTTCCTTAAAAATACAATATGATCTGGAACTATATCAAAATTCACACAGTGACTGACATTGCAATGGGATGCAATCCTGTTTCCATAAAAGCTGAGGTGCTGTGTAAAATGTAAATAACAACACAATATAATGCTTTGCAAATCATTTACAACTCAAACAAGCTAAAATGTTAAAACTGAGAAATTAAACTCTGTTTGAATTTGATGTCATGTTTGACATGACAGGGTCATGTTTACCACTGTGTTGTATCACTGCTTCATTTGACACCACTCTGTAAGCAGCTCCAACACCTCTATATATTGTTAGTTATTGTTAGTGGTGTCTTCACAGATGGACAAGTTAACCATGCTGTGTACCCTAACTATAGATGCTTTGAAATGATGATGATCACTCTCCTCTTTACCCTGGGGGACATGATGTCCATGACTTCCAAAAAGAATTTCAAATTTTGACTCATTAGATCAGTTTTCCACTTCGCCTCAGTCCACCTTAAATGAGCTTACACTCAGAGAAGGCGGCAGCATTTTTGGATCTTGTTTATATGCAGTTAATGTGTTTGTTTTTTTTATTTGCATGTGCAATATTTAGTTATGTGCACTAGTTAATGTGCTAGTTAAAACATCAACAGTGTTTATTCATTCATTTATAAGTGCTAAATAATGGTTTAAATTCCTTCTAAATTCAAATTAACTAAATTAAATTTAGTTACGCAATTTAGTTATCTTCCAAACAAACAGGCTCATTGTGTTGTCTGTGCTGGGAGTTAACAAACAGGATGAGAAACGAGGAGGTGTTTGAGACATCATGTGACACTGCAGGGGAATGTCACATGATGTCTCATCGTGGCTGTCTCCTATATTAGCCACACAGCCACGATCAGACATCATTCAAATCCTTATGGAGATAAAAGAATGAAATATAAGACACATTATTCAATTGTATTAATCAACTTGAAATAACTTAAATTTAATCTAAAATTACTCAGTTACTTTGCCTGGTGTGAGCATGTTGTTTTGAACTTCTTTCAGTCAGACAATCTAAAAATGTTGCTGCAGTCTGAGCCAAACTACCATCTGAACTTCATAATGAGTAGTTTTCTGTTCCTCAAAGGACAAGTGTCTTGTGGTGGATAATTGGCAAAAAAGTCACTGTTGACCTTTAAAAAGTTTTCAGGTGCTTCCACTTTTACTTGTTGCCAGTTTCCATTCAATATTCACTCAGATCACTGATTCCTTAAGTTGATGCAGGTAATTATAATAGTGACAGAGATGATCATAGGAATATTTATTTTTGATTTGCGTGTGCACGAGTGCATGAGTAACTACACAACTCTCACTTTGACTGTCATCTTCTGAGTCCAGGTGGTGAGGGTGATCTGAGAAGTTCTCCTCCAGAAATCTGTCCAATAGAGCGTGACAGGTACTGCTGACTGAGGAAAGACAAATAGAGAGAGAAAGCGGTTACAGTGCTTATTTTCGAATAAACAGTCTGTAGCAGCTGTAAAATCATTTGATATAAATATTTTACAAAATAAACTGCATAACATTAATGTTCATTGAGCATCAAATCACAATTAAACTTAAATGCTCTTGGTGGTTTGTCTTTGACAGTGACATGTTGTAGCCCTTCCTCAGCCTACTGCATGCTGGAACATGCTTCAATCCCCACATTCAACCCTGAAAATAAAATGTGATTCTCAGAGTAGATAAATCACAAAGTTGATCCAGAAATAGTGTTGCCACTGATTGACCACAAACAAATGACAGACACAGTCTTATTTTGGAGAAAGTCTCTGAACATGGCTGCTCGCTAACACAATGATGAAAGCTGACTTAACAAGGGGGGACTTTGCATGTGATATGATATTCAACATACTAACTAGCATGACCACTGGAGAGAGATGTTCATACCCCAGTGGGTCATAGAAACTTAACCTCTAACCTCTGAACAGTCACAATACTGTTCTCTAATGCCTGTAAGGCAAGGTCAAACAGGTCAAGCAATACAAATTAAATGATTAAAGACTTAAGATTCTCGTATATCTAGGGAAACTGGGATGGAGATTCAGCCAAAAGGAAAACATTAATAGACTATTATTAGCATACATTTTTTTATGGAATCCCCCTTTAATTCAAATTTCCTTTTTTGCCCCAAACTCCTTTTTAAAAAATCAAAAAAGCTTCTCTTTTATTAAAATGATCAAATGAAAACAGATTGAACAATCTGCCTTATTCGTAGCCAGAAATTATTTTACTGGTCACTTTGATGACAGTCCAAGATGTCGGCTGTACTTTGAGCAGAATGTGACTTTTGATTGGCACTAGTTCAGTAAAAAGCAAAGACTGTTTTGGGTTAGTTTCTAAGACTGTTGAAGTAGGCAGTGTTGAAGAGGCTGAAAGATGCTTCTGGTTGTAGTTTGTTAACTTCAACACTGCAGCTTTGCAGTGGACGTTGCTGAACCTGAGCAGCTCAAGAAAGTCGTCTCATCTGATATTGTTCTTTCAAAGAAAATGCAGCAAAATAGCTGGGGCCACTTTGCCACTGATAGACCTGTTCAATCTCCTCTCCATCTCCAAGGCAATCTTTCACCATTTCATGTTTCCACTTTGCCCTGGGTGGGTTTAGTTCACACCACAGTAACATGTGTGACAAGAAAAATGCAGTATATGGGTCTGTTTACAAAGCTTTTCAGAAGATTGTTGTAAAAATCTTAACTGTTATGTCATATCAAATAATCCAATAACACTGCAGCTTCACAATGTCTTAGTATTAATATCAGAATGACTTAGTTACAGTGGAACATTCTCACAATGATATTGTGTATATATAATATTTAGCACTAAACTCCTGTAATGTTCTGTTGCATTCCTGCTGAATAGATTAAAAATATTGCAACTCAACTGACAACCGTTCAGTCAGAGATTTGTGTTATTTGTGCTCTGCTTGTAGCAGCAAATGCAGCCTCAGCCGGAAATGAGATCTTTCTAAAGGGTTGAATATGCTTCTTTAGGAAGCCCACATTATTGTCTGGAATAACCAGTGTCTTCATAATCATAATCGTCTTGTTTATTTTTGATACTAGTTGGTGCTGTGGACAAATCTACAGCACTACACAGGAAGGCTGCCAGGCTGCTGAATCCTACACAACACATTTAAAATTCTACTTGCCTTTATGTTGTTTTGGTCTTTATAAATACGCTGGTAACTATATCTTATTGCTGGTGTATTTTGTAGGGATGCAGAGTTGGAAGGGGTTTAGTCACGGTTTTCTCTGACCACTAAGCCAATCACCAGCACAGAATACAATGAAACGTTTTCAGTAATTTCAGTAGCACGCACAAGGCCTACGTGGCTTCATGTGCCAGCTACAGTGACATAATTACGAACATTTTCAGTTGCACACAGGGTTTTTTGGGCCGTCTTCTGCAATAAGCATGCAGCAGGCTCCACACATTCCTTTTCAGCTTGTAGTATTCAGCCCCGTCCAACACTGACTCAACTAACAGAACCTGACGCAACATTTTTGTCAGACTTTAAATAGTGCTGGAACAACCTTATACACATAAAGCATCAAAATCTGCATGATCAAAAAGATTTTGATGTTTAAAATTGGTGGAATATCCTTTTAAGGCATCGCCAAAGTAATTACTATACAGAATCTGAATGTTTGTACAGTTTTACCTAGTGAAAGTGTAAAAATGCAAATAAAAAAGTGCAAAATTTAAATAGGAAAAACTTCAAAGCTTAGGGTTCACATATTAAACATTTAACATATTTCAAATTATCAAAGCACAACACTGGCTTGCATTGTAAGTAGTATACAATTTACCCCTATTAACAAACCTGCTGAGAGTGATTGCTTACAATTGTGCAGTTAAGAGAAAATGTAACCGTGCTACAGAACTCTCCATTTCATTTATTAGGGTGCCTGAGAAAGAAAAGAGGCAAAACATGTTAACATCAAACAAACCTCTCAGCAATAAAACATTCCCACTGAGAGGGAGGCAGCTTGTTCTAAGCATTGTATTAGGCGAAGCTTGGACCTACTGTTGTGTTTGTCATGTTGAAACCTAAGCAGAAGTTTGTCAAGCTGCTATAAAGTCAATGAGTTGTCCAAGGACTGACTGGGGAAGTTTTATACTACTACTGTTACTGACTTGGCAACTGGACTTGCTAGAATATATATGAGTTATGACCGACACTGTACTTGAGATTATGATTCAAGTCTTTGGAAAAAGCCTTTCAAGTCTTTTTAAGTCATTGAATGTCCAAAGTAAAATCACAGAGAGGTCTGAGGGTGTGAACTAAATCAAACAAAAGAGTTGAACTCTGTTTACACAACATGAACCAGAAACCAGGAGTTGGTTAAATTCTCATGGCATGTCATACGGTTCCAAAGCTCACTAATTAACACTTGAGACATTTCTAATTCAGGACAGGAGATAGTTATATATATAATATAATAATCCCGCATGAAATTGCTTTTTGTTGTTTTGTCTGGTTCACGTTTGTGTAACTGGTATGGAGCCTGCACCGTAGAGATCTGCATTGTGCTGTGTGAGACAGAAGAAGGATCTGCTTGACACTGCTGGGTTTATGATCCTTGTACTGAAACCTGATTAGGATATTCACAAAGCCTCCACACCGACACGCACAAAAACACACACGCACACATACACACTTAGTGCAATAGACATAGCAAGAGATGTCCTGAAGCAAAGGAACTCTACTGCACATAAAATGATTTAGTGGAAATTTACCACTCATATTATCTGCAATTAACATTTGCAATTAACATAGAAATACCATGTGTTAATTAGTTAGCTTTGCAGGTGCTGGTAGGCAGATTTTGAGCAAACTAAATCAACTACAGAACCGTGCCCTTTACAACAACTTACACAAGCAACAGCATGACATTTGGCCTGCAGTCTGTTCAATGTTCTCAACTTTTTATGATGAAACCAAACTATGACTTACGTTTGGTTAGATTTAAGGACAACAAGAGGAACACAGATAGATTTATGGTGAGTGAAAGAGTGCTCTGGGTTAAAACTACTTATTATATTACTACTTAAGGTTTAGGGTTTAGGGGACTTTCATTGCCACGGTCACAATAATAACCATGTGGTCAGGGTTATAAAGAATGATTGTGGTCACAGTTTCAGACATGCAGTAAAAACAGACCATGTTTCCAACAGCGAAGGGCTTTGTTAAAAATAACAGTACTGTCAAAAGTGTACAACTATTTCTGTAAGATTCAATCCTATACTGTGCACAATGCTTTTGCAGTTAAATAGAGCACATGGATCTTGTTAAAATTTAAGTATATGATTTCCAAGATGTCATTTGGCAGCAAGAAGAAAATGAAATAAAAAATGAAGCCTCATTAGACTCATCTCTACAAAGCCAGCCCTCACACTGTGACAGTGTGAAAAATTAAACTTGAGAACTCGCAGTGCTACACACAAAGTGGAGAATGTCACCTTATCCTTCACTGGAAAAAATAATTTAAAATGTATGTCATATTTCTCTATTCCTACAACAGGAATAGAGAAATATGTTTGTTGTTTGAACTGGAGCAAGCCTCACACATGCTACTGTGAAAACCATATATAATTGTGACAAATTTAGTTCTCCATTTAATGGAGGCACATCAGATTTTGTGTGTTGTACCAAGATGTCATCAGAGCTAAATGTTAAAGGTTATGTTAAATATAGTTGGTATCAATTTGACTTAAAAATATAAACAACAAAAAAAACAGAATCATGTTTCAGCTCTTCAGAGTTAACTCTATGACTACATTTACTCAGGATAGTGTACAAGAGGCAAACTTAACTTTGTTTCACCTGAAATTCAGCAAGTGCATCTGTCACTGTCTTCTCTGTCCAATCATGACATGCTAAGACACTAAGGACGCACTCTACAAAACCCATTCGAAGCTCACAGAAGCCTCCACAATATTCATAACACTGGAATTTGTCTCCTTTTCTTTTTAATCTGGCTTCTAGTTTCCTATAGATGCTAAGAAAAGACAATAACAAAAAGATGAATATCTTTATTGCATAGTTTTATCATGCAGGCTAAATGATGATAAATGCAAAAAATAATGCTGATATTTAATTTGGAAATCACATTAACCAATACATTACTAGGAATGAAGAGCTGCAGGAAAATAATACAAGTGGTGATTTTAGCTACTTGTACTGGATGGTTGATTTGGTCAGTTAAAGGTCTGTAACTCTTTCTGTCCTTATTTATATGTCTTTTATGTCACAGCAATAATACAGTTCACAGTGATTCAATTTAATTCTTGTGCATGCATACTGCAAGTAATTAGTTATAAGTGAGTTAGTTCAGGTTGGATTCAGTTCCAGATGTTACAAAAAGACAAAGAAAAACAAGCTTGAGCAAAATATCAATGTTTTCCATCTGTGCTCAGTTTTAAAAGTGTCTAGTCAAGCCCCAAATCACATTACGAACCTTCGTAACATATGATATCCTTCACTGTTAGACCAGAGATTCTCCATCTCATTACACCCTTGATTAATACTCGGCTAAAAACATATATCTATATGCTACTGCTTATATTCATACACTAGTTTCATGTATTCACCTCAGATCTACCTTCATCCACTCATGCACAGTTAGAAGGAATCAGTCTTCCTCGCCGACATGAACTGTTTGTTTATGCGGGTGTTTGATACATTACCAGAAGTGCGAAGCGAGGGGAAAGAGCTTTAAAAAAATATTATTGCAATCATTTCAGTTGAGCGTTTATTTCTCATGAACCATTTAGAGTTAACCTAAACCTGAAACCTAAACTCATTTTTGTTGAATTTCAGGTTCCATCTGTCATCAGCCTGTCAAACACTGCAAAACACATTAGTTCTCTATTCTCAGAGGCCTGGTCCAAAAAAAACACTCCTATCACCTTCCCAAACCTCCAGACGCACACATGCATACTGTATTAGAAAACTATTTGTACATACCAGCATGACTCATGACCCATAAATCTACTTTTTACTCATAATCTAATTATATCAGTCAGTCACCTGCAAGGTCATTAGAAAACAGGAGTATTAGACACATAAAGGAAAACTCAAAACTCTCAAATCATTAAGGCCCTCACATCAGCCTTAATGTGCTCATAGGTTTCATGCAGGAAAATGAAAGAATAAACATTTATGCATCTTGGGAACAACTGTTGACAGCCTTCATTACTACTGGAAATTGACGCAAATGCTCATTCTTTGCTCAATGTTACGACCACAGTTATTTAAATATGAGGCTTACTGAACCTTTACGTCGCCTGTTTCTGTTTAACATGTGTGACTATTTTTGAATTGTTTAACATAAACTTCTAGTCTAATTGGGTTTTTCCAGCCAACTGTGAATAAAAAAATTAGATGTTGCACAAAGAAAACTTCAGCCTGGCAGACCGCAACTGTTAAAAGCTAACCGTCAGGAAAAAAATATTTATATGTTTTCTTTTCCTTCCTAACTCTTAAAATATAGCTTTCATTATACTTCAAGACAACATAATTTTCAATTGCCTCCATGTAGTGAGAAATTATTTCAAAACCACTAGAAGTCAGGTAAACATACTGTTAATCTATGCCTTTCAACAAAATGAAAGTTGGATTCCTCACTGGGCCAGGCTCGTACACCTTCCTGCAGAGCGCTCGGCCAGGATCTGCATCTGTCATGCTGTCATTAGAGTCTGAGGGAAATAAATATATAATGCATTCACATTTACACCTATTGACAATTTAGAGTCAGCAGTTAACCTAACATGCATGTTTTTGGATGGTGTTGAGGAAGCCAGAGTAAACCCACACAGATACGAGAGAACATGCAAACTCCACATAGAAAGGCACACGGCCGACCAACAGCTTCAAACCAGGGGTCTTCTTGCTGTGAGGTGACAGAGCTAACAACTACGCCGCTGTGCCACACACGACAAAAACTGTTTTTCTGGAATGATCAGAGATTCCTAATTTTTCCTTCTGCTTATTACCTACAGAATTACTTCCCACACAAAGTGCAGAACATTATATAAAACAATAAAATCTGAAATAATACCCTTGGCTCTTACACTGTGATGGAGTGACAACATGCAACAGCTTTAAAACTTTACGCACGTCAGAGCCACAGTTTTGGACAAACAAAGACAGATGAGGAAATAATTCACACATTTTACTGGATCTCATTCAGAAACATGGCAGAGAATTAAGTCATACTGTTCACAGTTTAAAATCAACATGCAGCTTAATTATTTTTCAACACACTCAAATCAATCCATTATTCTGAGATAATAAATACAAATTTCTGATAGAATACTTTTTTTTCATTATTTTCTCTCATTCAGTGTCACGACAAAGACAGAATGAAAAACTTTAAATTTAACATTAAATTTCACATTTATGCAATTAAATGTGTGTCTTTCTAAGTGCTGAGCACATCATTAGTTACTTGAGGACAATAAACAACTCTGACTCATAAATGCATATAACACCAGTCCATTCATTCACACTCTGTCCATTAAGTTACATCAAGCGAGCGCCAAACCGTGAGTTCTTCTGTGCTTGTGAAACTAAAAAGGCCTTCTTCATATTTATTCAACCCATCTGCTCTGTATCTAAGTAAATTGAGACCAAAAGGGTGCATTTATTGTAGAGAATAATCCCCATTATGTCAAACTTTCAATAAGAGCCAGGTTGGGTCTATGCCAAAAATACAGTACGTGCGTCTTTTCAGAGATTCTTCAATGTCTATCTGTGTCCATACACACTTCTGAAGACCCATCCATGTGCAGTGAATCAGGCTTTTGGTATTTCCAAAAAATTAAGGCCTATAACTCAATTTATGATTTAATTGGTTGCAGCTTGGCTTCAGTTAGAGAGTATATTGTACCAGTATCAGTTTCCTCTGAAATTTTCAGACATGTCTCTTTCCGTTTTTTCTGCAAGCCAGATGTTACTAACAATAAAAGGCAGCATGCAATATAATGAAAAAATCAAGGTGATTTGGGACAAGTTAGCTTACATGGAAACACAACTCAGTTGGAAAAAACAGCATTATAATCTGTGTAATAATGTGCAGATTCTCAGTCGTCTAGGTCATGGTTATCCGAAAAATTGTTATTCAGTGGCAACTGGATTTGTAGTTTTAGTTCATGATGACATTTCACCTACCATCCAGAAGGCTGGTACAGTTCTGGACATAAACATGAACCAAAGTAAAATGACTTGTTCCAGGTTTGACAGAAAATGTATTTCAGTAAATATTTTTATGTGCTCACTTTAAAAATACACTAATTAAAAACAATAGTGGCATGTTGAACATTTTACGTTTTCCTAACAAGAAGCCTTTATAGCTTAGGAAATCACTGTTGTCTGGCTGAAGCATGGAGATAGCTTTAAGTTATGCAACTCCATTAATGGGATAGAACCAAAACATTAAAGGAAAAATCTGACAATTTAGGGAATATTCCTGACAATTACATTGTTTATGCCAATATAAACACTACAGCTAATACAGTCTGGAAACAGAGAAGACAGCTAATCTGGCTCTGTTCAGAGGTAACAGTCTGCATCTCTTTAATGTCCATGGTATTTCATGGTAATTCCTCCCCATGATAATTTGTCACATCTTCCTGACAACCTTAAGTTCAAATTTGTGCTCTGTAGAGGACATTTATAACCATGACTATCTCCCACACTGCATACTACTGAAATAACTGCTTTTGTTCTCTAAAGAGGACAAAATTTGTAGATATGGGGCTTTGGGAAATAGTAATAGGGCAATATTTTTCCCCTGGTAGTCAGGAGGATATGTATGGAGCCTGGCAGGTGCCATTGAAAAGAAAAAAATATAAGAAGAAGAATAAAAAAAACTGAACCGTGCGCACGGATTACTAAATCGAGAGCACAAATTACTAAATGGAGGCTTTGAAGCTTAGTGTGTTCCTCTCTGGCATCTCAAACAGCCATAAAATCCTCATAGTTTATAGGTGAACTGTCTTTCACTCACTGGACAACATCTGACTGTCTGACAGATTACTAAACCGTGTGTTTTGTTTTTTTGCATCTTGTGTTTTTTCTCTTCCGTGGCACCTCCCGGGCTCCTTAGATATGTCAGCATAGGTTAGGTGGGTTAGGGGTCAAGTCAGTTTAAGCTGTGAAAATTTTGCTACAAAAGAAAGCAATGTTGAGGATATAGTTGATGATGACTTATTTGCATATGTGCCGTAATATGTGCATCTAACATGTGTGTACAAACACAATATGTTGAAATGCCAAAATCACACACTGGAAGTCTGAGGAAGTATTAATTCAGAAAATTTACTTCCTTTTTCATGTTGCTACAAATCAGATGTGACTTTAACATCTGCAAGTTGCAAATCGTGTCAGAACAACAACAAATGCTTGACGCGTGAACTAAATTTGTTTTTGGCCAACCCGGTCTCATAAAAATTTCGTTTCTATGCAACTAAACTTCTTTGATTGAATTAAGCACATTTATTAATGCAAAGCGAGATGCAAGGAGGTGGTTGGTGTGGATGGCAGGTGTATACTGTATAGGACTAACAGGGTGCAGACTTGAGTGGAAGAGAAAGAAAGTGTTGTAGATTGGATAGTTTGACAGACATAAACATGTTGCCTGTGTACATTTCATTCATAAGTTAAGTATCAAAGTAGCTGTCATTTATGTTAATTGTGAACATGTGATAATTTTGTATACAGAAGGCGTAAACCTATGTTATGTTATGTTATGTTATGTAATTATGTACCGCACAAAAGTCAACTCTGTCTCCAAAAAACTAGGTTCGTATACAACTAAATTGCAATTACAAATACATTTTAGAACATAATTGTGACCCAATTACGTTTTCTGTTAACATAATGATTATATGTTCATAATTAAAATAAATGACAAGTCACAAATAAGTCGATAGCTAACGTCAGTAAAGTTTTTTTTGTCCTCCAAAATATCACATCTGCAACATCCAGTTTTTTTCTTCCACAAACATATTCAACGTTGCAGTTCAGGGGACTTTGGTCTTAGGGCACTTTCACACCATAGTTTGTTTGGTTTGGTCCGAATCAGTTGGTGAGTTTGTAACATTGTATAATTTTCCTCTTGGTTCGGTCTCCTTTCACACAGGGAAAAATCCAAGCGAACCAAAATGCGTCACTTTAAATCACGCAAGAACTTTCTCTCTGCTTATTGGTCAGGCGTGTCTGCGCGGGAACAACAAAAGTAAATACAGGAAGTAGATCCTGTGTCATTGACCGCTGTATGTTTCTGTAACAAGATGGTATTTGGTGAATTGTGGCCAAAAAGAATACTGTTGAATGGTTACTGCAAGTTAGTACAAAAATACAATAATACAGTTAATAGCAGAGCTATAGCGAGAGTCAAAAGAGAGTCACCAAAAGAGAGCTTAAAGCAACGTCAGTACACTTTAATTCAGTGTAGTATAAGTGTACTCAAACATAACTCTAAACACAGCAAGTCAATACGTTACTAAAAAACATACATATATTTACCGTATGATTACTCAGAGCTGTCAATGCACAAATACTAGTAGAAGAGTACTGCACTTGAAAATCAGCATTAATGACAGCATTTCTGACATTTTACCAGCATTGTCTGCAGTCTGTGAAAAGTGTTTGCACACCTTACTCATATATGAGTCTGTCAGTTCAGCACTGAGATATAAATTAAGTGAGAACATCACTGTAACCAACCAAAGCCAGAGCCTGAGTCCTGAATGACTCACTGCATGGTTTTAGTGGACTTGAATAAAAATGTGTTGCCTGGTGAATTAACACTACCTCTTTTTGACTGTGAGCTAAAACAATGTTTCCTGAAATATTGAGAAAACTAAAAACACAAGGTCAAGGCAGTATGTTAAAATGCTTCCTGGTACCAAAATGCTCTTTGTCTGTTTGAACAAAACACACTATATGAGCACAAGTGTAGTCAAAATCCCCCTTTTTATGATTTTCTTAATAGACAGGCACAGAGAGTAACAGCAGTCTGGTTTTGTCACTGATTTAGCTGCTGCCTGTTTATTCTCCACCAAAGACTCAAAAATCTATTCTGACATTTTATTATTCTCAACGTTCAACCTTCTTGTTTTAGTGGAGAGGAGTCACAACGCTGATGCACATTGGTGGAAGCCATGCCCAAATTGACGAGAATGCTGTAAAACACAAATGTCTTGTTCTAAATCAACATGTGACCTTTAGTATGTGACATTGAATCCTGTGTTGTTCTGTTTTGTCAGTGTGCTTCTTCTCACAGGGGTCTGTTTACAAGTCACTCCCAAGCTATTCTTCACCACATGTAAGTCTGGGGCTGTGAAATGAGAAACATTTCATGTCCAAAACCCAACTTTGTGCAAAGAAACTCTAGAGCACAGTTGTGCAGATGTTAGGAAATCAACATGTCAAACATTTTTAAGTGGATTACCGTCAGTTTCTGCTTTCTATATAATGTCTTTAATCAGAGGTTAAAAGCCTTTTCATAAAGTCACAGGACTTGTGTGTGTTATTAGCTTACTTTAACATTACTTTAAATAACAAATACACAATAAACTCTACTAATGAAAGTCCATTTTTGTTGTTGTTGTACATTCTTTACAATATCACAGTCGTAGAAGATGTGAAACCCAACAGAACAAATACGTCGTTGGTGCGTGTGATGTGTGAAACTTTAAATCCTTAAGACCCAACATGGACGAGCTGGAGTTCAAAGAAGTCGTCAATATATATCGATTTGTGGATAGAAAGTAGAAAACTGTTCCGGCTTTTCAAAGAAAAGCAAAGAAGAACACTTTTCTTTTCGTTTTTTTTAATTGTGTGATGGCAAATTCAATGTCTTGGGCTTTGGGCTGTTCTGGACAAAACATGACAATTAAAGACATCAGGGCTCTTAGAAATGATAATGGGTACTTCACACTTTTCACTGACATCATATAGCAGTCTGTCTGTTTCTAATGACTTAAATTTCTTGCCTCAGGAAGAAACACAAAATGTACTTTCAACATTTGCCAAGTCTAACACATCGGTCTCCTTTTGAATTTCTTGCCAGCGGCCATCTTGTTGTCATGCTTTATCTCTAAATGTTGCCCCTCAACAGGTATCTCTTGCCTATTTTTATGCATTTCAATTTTATCTACTGTTTTTGTTGATAAGAGCAACATCTGACTGGTTTTGTCTACCCATGGCCGTCCTTGAACGTGAGAGCTCCACAGCTGGCTGCTCATCTGTCTGTTATCGAGCCAGCAGAGTGACAGCCCTGCGGCACAACTTTGATCTACCGTTTCTCTCTCTTTGAGCTGGCTGTGGATACACCATTACACTATAACAACAGACACTGAACTCTCATCTAACAATTTTACTACAACGATGCAAGATGAAACACTTTTCTTTTTTTTTTCTCTGTTTTTCTGTCAGAAGGTGGAACACAATAAACCAAAAAAATACTATAGATGCGGTTCCCAAAACATGAGATTTGTTCAGCTAGCCTGCCAAAGAAAGTCTGGACGAAGTCAAACTAAGGAAATGAGAAACTTTGCAGGGAAAAGAAAGAAAAACCTCTGAGAAAAGGCTGAACTCAGTGATCTTAAACACACAACCTGAGTGAAAAGGCACCTACTTCCCACGTTTGAGACTAATTAATATACACCTTAACCACTCTCCTCTCAGCTGAACATAGAGTTAACATTTATTGTTGCTTTTAATCCCCCAAAAAGAGATAAAGCAGCTATTTATACCACTTTGGCTCAGGGTATACCTAAAGTCAACCCAGAGGATTCATCTGAATTAAATGACATTAAACAATACATAAATGTGGAGGATGACTTTGTGTTTGTCTAGAAATATATCAAAGCACAAACTCTAGATCCACACTTGGTTAAACTGAATCACTCCAGTGGTGAGCTGACGTACTGTGTAAGCATGCATGTGTGTGATGTGTGTGTGTTGTTTAGTGTGTCCTGCCAGCAGTAATGAGATTCAAACTCTGCTGATTAAGTGCAGAGCAGAGCAGACCCTTTTTTTTTTTTTTTTTTTACATTCATAGAGACACGCGGGAACAGAGAGGCAAAATAAACAGATGATTATTTGAGAGGGATCATTAATGCTGCCCACACACGTACGCGTTGTTACACACAGTGCTGTTTGAGAGTCACTGCTGTTCAATCAACAATCAAAACAACTGATTCTACAGTTATTTTATGAACCATTGTGATGTGTATTTCCTACCAACTGAAGAACAGTTGGTGGGAAGGATGGCGTGACTCAGCGTGTAAAAAAAGCACACTGTCTTAAAAACTAATGGCAAAGTTGCATTTTGTCCATGTTCCCCTCTGTGCCATTTTAGAAGATGCATCTTGGCATTTGGCAGAGCTATTGAAAAAGGGCAGAGAGAATCAGTTAAGTGTCTCTTCAACAGCAAGGTGGACACCTACCACATGTGTTTCTGCTGTACATCAAACTGTACAGGGTGTACAACAGGCCAGAACTACACTGAGCTTCTTAAAGTCACTGCACTAAATTCAGTTAGTATTTTCATTATGTACAGAGTGCAACAAAAGAGCAAACAGTCACACCTAAGAAAAAGAAAAGACTGATTTCAGCCAAACAAGTGAAGGCTGAAATGAAGCACAGAAGAAGCAACAGGCTTTGTATTTGAGAATAAACTACAATAGTAACAAGTGGATATGCAGAAACCTTCACAAGTTCCAGGATTTTGCACTGTAGCAAAAACAAGCACGTTGTTGGGCCTGAATAATGTAATAATTTACAAGACAAACTTTATTTGGAAACATCGTATTCATAGCAGACATTCAAAAGCCATTTTCTCAGGCCATAAACAAACACCTCATACATTGGTTCAGCTCTCTGACACATCCATTCACTTCAATGTGTAACATGTACTTTCCTCATTTTCTCCTTTGCTTGTGTCATAATTACTACAGCTGCTACAGTTACTGGCACAAATAACATATTGAGGGGTTTTTTCTTTACAGTTAAGGGTGCTGTGGATGTTCGCTATGTAAAGTTTAGGTTTGGTCAACAAAAGCACTTGGTTAAGGTTAGATAAAGATTGTGGTAGAATGAAGACAGAGGGATGTTATTATCTACTGGTTATCAAGAAAAATGCACAGATGAATGATCATTTTGAAATGTATATTTTCTCAACTCAGACATACGAACAACTCCTCCATGCTCAGTGTTGCTAAGCCACAGTGCAAAATATTGCCAGATAACTGAGGTCGCATTTTTTTTTGATTGGGAACCAGATCAGCTCACTGGAATGCTCACTGGGATCCATCTCTATCTGGTCTGCACTCTGCACACCAAAAAAGTAATGCAGCCATACACAAGAGACTACTGGGCTACAGACATACAGAGAGTGACTGGCCCTATCATAATAAGGAAACTGCACACAGACAGACCAAAGCTGTCACGTTCACACACGCACATATTTAATTAAAGTGCAGATTTTTGTAATTATACAATATAATTACACAGGCTGACATCACAATTGCATATAGATTAATTATCCAGCACTACTTATGAGATATTTTCATGTCACGTTTGTAGTTACACATTATTGTAAACAACATTTATGGGAGGTATGGGGTTGCTGCTATGGGAGAGTTGTCGCTCACATGCTTCTCAGTTAGGCTGCTTTCTGGATACGACAAAGAGATCTGACATAATACTGTGAGTTTTGGCAAAGCTGGCTCTGGGTTTTTCTCCTGTCATTTGGACTGACTGCAGTAAGAGCCACTACACTGGCCCAGACACTGAGATTATAAAAGCCAAAGAGGGGATGAGCCAAAGAAACTCACTCCTGTGAGCTCACTGTGTAGTGAGCTCTCCGCTGTCTTCTTATGGGTTTATTGCAAGTACCTTAGCGTATATTGTACAGCATGTGGATAATTCAACCTTGAATGTCTTAAAAATATCTTCTTATGACTGACTCTGACTCTTTCGAAAGTTTAAATATATTAAAGAATATCTTACTTTAATTTGTTATAGGGAAATGTGTTAATTTCCTTTTTTATTTGGTTTATATAAACACTGTAACTTGCTGTTAATGAGCTCAGATACAGACTAGTATTTGTCTTGATGCAGAGCCCATTTCTTGCCAAGTCTTGTTGTCGTACCACAGTGTAAATGAATGTAAATCCAATTCCCTGAAGTGTGTCTCAAGAGACTCTGACAGCTCGACTGGTTATCACAGTGGATGTGAAAACACCTTTTGGATGTGTGCGTGGAAGTGACAGGGAGAGAGAGAGAAAGAGAAAGAGAGAGTGGGAGTTGTTGCAGGCACTAAACGGACATAAAATCAAACTGCAACAGGCTCAGTCTAAATACTGGACCAAATCCAACCCGTGAGCGACAGGATATGCGGAGCAGCGCCGCACAACTGCAGCAGATAATTCATTTGACTCACTGTTGGTAAAATTGATTCATTCGCAGGAAAAAGTCATAAACGAGCCAAGGAGGGAAAAGTTTAAGTGCCGCAAAACGCTCAGCGAAACTGTAGCTCATTAAGGTGAGTGAATTCAAATACTTACTTATCAAAATGACGATGGAGAGACAAGTATTGTGGCTTTTTATATAATCCATGGCTGCCCCCCTTTTTTGTCGCAGCTCCACAGAGAGTCCGTGCACTTTTAGACACCTTTAAGTCCTCATGAATCCGCCGAAGAGAGTCACAAACGGGGTCATGAAAGCGCAGTTAATAAACACACACGCACACCGCGTGTTCTCCTCCAGAGAGAGTGTAGTTGTTTCTCCAAGTTGCGGTGATGCTGATGCTGCTGCAGCTCCCAGTGACGACAACCCCTCTCTCTCTCTCTCTCTCTCTGTCTCTCTCTGTTTCTCTCTCTCTCTGTCTCTCTCTCTCTCTTTCATGCCTGCTGGCCAGATGAGTTTTATCTCTGTGCACTGGCTGCAGGATGTGACACTTGACTGTACAAGAAAAAAAAACTTTAAATCTTCACAACAGGGACCAGAAGAAAAGGATATTACTGACATTTTGTGGAGCTTACTTAAGTATGATTTTTTTTTTTTTACCAGAGTAAAGTTTTTTCCACCTCATACTCATACTCAATTTAGCTGTAAATAATTTGCTTTCTTAACCACTACATTTATTTGAGAGATGAGAGGAGGAATGTTTCAGTTCAGATAATGTATATCTGGAGGAGTTCCAGGAGAACAGGTTGAGACTACGACCTCCATAGTATGAGCAACCAGGGGACATAATCTTTTATTAAAATAGCTGGTGTTCTGTACTAATCTTTTTTTTTCATTTAGATTATTGTACGTGCTGTCATGGGTTTGTAATTAACAACCTTGATGCACATAAATGCACATCTGGTTTTTTGCACCGTTGATGAACACAGAACGTGATCGTGATAACTGTGTATTCATTTTACGCACAAGTAAAGTAAAGATGTTGCATCAATATAATCTGTACAAATCACTGGGGGAACATGCAAAACTGTGTTTACATTTGGGACTCGCATGGGCACAGCTTGTGCAATGCAAGTGTTAGTGTGTATTTTGCATTAAGCAATTGTATACTACACTGCAGTGTACATTTTGCTAAACTGTACCTTAAATATTTATCACCATATAGTGATAATCTTGTTAAATCTATTTATGCTGCGGTGTTTGTATACAGTATGTTTTTTTGCTGATATAATAAATAAATATGTGAGCCCAAATGAAGCTGTATTTAAGATGCTGTCACACGGTCTTTTTTATTCTCTTATCACAGCAATGAAATACACTCAGTACTGAAGTCTGACGTGATTAGTTATACATCCTGTCTTAAAACATGAACTACGCTGAGGTATGTACGTGGCACGACAAAAGGCTCACACATGCCAAACTGTCAAATCTAGTTATGAAAGAGGAGAAGAAAAAAATAAAACTGACCCAAAATCAGTTCACAAAGCTGAAGAGATCATTGTTTAGTTCTGAATCCATTCTCCTATCTTTCTGCATTACTAATACTGTCAGCCTGTCTTTCTCAAGTGTTTTGTTTCTTTAAATACTAAGACTTCTTTAAAATGTCTTTCTGTTCTTTTAAAAGAGGCTTTAAGCATATAAAGTATTCGTCAGTATTCTGAAGTCTTCTGACCTGTATTTTCATCTGTAAACATATCAGTCACAGACAATTTAAGGAAAATATTTTCCTTCTTTAGAGAACGGTGAGTGTTGCCGTGGAGTGGGGAGGAAATGGCTTTGGGGTAGAATAACATAAAGATCTGAGGAGAATAATACTTTCGTCTTTCAAGTCTAAGTGTTTTTATTGTGGTCATTAACACAGCGGTGGATGTTCTGGTTTTTTAGAGGTCATCCTCTCAAAGACCTTGAGAACTTACCTCAAAGCATGTGAGATTTGAGCTTTCCTGATAGAAGAGACCACAGGTGCTATTATAGCTCATTCAAAAACACAGTTGTTATCAGTTTGGACAGAGATGTGCAGCTGAATAACTAATCAGAATTTGTCACAAATGCAGCATCCATGTGGAATGATAAACACAGGAAATGCTCAGAAGGTAGAAATTCCATAATTACGCCTTGTGTTATGGTGACTCAGACAAACAATTTTTATACCAGGAACCAGAGACACTCTCACTTTCCAACTGGCAGATTATTGTTGTGCTTTTTTTTTTTTCAAACTTGCCTTGAGTTTCATCTTTGTAAAATGTCCAATGCAGCAAAAAATGAATGAAAGTGTGTCTTAATAATTCAGTATTTTCCTCTGAAACAGTGGAACCACACTACATGGGGAGTTCAGCAGCATCCACAGACATTTCTTCTCATCTGTCTTTGACAAAGGGAAGTCAGTCATTCTGTGATGTCCAAGTTGCTAACTGTCACCTTCCTCCACATGACACTGTTGTCAAAAACCCATCGGATATGTGTATCTGAATTTTTAGAACCTGAAGCTTATGCTGCCAATTATAAAAACATTTGACATTAGAGCATCATACTGTTAAACTTATTTTCTTCATATGCCTTTCTAGTTCAGTCAGAAATATATACGTAATTTAAATAATTAACCATACAAAGCTAATTATACAGTGATATATAATTAGTGTGAAAAAGTTGGAATCCGATCAGCAACACCAATTATGCTTGTAGTACTAACCACGCTTAACAAACACATAAACATAAACATTTTATTTGAATTAGTGATATGATTGGTGATCATAAAGCATAAAGATACAGCTGATGTCAAACATTAAGAGATACGTTCACAATTTTTAAGTCCATATTAAAACAATTGCTAATATGAATCTTAGATTCTCTTCAGATAAAGGTTGTAATACGTTCTTGGCACACAGAAAGGACTGTGAATTTTGTCCTCCATTACTTGCACTCAACGTATCTTTTTGCGGGATCTTGTAAAGAGGGAACCATTACAGCAACCAACCTTTATGTGTGTGCATGTGAATGTTCTTAAACTTAGGCTCAAACTGTGAACCTATACTATAAAGCTCTTTAACTGAGCAAAAGAACTTCATGCTTCATGCAAAAAAAGAACAAGCGTTTTTAGTCAGGCACTGGTGTACTCATAAATCCTGGCTTCCTGCTGCTGCGTTGAATGAACTCTCCTGATGTTTCCTCTAAAAACGCCTATATCAAATCCTCTTATGTAGCTAATATTGCAGATGAGAGCCTCATATACACAGTCGAAAGCTGAGATGAGTGAGTTTGACCCAGGGGTGTCGGTTGCTACACAAAATTAGATGAAATAGGTATTATCTAAGTAAAAACTGTTACAGAAAATGTCATGCTTTTGTCCATTTGCACTATTGCTTTCTGCATATTTTATGTTGTTGCAGGCTTAGTTTTGCTCACCAATATATACTCAGTAACCCATAACAACAAATTGAAAACATGTTTTCAAACATGCTAAATCTATTAAAAATCTAAAACTGAAATCTGCCATGGACGGCCTGAGACCTTCTGAAGCCAATGTACTGCATGTTTATGACAAATAAAGTTCATGGTCATTTTCAAGAATTACGTGATGGTAGAAACTGCCAAAACAATTCAGCAAATGTTTGCATAAACTCTCTGCTCTTCTTCTGGACATCTTCCTTTCACAAATCTACTAGAAACCAGATTAAAGCACTGCTAAAGCTGCAGAGCTGACCTGTTGAGCGTTCAGTTAGCACATTCTCAAAAATAACCCAGATACAAAATGTCCTTCCTGTACTCTGTGGGATCCTTTGTCAACCAGTACTTTGTCTACCAAAAGACAGCAAGTAAAAAGGATTTCCACAGGGCAATTTAACCACAGTGGTTTCTACAGAGCTCAATCACTGATTGTAATTGTCTGTTTCATTCTCTTTACAGCGGTTTCCAAATTTCAAATTGGTCAACCAAACCTGACCAAAGAATCACTTCAGATTTCCATTCTCATACATCTTCCACATGTTAGAATTATAGAACTCTCTGTCATGTTCAGATTTAAATGCAGTGAAAACACCACTGGACATGTTCTCGTGCTGCTGCAAGTACACTGTGGGGTTTTGTTACAGAAGTGTATGTAGGGCTGTGAACACAGTCGACAGCTAATACACAAGTTCCCACTTCTGCTCATCAGTGTACTATTGTCATCAAAACTGTAAAATCACCTACAGATGCGAAAACTAGAAAATACATAAATGTCAGGAAACACATAAGATACTAAAGACACACACAGAAAGTCAGTAAAGAAGAACATCATGTTTGAACCTGCTGTTTTTCTTTCTCCAATTATGCAAAGAATTGATCATTTCACAGCTATTTTTGGTGAGAGAAATGGCATACTGCTCTCAGTAAAGCTGCTACCTTGTCTTGGATAACCTTATAATTATACAAGATGATCATGTGAATAAATAGCACATTCAACAGTTTCAGACAGAGAAAACGGGAAACAGGAACACAATTCAAATAGTGTCCTGTCTTTTTTTATGTAAATGACACAGAACCAAGTTTTTAAACAGAGCAGCAGTGGTTGAAGACACTTGATTTTTTAAAGGAAGATATGAAGTACAGCATCATTATATTCCTCCAGTGTGGGAAGTATTTTCAGTTGTGTTTAGATTTCAATGTGATTTAATTTACTTAGTCCTGTTTCAGAGTATTCCAGAGTCAGGATACAACACTTGAGAGAAAACCAAAGAGCAAAAGATATTTTCAAGAGTCTCCAGCTTTCATTTCTGCGTGTTTGACAAGATGTGTAAGACAAACAGGTGTAATCTGAACACTTGACTGCAGCTGTCTTCTTGGCTTTGTTTTATCAATGTCAGCTGGATGAACATATCATCACATTCATCATGTTCTTTTTGAGCTCATGGCAAATTAGAATAATACTTGTCAAAGTAGAAAGGCCAGGCTGGTGTGGAGTAGATCACAATACCATGTCCATCCATTACCTTAACTGCTTTTTCTTTTAAGAGCCATAGGTTTGCTGGACCTGATCCCATTGGCAAGAAGCGCACCTGGATAGGTGGGAGGAACCCAGAGTACCCAGAGAGAATCCAAACAGGCAGAACATGCAAACTCAGGCACTCAGCCAGCTGGTGTATACAGACCCATCAATTCTTGTAGCTGTGAAGTGACAGTGCTGACCATTACACTACCAAAACAAATGGTATGCAGTGAACATCACAAACTGATCTTACCCACAGTAATTCTATACACAGGGTTAGACTGGGAAAGTATCATGGAAAGCATGTAATCACATACAGATACAGACTGGAGTTACTTACATGCTAGTTAGTAGCTGTAAGGCAACAGCAGTTTTCAGTTTGGGTCCAAAATATACAAAATTACTTAAAGGAGCTATCAGTGCTTTTTATATTCAGATGTTCCCCTTTTAACATATTTTCTCTCCGTACTCTCATTGACCATCCTTTTCAACACAGCAAACAGCTGTTTGGTGATAGGTTATCACCTAGGGTTGTTTTTGAGAATGTGCTGACGGAAAGCTCAACAGGTCAGCTCTGCAGATTTAACAGTGGTTTAACCTGGCTTCGACCTGATTTCTGAAAGGAAGACGCCCAGAAGAGGAACAGAGAATCTATGCAAGCATTTGCATAGACCATGCGTTTTGTTACAAAAGATTTTTCACAGACTGTGTTTTTGTCATTTTAAGACCTCTTCATTCACCTGTATGTTGTGCGTCTTAAATGTGACACCACCATGGATACAGACAGAAAATTCCTGCTGCTGAATGTGTTTTGTTAACTTAAAAGGTAATGGTATTGTACTTACAGTTCATCTCTAATGCCTTTCAAGGGGGCTGAAAACTGTTGGTTTAATATTAAGTTTTTCTTTGAGGTCTCCAGATGTGTTGCTTGATGAACCAGCATTCCGGCTATTTCACAGTAAACCTTTAAGATTGTGCAGGCTGTCCACAGGGTTGTAAGAATGACCAGGCTGGAGTCTTTCAGAATTAGGGCACCTAGCTGTTGTCCCTCTCACATCATGGTCCTCTGACCTTTGTTTGACAACGTAAATCTCTCGAGGTGATCTCAAATCTAATCACGTAATTCAGTTAGAAGAACCTCATTACTTCGGACGGCCTGCAGAAGTAAGGCTTTGTCTTAGGTCTTATTACTTGACGTTTCTTCTTCCATGAAGGCAGCCTGGTTCGTGAAGGAGGAGGAGATGGAGAGAGAATTACAAAAACATTTTGAAATTTCAAGCCCAGAAAAAAGTCATTCTTATTAGAAGAGTATGATCCATCTTGCTGCCAAAAGGCATCCTAACTTAAAATGCAGGATTTAGGCTTCCCTAAGGTCCCTAAAAATCCCTAAACATTATTTGAAGCTTATAGAGTTTAATTATAAATGTTCTAAATATATAAACTTCACTGTTGTGACTGTGTGTTGATTTAACTATTTTTAAAGTTTTCTTTGTTAAATTTGCCTTTTTTCTAGTTTAATGTGCTACTTTTACTTTCTACTTGTATGTATGTTTGGGGAAAATACTGCATTACACTGGCCTAGTTTATGCTTTCAGAAATGTTGGCGATTGAAACCTGATTAGCCTGAAGAACAATAATGTGTTTTTATTGTTATTCCATTGTATATTATTTGAACCAAATGTCTGGAAACATGGCTTGACCCCTTGGAAGGTTTCTGACCATTTGATTAGTAGTGGTAATAATGCTAATGATATACTTTATTGATCCCCTTGGGGAAATTGTTGTTGCTTTGATTTGGATGAATCACTTTTGTTTATTTTCATTTATTTTTGTTTTGGTCTTTTGTTCCGCTCTTGTTACAGGTATAATACACAAAACCATGGATTCCAATTTGACTTTTCATTAGCACAGGTAATTTAGTTTGCACTTCACTGAAGGGAGATCAGAGTGTGGGTCAATTCCCACCTTTCATGGAGCTGCTGGGAGTTTGATGTTTTGTCTAAAGACACTTCAAACAGATTGGAAGCTTGCAGATGCAACAGCTCAAGACACTTTATCTTATCTATTGCAGGGTTGCAGCCAAATAAAAATATGAGCTACATGTGTGTACAAGTCAAATCTGAGCAGAGCTGTTCAGAAATGTTTTCCACTTGCACTGCTGATCATGCAGATTGGCTAAATATCAAATATTTATAGTTTTATTTCCATATTCAACATTAGCTGAACACAGTTGTTCTAAAATTTATAAATAATAAAATTATGAATGACTTCACGGTCTTCATGATCTATCATGCGCTTCATTTTCTAAACACGATCATACATTTTTCCATGTGTGCCTAACTAAAAACTTTTTATATGCTTTACTGTTGGAAGCGATCCAGACACCGCACAAATAAACAGAGGGAAAATGCAGAAGAAGCTACGTGACATGAAGATGAAATAAAAAAAAATAGTAAATTCATTTGATAGATTCTTCTTCAGTCATTCTTACCAAGTTTAATCCCTTTAAAACATTTAAAATTTTAGACACCTCTGAATCCATCCCTTTAAAACTTAAAGAGCTAACAGGAAAATGCATTGACAGATATTGTCACGTAGTGTTGAACATGTTGTTTACCCCACAGGCAGGGGTATGACTTGCTCTTGACGTCTAATCTAATAAATGTGAAATACGTAACTGTCTGGGTCTGTCAGAATGTGTCTCCTCTATATTTATTGTCTACGTGTGTTTGTTAGCATGCGTAAGACTTATTATCAGGGACCCAAGTGTCTCCTATTTCATTGTGTCCTAGTTACTGTACAGAGTTGTGCCATTAAACATATCGCAGTCCTCACAGAACTTCGACCCGACATTCAGTCACTTCACCAGAAGTAGACAAATGAGATTTGAATTATCTCTTTTGTCTCTCTTTTCTTATTGTTCTCACTTGCTCTTTTCTCATTGTTCTCACTTGCCGCCTTTTGGTCAGTGTTGAACATGTTGATAGAAAAGCAGATTAGATCTACTTCAGTTCAGGGTTGCATAGGAACAACATCTAAGGCATTAAAGACCAAAATCCCCAGTTGATTACGTGCACTTCAGCTCAAGGCCAATTGATTTAGACTTGTTTATATTAAACGTGACACTGTACTGTAGGTGTATGAGTGTGTATGGGACAGAGAAAGATCAATCTTGTAACATGAAGCGAACCTTCTGTAAAAAAAATTGACATATTCCAAAAGTGTATATGATTTTGATGCTGGAAATGTGGCACCATACAGGAGATCTTGGCATAAGAGGCAAAAATCTGACTAGATTTAAATTCCTCCCCTCTGGCAAAACACCAAGTCCTGATATAACTGTTGGAAATGGCACTGAGGATGCTGCTGCAAACAATGAGGTGATGCTCTGTATTAAAATCTGGAGAAGAGCAGAGAAGAGCACTAAAGGAAACAATGAATAAAAGAAAGGAAAGAAAGAGAAAGGAGTGCAGATGCCCTGAGCTTAACCCTAACATGTCAGCTTTTTAAGCTAAAACATCAGTGAGGGCTATACTGTTACAATATTAGCATACATGCACAGGGGGAAAAAATAGAAAAACCCACAAAACAGAGAACTGAGACTCGAGAAGAAGTGATGTCTGGAAGCAAATCAAGAGATGAAAAAGAGAAAAGAAGAGAAGAGAAAAAGATTTTTTTGACTGGCGCTTGGAGACATTTTCACACAGAGCGGTGAGCCAAATGAAAGAGGAAAAATAAAGGGAGAGCATCAGACCAGTTGAAACAGTGCATTGGGACTTTTCTGTGAAGTCTGATCAGTCTAAAGGCATAGTTTGACATTTTGGGGAATACTATATTCATTTTCTTTCACATCTTACACATCCAATTTAAACATATAGTCAGCATTGTGTACAGTCAGTCTGGCTCTGTACAGAGATACCTTCATCTAGTTTGAACCACAAGCTACAGCTCTTTTCTGAGGATTTTGTACTGGTCTCTATCTGTGACTCTAAAGAATGTAATTATTCTAAGGTTTATTCTTTTACAGTAGATTGGCTTCTCTTTGAGTTTCTTTGGATGAATCAGACAGGCAGAAAATGACATTAGGGTGTGTTTCAGTATTTTTTTCATGGTCAAATCCAGAACAGCAATCAGCTCTCTGTTAATGTTACTTCTGGCTGGCTCTGCCACGCTGCTAATCACGCTAACCACCGCCTTTTGAAAAAAGGAGAGGAAGGTTGTTTATCTCAGCAGGGAATATTTCTCTAAAGTCCTTCCGTAAGAAGGAAAAAAGAAAAAAAAAACTAGACTTAGCAATTTCCAAGAAATCGCGTGGGGGAGCATGTTTGTCGCCACAAGTTAATTCAAGTTGACAAAGTTGAAAAAAGTTGAATGAAGTTGACAAAGACAAAAAGTTGACACAAAGTTGAGA
>JAUYWH010000014.1:10650736-10702070 GCA_034779795.1 Ctenopoma multispine | reverse complement strand
TGACAAAAATAATAGCAGACGTGTCCTAAAGAAGACGCACGTTTTGAAGTTTGAACGGAATTTCTACGACAAAGCGTCTGGGTCGCATTAACGTCCGAAGAAAGGGCGGAATAATAATAATAAAGAGAAAAAGAGGATCTCAATAGCGTGGGAGCATTCCATCCAATAAACTGGTCTTCCATAGAAAGAGGCTATTATGTTCAGTCAGAAACAAACGTGTAGTCTGACTTGTCTGTCTCACAGCTAAAAGACATACAGTATCTCTACTGTCAGTGTATTTGCAGAGACAGATACAGTCCACCACTGTCTGAAGATGCATTGTCTGCCATCCTGCCAAATGTTTAATCTCAGCTCATAGCTCAATTTCTATTAGATATTACATAGGGAGTACTTAGCACAAATGCGAGCTGCGTAAAGTAATCCATCTCTATGCATAAAGGAGTAAATTATACACCATCATCATCTGGTTTAAAACCACTGACACATATCTAACTGTAGTCACAAATATCTTTTTTTGCCTTTTTCTTTTATGAGACATTGTTGTTTTAGCAGGAAAGGCACAGGTGTCTCCTGGTGAGAACTGACTCTAAAAACAGCATTTTATTTCGGACCCTGTCTTTTAACCAAAGCTTAGACCTCCACTACATATTTTATTTTGTGTCATTATATAAACATAGTAAATGTCGATAGGTTAATAGAGTACATTTTCTGGTCGACTTCACCCACAGTCTAAGCCAGCCTTCACTTCTTGCTTCAAGTGGTCTACTTTAAAATAGCCTGCCTCTCATAAAGCAAGTTGTAGGCTTGTACGTGACAATGTTCATGAGAAAATGAATGAGCAGGAGAGTAATAAGCAAGAGACAGATGTGACGCAGACAGACTCGTGAGTGCAGTGTAAGTGTTTTGCTAATACTCACTGAAGGACCCGTCTCCTCTGTAATAAAAAGGGTATTCTCTGTCATCTGTGGAAATAATCTGCAGTAATTCAACCACAGAATTGTAAATTAACAACCCAAAGCAGTATTTATATTAGTGAGTTTTGACTTGTTGCATTTGTGATAGCAATGCGATTAATTTAATTTAATACTTTTAATTTTGAGACATTTGTTTTATTTGTAAAATGATTTGGTTTTTAATTTCATTTCATCCCCATCATTACCACCATTACCATGTGATTTTAGCAAGTTTATTTTAGGGTGTTATAGCCCTTAAAAGAAGCTCAGAGCTATTAGTCAGCTTTTTTTTACACCTTTGTAGGTGTTGTCAGTTTGTTTCTCTTAACCTGTGCATTGTTAATTCAAAGTGCTGCTTCACTTCACCTATAATGCAAAGTAGTAAAGGTCTGAGAGCTCCACAAAAAAGCACTGAGGCCCCATTAGAACTGAAGTGGACCAGAAACAGAACTGAATCATCATCTGAGTCATTTTCCCGTTGGTCCATTTTTGAGTTGGATTAGTTTAAATATGGTATACAGTATGTGTAATCACTCATAGTTTTTAATAATTATTACCATTGCTATCTGTAAAATACAGGACACTAGGGAAGAATACTCACTAAGCACTGAAGGGGCACGATGTGTGCTCTGAATGTGCCACAAGGAGTTATGTCATAAAAGGTTTTGAAAGTTTTCAGCTTGAATGTAACAACAAGATGCTGCACTGGCAATACTGCAAAACATCTTATGTGTTGTTTATTATATCTTGGGCATTATATAACAGATAGATATTCACTTGTTGTTGGAGATTGTGTTGAGGTATTTGTGCTTTATTTCGTATTTTTTTCTCGCTGCAGACCTGAAGCTGCTATCTCATGCATATCAGACTCACAAACTGACACTGGTCAATAAGAAACCCACTCCACTGCCAGCTTTTGACATAATTGCCATAATTAGAAACAGGTCAAATGAGCTTGCTGACCTGTTAGAGCCTCTACAATCAGCAACAAATAGTTCCATTAAAACATCAATGAGAAGCCATGCAGGCACTTCACTGCTTCCCCTTTCAGCCCCCTCGTAACCCCTCTACTGTGGCTATAGCTGTGCAGTACAAGCCAAAAAACTGCTCTATCACTGAGACAGGAAATGTTATTTTTGTAGACCAGATTTATAAAAGATTATATATATATTATAATTATATATTTCTAACATTATATATTATATAAATGTTATTTACTCATAGAAAAAAGGTAAAATGACTTGCTGGCATGATGGTGGATTTTAGATTCCAGATTTACGTTTAATGGTTTAACAGTGAGCTCGTTTTTCGTTTAAAAGTGATTTTCTGTATAAGTTATTATTCAAACACAACAACTAAGGAGAATGTGGTTTTGTGTCAGGAGGTGTTGACATTTCTGTAAGGGATTAGATGACGGCATCTGTTTTAGACTGTGTAGTGGGACAGTTAAAAAAAAAGATAACACAAATGCAATTAGAGACACAACAGTGTTTAGTATCAGCGTAAGACAAAACAGACACACCATGAAAACATCAGAACAACTTATAGACGGCTGAAATAATGATTTACTATCAGTTCTAAAACTATGGTCAGGCAATGTGTTTTAATTACTGAAAATAGACGACTGAATGGAAAGTGTGTTAGCAATTAGGCCACTGTAGTTAAAACTGAGACAGAGTTCATAAACATATAATATGAGCGTCATCTGTGAAGAACCTTGTTGTTTGGATACAGGCTGATCAGGCTGCAGCTTTTACTTTAGTTTACCCTATTCTGAAAAACCTACACGTTCATTTATTAAGGGCTTCCTTTAAAGCTGAATTAAAATGTCCTACTTTAAGCAACAGGGAGCCAAAGGAGGGCAGAGTAACTTCAGAAATGCTGACTGTCTGTTTTCTGTGCATTAAAGGAAGAGATGAGGTAATGGGAATAATAATGAGACTGAATGCGGGGCTGGTGGAGACACCTGTCTGTCCTTCACTTCAACGACCTCCTGCGCTTCTTCAGGATTTGACTTTTCATTAGAGCAGAAGCAGCAAAAATCTGATTTAGGTGATCAAAGGCGTTGCTGGTGCTGATTTTTCCTGAGTCAACACAAACTGTATGTGTGTGTGTGTGTGTGTGTGTGTGTGTACTGCAGAGAGTCCTGCAGGGTAAGTACTAATTCCGCATATGGTGGACTTGGTGCGATCATGTTGTATTTTATGCATTTCGAGCCCATGTATTTCCATTTTTTTCTGTTCATACTGAATCAATTAATCTCCCCAAAACAAACTGGTGACATATTCTGTGATCTATGAACCATGTCATACAGGACAGATGCTGCTTATTTGTTTTGAGTGTTCAACTTTTGTTTTTGATGTGGATTGTTTATGCTGTTACCAAAGAGCAGATGCTTGGAATCTAAGATACAACTGGCAATGACATTGTTTTTTTGTTCACATTTACAATCTATCATTAGATTTCTGTGTATTATGAGCTTAAGTTTAAGCAAGACAGATTTTTTTCTTTTGTCTTGTATCTTATAGTTCAATCAGTTAAACAGCATGATATCTTATTTTAAACTGCATGGATTATACTGCTGTCTCTAAGAGAATGTTACTCATCACTTGTTGCATTCAGTCTATCCACTTTCTTATTTTCCATCAATTTAATCTGACAGTAACAAACAATTTGAAACCACATGGTTTGCTTTAATCCCCACGTCTGAGCATTTTTGAATTTTAAACCAGTGTTTACTCAGGGACAGCTGCAAAAATAAAAAATCAATAGGAATTCCACATTGTGTATTCAACAAACAACCATACAAATTATTTTATATGACAGAAAACATGTTGACTCAGCTCAAAGGAGGGCCAAATTTATCTTGGAACAGTATTTCTGTGTAATACCAGATCCTTCTATTGAGACAAAATTCTCTTTAATTATACCAATGTGGATATTGTAATAATTAATTTAAGAAATGCATAGACCATGTAACTCTGACTACTTTGGCTACCTGTAACTAAATAATATCAGCTAAGAACATACAGGTGCGTAAGTCAATTCACAGGAAATTGTATTTCTCCTCTTGCAACTTCAATCCATTCTAAACAAGCAGTTTCTACCTGTTAATCTACTGTTATCACATTGTGACTTTCCCTGATTCATGCAAATGAGCTTGCTTTACAAAGTAAAGTTTGGAGTGCTAATGTAATAGAGCCGCACCATTCTGTCCACTGAACAAGTTGAGCTGTAACATCACAAACAAGCTGTCCCCCATAATACCAAAATAACTTCACTTGGACTAGTCACAGCAATATAATAAATGAATTTCAAATTGCATTTGTGCTTTGTGCATCACTCTCCAACATTGTCTATATCCTCTTCAATCTCTTCATGGATCACTTGACAACAGAAGTAGCCCCTGAGGTGCTGTATAAGGGAAATAAGAAGACTAGAAGGACTAGACACACGCCCATCCCACCAGCTTTCATATCAAATCCATAAAACCAGTGTTCTTGGTTACATAAACAGGGGGACACCTTTCCAACTCAAGAGAAAAGGATGGTATTACACAGCACAGTGATTATGAAGCCAAGAGCAGCTTCTACACATTCAGTTTACAGTATGTATACCTCTATACAGAGGAGAGGATACAATGTTGACAGTAAATGGTTAATCTGACAGGAAAAGTTGTATCACTGTATAGCATGGAGCGTGGGGAAGCCACGCTTCAGAGTGTCAGGCTCATGTCAGGGCGCAGGGGAGGAAAAAAAGGATTTTGGTCCAAAAGAAACAAAATAATCTCACCCAGCTCCTTTGAAATTAGAGCCTGCACTCAAAAGGATTTATTAATATTAATATATTTGGCTATTCTTTCTGTGCACCGCTCTCATGAGCATTTTCGTTGTTTGTCTATTGGGGGATGATGGATGATTACGGCTTTGTACAGTCAAGTCCGTTGCTCCACTCAAGGTACAGAGTCTAGCAGTCAGCTGTTCAGAAATAATTTATGATCTTTTAGTTTCTGGCAACATCATCTGTGAAGAATGTGAAAGCAATATGTAGATGTTCCTGCTGAGAAGAACCCACGCCAAACATTTACTATAGTTTTGAATAATGTTAGCAATTCATTTGTCACCCTCAATATCTTCTTTTGTCCTCAAATAACACAGTGTTTTAATCTGATTTATGTCAAGTCAAATATATTCTTACAGTCCAGTATTAAATCTCTGTGGTCTTCAAAGGCCAAGCACAAAGGAGCCAAGCTCTTTAAAAGGCAGAGGTTAAACCTAGGACATTCAGGGGACATACAGAATAAATAAAGATTAAATAGAAGTATAAAAATTCTCAAAACACCATACATGTAATCTCATATAACCTTTTATGGATACCTATAAAGAATCATTGTTGAAAAGCAGCTATAAAAATTTGGGTCCATGTCTTGCTGGAGGCAGCCAGGAGGAATTTAAGAATTTAAGTGGAAAGCCAGACGCTCACAGCCACACAGGTACTGGGACTTTCCAGTTTGAAATGACAGCACCGTTAATGATTCTCTGCGACACAGACACTGACTGAAATAACTTAATAAGACATGACGGGAACACCAAGGTTCACGGAAATCAATATTTATTGATGTTTCACTCAAAACCACAAATCTGAAAATAACATAGTAATAATAGTTGACACTTTGGAAAAGTCAGGGCATCGCTGAAGTCATTTGGATTCATTTTCTGGAGAATATCATCGACTGTACAAAATTTCATGACAGTTTCTCCAATAGCTGTAGAGATATTTCTGTCTGGACCAAAGTGATGGCCTGGCAAACAGATCCAGCTTGAAATCTATATCAATTTATTATATTATAAATGAATATATACTATATTTATATCTATATATCTATATTAATAAATGTATCCAATCAATTACATGAGAATCTTTTCTGTAGAACTTTCTACTGTGAACACACACACACACACACACACACAAATGTGGCCTCGAGCTTCCAGGATGTGATTGAACAAGTAAAGAAGAGACAGAGAAGACAGCACAAGAAGAAGAAACATGTTTGGATACTGCATCATTCATTCTGTGTCTAAAAAGTTTGAGGTCTTCCAGAGTGAAACAAATTAAATTCTCATAATGAATCACTTCTAACCATGGGAGAGTTAAATGGTTGGATCGGGGGAGGAAGTTGAATTCTAGATTTCCCTGCTGTCTCAACAGCATGAGCTGCCTGCAGCCTACAGTGCTGAGTGGCGTGTGTAATCCACAATTGTTCAAGGAAACAGGGACATCACCCACGTTTGTGTGTGCAGCATCTGCACATATGTGAACCAAATGTCCCCAATAAAGAAGATAAATGAAGTGAATATTCCAGGGAGTTTATGTATATTCAGGTTTTATGGGGCCATTGTTCAATCAAGGATCATTTTAAGGGCTGTGTTGAAGTGGCTATAATGCTTTTTTTATTATTATTATTAAACTTTCACTATGTGTATGTGAAAATGTTCCAGTGTTTAAATTCTCAGCCAATTCTATGATTTCTCTCAGCTCTTCTGAGCTTTTTTTATCATCTTCCAGATGGTTGTTTTGGTTTTCTGGCTGCAACTTTATTGTTTTCGTTCAATTTGACATCATCATTTCTAGGTGCATCAGGCAACTGTTTTCAACATAAATCTTTCAGGCCAGCTTCAAATAGCAGCTCAGTTTAACTCGTGAATATAACGACGCAGTTAACAACTGAAAAAACATTTCTGACATCTTGCGAATGTCAGAACACATCGTCAGCATCAATGTAAACAATGAATGTAAACTTATAATTTGTTATGGACATTTGTTATACAGACAGTCAGATTAATATGCTGTTAACATCAATGAGCATGAACAAAATTCTCTCTCAGTCTCAGTGTTTTGGATATGTCCAGTCTGCCTAATCCCCCACCCCCACCACAAAACAGCCTCAGGGCTTCGCTGGGCCATTACCGGTGTCGACTGAAGTATGATCATCCTGCGTGATCGATATCTCTTTGTGTTTAAACACACGTGTGTGTAAGTGCATCACATCACACTGAGGGGGTTTAGGAAATAAACATGAACACAAAGCTCTTGTTCAAAGTAATCAGTTCAGCATTGATGGTCTTAATGGGTTCATAATCATACACCCACTGCAGCAACACCCCTCACACACACACACACATACACACACAGACACACACACACACAAACACACACACACACAAACACACACACACACACTGCTCCTGATCCAATTAATTAGTGTGTACTGACTCGTTCACTCTGACCTCTCCACTGCTCCTATTGTCTTTATTAGAGTGTAATGGCCATAATGGAAAAGCTTAATTTACAATTCCGCCCTTTCCATTTATGTGTCAATTCGTTTTCAACAGTCTCACATGTTGAAAAAACGTCATGTGAGCAGAGTCGGGACATTTGACACTGCCACTCTTGTGGTCACACAATTAAGGCAGCTCATCATTGAAGTAAAAAGCTTTGTGCTCCGAGTTATCAATTATAACTACAGGCGATAGGCACTTTATACTCAAACTAACCACACACAGCACTCTGGAGTTGAATTCAAGTCTCCAGTGAAACAACATTTTTATGCCCGCCATGCACCCCAGCCACCTCCTTGCAAAGTTGTTTCTGTTCATTCATTCAAATGACGACAGCTTTGAGCGAGTACAGTATCATATGATACAGGCTGTAATGAAAACTATAAAACTGTATGACAGATGTCAATATGAAAGAAAAAATTGCCTAATCTAAGGTGACTATGCTGTTAATGCAGTGTCAGTTGTCAGGTTTAAATATCTGATAACGCATGAGGAACACAGGAAGTTATATAAGCCCAGACTTACAGTACATCCAGATTGTTTCTCCTGTTAACTCTCTCTCCACTTCTGTTAGCATTTTTCTCATCTGTTTCTTTCCACTCATACCTTTCCAAACACACAACACACAAGGGGAGGAATTCCCAGGTGGTTTTAAGCTAAAGACTCCTCTTCCTTAAAACTGAGCTTCTCATCACTTATCTGGGCCTTTGAAACACTAAAGTACCAAGTAAATCCCACTGTGTTTCTGCCCCTTCAAACTACACATCTCAGCCCACCTCGAGAGGCACAGTTCTCGTTAGCTGGCTGTTAAATATTTAACACTGACTACAGAGAAAGGGAGAGAGAGGCAGTGAACAAGAGAGAAAGAGACGAGAAGCAAACGTGACACAAACCCATAGAGGAAGCAAGTCTGTGTTACATGTTGTTACATGTACCAAGCAGATAACACGCTTTAAGGATGTTAGTGCAGAAGTCAGCTTTAAAGGGGAAGGAAAGCATAATAGGCCATGTGTAAATGTAGACACTGACGTCTGTCCTCTTTCAGTCTGGTTTGTTTTATGAATAACCCAATCGGAGCACGCTTTGTAACTATGCAGCTCTGACCCAATAAAGCCAGACTCCCGAGGTCAGTTTAAGAAAATGTATTAAACAATCTATAACAGGGTATAATTGTGAAGGTGATCAGCATCTCAGCACAGGTTAGTAGTGGCTTCCAATATACTGAGGCAAGTATTGCTATTGAGTTGTTTCTTACTGTGTAGATAGTGGCGATGAGGTGAATCTGAAGGAGGGAAGAAAGGCTGAAAGCAGATTACAGGGTAAGTGTGTAATGTAGACCAGGTGGCTGAAGTCAGCTAAAGGGTAAAGTCAACGGCAGGTGAACAGAGCAGGTGGACCAGATGGCTGACGGCAGGTGTATGGGGATGCAGGTGTCAGATTAACAAGATGGTGACGCCCGGATGAGATGGGGTCAACCGCGTGGGTGAGGAATTGAGAAAACACACTCAGAGGTGACAAGGTAAGTCACTATAAGCACAAGCACAAAATGCCACAGTGGCACAAAGGCCCAACGTACCAGAGTGAAAAGCTATTCACAAAAAAAAGAAAGAAAAGATCAGGAGGAGATGTGAACAGAAAAGCTATACTCAAGGTAGGGAATGTCAAAATAAAAGTGGCAGTGAAACAAAAAATAAACATATGGTGTTATTGGGCTATGCTTATTAAGTAATAAAGGTTTTGTAGGATGTTTTTTAATAAATGCAGTTCATTTAGACTGTAGGCTCCATGCACAGATAGACACAGTCGGAGCAATGCATGGTGAGTTTGTTTTTTTTTTTGATGCAAAATGCATACACTTCACATACCACTTTCGAAAAGTTTCACATCAGCTGCTTTAGCTTTTGCCTCATGCTTTACCTCTCTCTTCTTGTTTTTCAATATGCCGTATAAAAGCTGTGGCTTGAAGGCAGGCTTTGTTTGTCGGACATCGTGATAGCGTCATGTTCTCCCTCTAATATAATCAGTTTCAGTGAATTACAGCTGCACCTAATAGCATTAGGACCCGGTGACACTCATTTAGTCCACTTAATTTCTGGTATGTCTTAGACTTCGGAAAGTTGAAGCAGAAAGCTGAGAGAGTTTTAGATGTTTAAACAGTGAGACAGAGGAATTACAGATTTTTTTAATCAAGCATAAAAACTCTAAATTTTCCTTTCAATAACACTTACAGCACTATGCATTTTTAGTCTGGGTGTTTTCTAAGGACTTTAAATACATTGTGTTATATTTAGGGTTCTTCCTCTCATCACACTAGTGCTACAACTGTTTTCATTATAGAGGTTTAACAGTGATTTTCATAATTAGTTGTATTGTATTGTTGAAAATTAGTGGACAGCCCTAAATAACACATTGAGATAGTGAGAAATCCAAAAAGATTAATCAATTATACTAAACTGGAAATGATGACGTAAATATACACTTAAGTAGCTGGAACAATCATATATTTACCATTTCTGTTTGAACCAGCACAGTGTTGGTTTGAGCTAAATGCTAACATGTTCACAATGATGATGCGGACATGTTGATGTTTAGTATCTGTTTATCGAATTCATAGTCTTAGGTTAGCATGCATCTGCATAACATCTGCTTAGTAGTTGATTAGGAATAATACTATCTGGTGTTTGAACAATTTTGACAAGGTCCCCTGAGAACCGTGAATGAATGCAAATGTCATAGCAACCCATTCAATAGTTCAACCTCATGCTGTCAATAAGGGAATGTATACAGGTTATGAGTTTTTGAGTGCAGTCTATCCACACATTTTAACGCTGTAGGTTGTTTTGATCCATTCTGCGGGTATCAAGGACAAATTTTCATTACAGTCTATTCAATGGTTGTTGAGATATATCTGCCTGTACCAAAGAACTACCAGAGTAGCTTCAAGGAGCTACATACCAAATGGTTAAATAATTTATTATCTATGACCACTTCAACAGTTTTGAACTTAGAACTAAAAGCAGCTTTGGCCTAACATCATCACAGTTTTTAGGCATTAGTAATTCACACCTGTGTGCAACCTCAGTTACAGTTCTCTGATAAAGTACGGGGCGCTTGCTCTTAGCATGTTAAACAGCCTGCACAGCCGCTATAGCTTTGAAGATGCTCTGCATGTGACACTGTAACTAATGAAACTGAGCTCAACATTCATCTTCAAAGGTCACAGCAAATGACATCAAAAGCAAAAAGAACGCAGTGAACGATGATAAACTGAGCAGAAGCCTGACATAATTTACACATATACGTACGCAGAGGTGTGATAATTCTGCTGCTGTGTCACTTAAGCCACGCACTGGTCATAAATAACAGGTACACTGTGTCAGTCTCTGAGATCAGAAATATTTTTCTTAATAAACTTCCAGCTCGTGAAAGAACAGTGTAAATATATTATCATGTAGAGCCAGTTAGCTACTTTCTTGGACACGGTGCCTTGTCTATAATCCTATCAATAATCTCCCTTCATTGCCGTGAAAGTTTTTCTGTCTGTCATTCAGCCTTCGCTTGATCTGTAATTCTGTATATTCTGTACTTCTGTACTTCTGTGCTCATGTACAGGTTATGACCACCCTGAAGTGGGAGCTTTAAGGGACTCTTAAGGTGCAGCGGACCTGATGAAAGACTGACATTAAATCCAGCAACCACCAGGCTGATTGTGCTGTTGTTTCATCTTTGTTACACTGATGAAATGTTGTGTGTTTGTTTGTTTGCTGTCACCTCTGTGATTTCTACCACGCCTCATTGATTTGGCCTTCAGCCACACACTACATACAAGGCACGCAGCTCAGGACACCTCTGATAAATGTTTTGAGCATGTTAGATTTTGACAACAATTCCTTCATGGCACCTCACCCTCTGTGAGAATAGTTACACCTTTCTAAGCCTGAGCTAAGATCAAACTTTACCCGTGTGATCCTTGTGTGTTGAACCACATCATGTCTGTATCTACTGACTAAACTATACAAGATATGTGGAAAAACATCAGTAAACAGTTTTTAATTAGATTATGTGAATGTGAAAGCTGGGTTTTTATTAGAAGAGCAATAACTCCGGATATTTGAAACTATTCCGACTGTGGCAAACCGTTTATGGTTCTCCTAAAACACAAATAAAAACAAAGCACCCAATTATTTACCGATTACTCTGTTGCTTTATTTGAAGGCTTAATCTCACAGGTATTTATTTAATTGCCTCTGATTCATTTTCACTTCCTGTGTTAAAGCAGCAGAGCTAAAGCTGAATCAGAGGAGATTAGTTTTCAACATCTAATGCTGCAGTGTTAAAATACAATTATCTCGTGTAGAATATCCTATCAGAAGAAATCAGATTATTAGCTGGCACAAGACAGAGACGCCTTTAAGACAAGGTTAACAAGCTGGTGCCACTTAATACAGCTTAAACACTTACTTACATGATCTTTTACTACAGTAAAGTTACAGAAAAAATAAATATTAGTATCTCCAAAATTGCAGTTACTGTGTTTAGCTTCTCAGTGGCTAGCTTACTTTTAATTGCATTGGTCTCTCTGCAGTTAAGTTTTGTGGGGGTTTATGCAGATTCCTCACTTCTGCTAGTGGAACAATCCTGCACATTTCTCCATGAATGAGACCACTAAAGACCAGATGTGAAGTAAACCATGTGACCAGTATTAGCACCAACAGGAGGTGCCCTATTTCAACCAGCTTATTACATGCTGAGGAATTTATCTGCTAACACTTTTGTCTTAAAAAAAAAAAAATCACATCGGTGGAGTTTGAGAGAGTGAAATGAATGAAGGAGCAACTGTGTGGTGCCAGGCTACGCTCTGACATGTGATAGAACAATCTGCAGAGTGGTGACACTTAAATTCAAATGATTTCTTATTGCCTCATGTACTTCTATGAGAAACTACAAGTTGAAAGTTTAACAATATTATTGTTAAATATGAAATATTATATAAATATTATTGTAGATATATAATGCAAGAAGTGGACATTATTGTCTCCAAAACTGCAATTCACAGGTCATTTGTCTAAATCTGAATCTAAATCTGTGAACTTAGACAAAGACAGACTCCAACTGTGGCAGAAATCAAAACAGCAACTACATGAAACGTGGGAGTTTTCTCTCTCCAGCTTTGGTTCTGCAATTAGGAACCCTGGAGTGTTTTCATTTCTGAATCAGTACCTGTGGATGAAAAATTGAGAGTCTACAACTACGGTATTTTATCCTGTCCTGCCATTTTGCAAGTTATTATGCTGCGAGTATTATGAGAAAATGGGCCCCTGGATACAGAATAGCAAAAGCCTGCCTAAATCATCCTGAGACTGAAAGAAATGCACAGTGACTACAAATGAGGTCATCACATTGTTTGTAGTAATTTTGTATCCATTTTTGTTCTCTTTGTGGTTTGTGTGTGTTTATTTTGTTTGTATTTGTTTCTGAATCGATAAAATACATTTTGTCGTATATCTCCTCTCCTTTAATCAAAACAGTAAACACAAAACCCAAACTTCAAGCTACAGTCATAAAACCTTTTACTCGCCTTGCAAAATCAAACAAGTGACTCAAAGCTACTTTTTCTTCTCCCTAAACCAAACACTGCAGTCAGACAACACACAAAGCCAGGAAATGCATTAACACAACAATGCAGCGTTTGCACACAATACAAAAATGCAAAACACTTCTCCTGGCATAACATGACAAAAAAGATAAAAAAAGAAAAAAAAAAAAGGGATTCAGGTGCATATTTAGCCTGTTTACTACGCTTATACTGTATGTGTACTAGAAAATCGGAGAGTATATATATTTGTATTTACAATAAGCAAAGTCAAACTCTTATTCTGCCTCAGCATAATTGACAAACTACTTCTCTTTGTGAGATTAAACCCCATCTTCGTCCAAGACGATACTAGAGTAACGCACCCAGACATCTTGCTTTACTCTCTTGCCGACTGTACTGAATCTTTACGGTACCAAACACACAAGTCTATAGCTGAACCTGTTTTCTGCTCTGAATGTCCTGGCTGTGGAGGCCACTGGTTGCACACATGGTGTTGTTTACTTCATAGTCATGACATTGGCCAAAACATTATCTATGATTGTTTCTCTTATTTCATCTTATATGACAGCGCTTGATTGGTCCTCCTCCTCCTCCTCGCTAGCAGCAAATGTTTAAGATTTTGCAAAACAAGTGATTCCTTCAATAATTAGTTTTGGCATTTAACAGTTTTGTTTTGAGAATGAGGTTTAGTGTGTTAGCAATCAGGAAAAACTAGTACGTTTTATGAGAGTTTTTGTTAGTAAAGGGCAGAGTGAGTGTTATTGATCAGTGACAATGTGAAAGAACAATGTGTTCTGCTTATCCAGTCAGGATGAATGTTTTTTGGTTAGTTATTATTGTCACTATGTTGTACATGCTACACACTTTCTTATAATTGTATTATAGCCACAATGGCATTGCTGAGATTAACAGTGATTAAAGAATAACATTTGAGATACACATCCTTGAAATTGGATTTTATTTACAAAGAAAACAATTTCAGGCACTTGTAAAGCAGGAGATTTGTCTTTACTCTGAGATGCCAAGAATGTTTCTGAGCTTTTTTCCAGACATAAACTAAACCAGGCAAAGTGCTGGTAAAAGGAAAAACATTTAATTTCTCCCATTTGCCTTAAGGGCAGGTCTGTGGGACCTGTGCTCCAGTGCATCTGCACTTAATTTGCTGCATTTGTACTTAACCTTTGGCTGTGTTGTGGTTCTGACAGATTTTCAGATAATTTCTAATAATGTTCCCCTGCTAAAAATAATTTCCAAGTCCTACTTCATTCAGGGCTGGGCAAGTCTACCTCAGGGTTGGTTTCCTTTACGAGGAGATGCCCCAGTTGGCTTTTGTTCTAAGACTATTCTTGATAAAACACGTTTAGCAGTTAAAATAAGTGTCTCCTGTTGCCTCTGACTGCCAAACTTTCTTTCCCAGCATCTACTCATGCTGATGTCTTCTGTTTGCTTTTAGTCTCATACTGGCACTTGGCTGTTTTTTACTCCCTGCTCAGTGTCCGTTGTCATTGTTGAGGACGCTCTCCAAACGCTTTGCTCTAATGGGAGGCAACTGCTCGTACGTATCGAAACCAGACTCAGAGTGCTGATGTGGCAGACGGAAGTGCAGCAAATGGTTCCTCAAAACCTGAAAATGAGATAAAGAAACTGAGATGGAGGTGACAAGAGAAGATGTGGTGTAAAACAGTGATTCTTCAAACTAGTTTGAAAACAGAAGTGAAATGTGAAATTCTTCCACTCCAAGTGCTAACCACCTAAATGCAAACTTGACCAAACCAACCTTAACACTGACAGTTTTGTTTAACTAAGTCGCTGTTTAGTAATACCCACTTTCTACATTTTTGTCAATGCAGGCCTTTAAGCTTTAGTTAAATTGGAGGTAGATTATTACCGCAATTACAAAAAATCTGGAACTAAGACGAAAACTAGTTGTGAAAGATAATGAAAAACAGTGTGTGCGGTATGTACTACAACAGTCCAGGAGTGATGGTGGAGTGAAGAACAAAAAGAAACATGGCAAGAAACAGATTGTAAGAGGAATGTGAAGAAAACAGAAATTCAAAAGAGAGGACAACATAGGGCCCAATAAATTAACACCTCACAGTATATTAAGACCAGACAGAGAGTGAGAGCGTGGATGCAAAAAGGAGAGGAATACCTCATCAGTCAGGTAGTAGATTTTCCTCAGCATGCTGTGACGAGCTGCTTCCACCTCCTGTAAAAGAACCGAGAGGATTAAAGATCAAAAGCCTCACTGATGAAACACTTTATGCCTGTGTTTAGTAAAAGCTCTTCACCTGCACAAGTAAATGTTTTCACCTTTGCTGCTCTCAAATTAAAGGGCTATAAAAAAATGAGTAAATAAGTTTAAGTTGGTAAATGTGTGTATTATTCTAGGATAGTAACCCAACACCTCATCCTTACATAATAGTCACGTTACATAACTTAACATTTATCTGGTTCACTGACATGAGTACGGGGAATTTGAATGCATTGAGCTCATATTTGAGGCAGAAAATGTGAACAAATCTCTGTAAATCCACTGAATCTTTCCCACAAATCCAGCAACCAGTACAGCTGCAGCACCTTCTGGACCTGCTAAATCATTACATGTGTCTCAGCGTGCCCATAGCATTCATTGTGGTTGATTATAAAAAGCCACAGAGCACAGTATTAACATAAATACATAATCAGAAAATTCTGAGAAAGCAGGACAGACTTTATACTGAGGCCTGGATTAATTTTTGAAGCCTTTAGGGAGACATATTATAAATCAAGAAAACCCACAGCGACACAAATCACATAGTTTCCATGTGATCTAATAAAGACTGTTCAGTCTGTGTGCCATGCAGTGCCGTACCTGTGCTGCAGCATCCTGAGAGAAGACAAAGGAGTTGATGTGACACAAGGCAACCACATACAGGACCGGACACCAGCAGTGCTTTAGGGTTCCTGTTACCAAAGAGCGGAAGTAGAGACGAAGGAGAGGGAGGGAGTCTTCAGGAGGAGAGGTGAACCGCTCGATGGGGATGCACAACTTCAGATGAAGAACACATAAATAAATCCAAATCATGTGTTATGTGATGTAGAACATTTGTGGTATACAATAAAATGACTACATCTCTAAAACTACTGGGCTAAGGAATAAATAAACAGCAACACCGGCATCATTACCTGCTCCAGAGTGACCCCCAGTGACCTCAGCATCCCCACATGTTCTCCAAACACAGCCAGCCTCATGGCAGCGGTGTACCTCCGCTGGAGAGGTAAGAGGACCCAGCAGCCAAATAGGCGGTCTCCAAATGACACAGCTTCATACTGGGCTAAAAGTGCTGAATACAAGTCCTGGAAGGAGGCTAGACCTGGAGGAGGGATGTTTAGGTCCAAAGAGTCCAGCCTGGATCGTCTGTAAATGAAAACCTTTTGTTTATCAGGATCCTAGTTGCCCTATTCTGTGCCCAGTTTAGATTTTCAACTATAAGAAAAACACATGAAATATTTTGTTTATAATATTCAGTAATAGATTGTCAGATGTCAGACCTTGTCAGTAGTCTAAACAAACCCCAGATCAGCTTCTGAACAGGTCTCTCCAGGAACAAGTCACTGGAACACAGAAACACGCAGGAAAGACGGGCAAGCTTGGCGACAGGGGAGATCACCTAAACATAAACCATTAACAATGTTAGAATAACACAATGTTAATGACAACATAATATATTTTTCTTATTGAGCAACCTGACAAATTATTTAATAATTAGATGTTCCTATAAAAATAAAGTAAGACGCTTTCTGAGGACACTTATTATACAAATAAAATAAAACTTGATGTACCTTTAGAGCCTCATGCCTCCAGATCTCAAGGAGCAGCAGCCACTGCAGACAGTTGGTCACAGCCTGCAAAGCTCCTGGAGGAAGCTCCTCCACCGCTAACCCTCCACCATCAGACACCCCCATTCTTTCATACAGGCTGACAAGTGGAAGAAAAGGCCAATCAGATGGCAAAGTGGGGCCAGTGAGCTCTGGGAGGAGATGGGAGTTGATCCAAGGGTTGCGGCCGAGGAAAGCGTCTCGCGACACCAATACGGATGACTCTAGATGGCGCAGGTGAGTGAGGAAGCAGCATCGTATGGATGGCAGCTGGACGCAGGCTTCTCTCAGGAGAGTGCCGACAGTCTGTAATGAAGGAGAAGGGCGGTGCTGTGTTTCCTCGTGAAGCTTCAGCTCCTCCAGTTCTATGGCCTCAGGTCCTCCGCTGTGGCCCTCTCTAAACAAGCAAACACAGAAACAGAAACTGAGTCACACTGTGATAAAGGCGAAGCAAAGAATGTGGGATATCGTTTTCGGTGGAAATGACTCATTTGTTAATTTGATCCTTTTCCACAGAAATGGAATTTTGAACCTAATCTAATTTGTTAAATTAAATTACAATTACAGGTTTTGTTTTTGTATGAGATGAACAAAACTAAAATATTCTACAGAACATTTGGGCCTCTTTACTGAAACTGAAACCAAAATTAAACTGAGTATAATGATGTAAACTTACGATATAAAGTCTTTACTAAAGATGATGGTGGAGAGCAGTTCATGTGCCAGGTATTCACTGCCTGGTAATAACCACGACAGCAGAACCAGCGCCACCTGGTGGTATAGTGAAGCATGTTTTGCTACTTCTGGGTCAATGGAAACCTGAGAAAAGTAAAAATCAGCAGACTGTGTTAGAATTTACACAAAGATAAGAAAACAGAGTGTTTGTGTGAGTTTGATCTGAGCTGGATCCCACCAGTCTGTGTGCAAGTCGGAGCAGCAGGTAGAGGAGGTGGTGTTCGTGTCGCAGAAGCCAGGCCCTGGTGTGAGACAGTCTGGGTGTAGCTTCACTGCAGCCACGCAGGTAACCAATGACAGGCTCTGACAGGAGGAGACGAGTGAACTAGACAGTGGAAGAAAAAGTCAAACACAGATTTTGTGCATGTTACCACAAGATGGCAGAAAAATAGTGCATCTTGTAGCAATCCTAGCCCAGTGACAGTCCAGTGTGTACAGTACTGGTACTCGGCTGAATATGTGCTTAGCAGTGATAAAACCTAAAACCTAATGATATAAACTAGTACAAAATGTGTGAAAAGTCTAATGTATGTAGAGGATGTATCGTACCTTGCAGCTGAGACCTTTGTGGATGCCTGTGATTGTTTCCAGGAGAAGTCCCAGTCCTGAAAGAAGAGGGAAGGGGGAGCTGGGAACAACCAGCCCAGGACGATCTCTCCAGCCTGGACAGGCCAAACCAGGGAGGCTAAGGGGCGTGTCTGGGCCTGGATGACTAGAATGGACATTACACACTACTGAAGAAGACCTGAAGAAGAAAAATGATAAGGTATTATTATAAAATGTCAAATAATGAATGTAAGTCTGTACAGTTAGAAGTACATTTGTAAATGTCATAAAGCTTCCATTGTTTGGGCATCATTGTTATTATCTGACAATAAGAGACAGAATAAGAACAAGAACCTAACAAAGCAAATTATACTTACTTGATGTTCTTTATCAGGCTTTGAACAGCACTGTGAGACATTAGGGGGAGGAGAACCTCAGTCGTCAGCTTCTCCAATTCTTGTAGAGTCTCCACTGGCTTGAAATAACTCTGTGGAACAATCACATCTTAGTAATAGAAATAAAGTAGTGGATTCGTTATTAAAAGTGACTTGATATATTCAGCTTTGCAATGAGACCGACAAATTCATTTACCTGCACACATACAAACAGTAAGTATACAGCAGGAAATGGTACCTGTTTAGAGAGCTGACGGTAGTACGCTTCTAGGTAGATTAAGTAAGCTGGTATCAGAGTCAGACTACTCTCTGTTTGAAGCGAACTATCAAGACTCTTCACAAAGCCCTTCAACTGCCCTAACAAAGAAGCCTGCAACCCCGTGACGTGACTCCATGACACTGGAGGAGGAGGAGGGCACTCTTCTCCCTGAGCGCTGAAGTGCAGAAACAAAGAGCATAATACGTATATCAAAAACTGGGTTGTGCAATGGTTCATGTAGCAGCATTAATACATTTCATTCATCTGTACCTGACCATGCCAGCTTGTAGCTCCTGGTGGCACCCAGCAGTGTGGGTCACCTGTGTGAGCAGAGAAAGCAGGGCCAAGATCAGCTGGAGCTGCAGCGGCAATAGGGGATCTGAGGGGGCCAGCGCTCGATGCACAGACTGCAGCGTCTTCACTAAGGCTGGATACAGGTCTCTGTGGAAAAATAACAACAGCAGAGCAAACACAGACAATTAAGCATCAAGCAAGCTAAACACCAAGAGGTTTTCTTTTATTAAGTAGGTGGACAGAAGCAGAGTTTCAAAATGATAATGTGCTCGATTAAGTTTGACAAACTCCTATTTCAAAAACTGATGCAGTGTTTCAAGCTTGTGTTTCTGCAAGTTTGTTTATAGTCTTTTCATCTGTAGCTGTCAAAAATAAGCTTTAAGATTTTAGCTTACATGAATAATTTGCAGGCTTGTCCGTAACCAGCTGCTACAGTCCAAAACCTGTAGGCCTCAGTGGTGATCCTGAGAGCTTCAGGTGGCTCCAGCAGCAGCTCACTGGGTTCAGCACTCAGCAGACATGAGAGACGCTCCCTCACCCCCAGAGAGTTTAACTGGGGAGAGAGTGATGTCATGGTAGAAACAATTGATGCATATATATATATATATGTATATATAGGGTGTAGAGAATACATAGCATAACTCAAATTAAACATCAGAATAACAATAAAAACGACTTAAAGCAGGTTATAACACATACTAGTCTGGCACAGGCGTGTCTGCCAGAGGCAGCCAAAACTCTTAAGAGCTTCATGGCGCTGGCCAGTGGGAGTCCATAAACAGACTGAGGAGTGGCTGAAGATGGTGCTGGCCATGAAGTGGAAAGGAAGTTGGACATGACTGTTTCCATCAGGCGGGGGCAGTCCAGCACCTCAGAGAGAAATATGGACATCAACCAATGACTGATTGTGTGATTTACTGTGTGAGAGGAATTGTTGCTGTTACTGTAGTTACCTGGGTGGCGGATGAGGAAGAGTGTCTTGCGACGCGAGTGAGGACCTCTAGAACATCCTGGACCACTCGAGGAGAAGGTCGAACTACCTCAAGGATGTAACGTAGCCTGGGGAGCAGCTTCATCTTTAAAAGACCCTGAAACACAGGGACAGGAAGAACAGAAGGAGACAATAAACAGTTGGCTACAGAATTTCTTTATTAGATTTTAAATACACTACAAATGCAAAGTAAAACACATCTGTTTGTTTACCTTGACAACATCCTGCCTGACCACTTCATAATCACTCTTCCTTTCTTCCTTCTCTTTTGCTGTCACCTTCATACTTTCATCCAGCCCTTCATCTTCCTCATCTTCCTCCTCCTGAGCAGACGGCAGCAGAGGGAAGGTGGACAGGCCACGAAACCAAGAGAAGGTGCAGTCCAGACATTCCTGAGAGGATCACAGCATGATGTGTTTCTTTTTTTAGATCTTTTAGTGTGCATCATTTTGTCAGACACTTTCTACTTAAGTGATTAGTAGATTCAATAGGTCTGTCAGTAATCAGGCTTGGTGCAGCAAGTGAAACTGAACTCAGCTTTCAAAACAATGTGGTTAATCACAGTTCATTCCTTTTTTTAATAAGGGGTGGCAATTACTTTTTCACATAGTCATCATTTAAAAACTTTTTTTATGCAATATTAAAAATTTGTTTGATGATCTCAATCATTTAAGTGTGAAAGAAAAATCAGGAAGAGGGCAAATACCTGTGTATTAATCAATAGAACTCAACATTTTGACTGAGACCCTCTTATAGAGAAAATATAACAGATGACTACAGTGTATTAAATATTTTTCTCAAATTTGACAAATTGTCAGTCCGCGCTGTTGTGTTATATCAGTTTATAAATAAAAAAGGCACAAAGTGCAATACTTACTTCATCTTCTGCACACACTAGAAGTGCCTTAAGCACATGCACAGCTGCAGACATCACTCCCTCCACACTGTCATCCAGTGCAAAACGGAGCAGGAAGAGCAAACCAGCATCAAGCAGAGTGGACATCACGCTGCCTTTCAGAACTGACAGGTACTCCCCAGCACGTGCCTGCCGAGTAAAAAAAGGAAGTAGACTAGCTACAGGCACTATAGATTTGTGTCATACTGAGTTAGTGCTTATCTGTGTACCTTTGCAAGGATGTTGGCTAGAGTGCTGAGAGCCAGGCTCCTCTGCTGAATGACCTGGCTCCGAGACAGGAGGAAGAGCTCATGCAGAGAGTAACCTGCCCGCTGGGAAAAAAAACTCAGTGTCAAGAATCAAATTACAGCAAGCAAAAAGAATATGAGCACTCTTTTTACAATTCTGATTAGAAGAGTTGCATGAAACTCAAGAATCGGTTACATTTAGGGTTCTCAGGTACTGAAAAGAGCCAGTCAAAACAATAATAAAAAGAGACTTTTTTGATTTTAACTACTGACCTCTGGCTCCTCCCCGTGGTGGTGCAGACCCAGGTGGGTGGGCAGATCTTCATTTGGTGGGATCAAATTACCAGCAAAATCAAAACGAGCCTGCATGGCCTATCAAGACACAAGGAATAACAAGATGCACTGGATGAGTATGAGTACCTATATAAATAATCAGGATATAAAGTGCAAAGATTTTAGCATAAGTCACTCCTTACATTCTTGGTTCCTTTCCTTCTGGGCGCAGGTAAGTCTCTCATCCACTCCAGCTTCTCTGGCTCCAGTTTATCCATGTGGACCCATTCTTTCTGAGGTTTCACTAGCAGATCCTCCTCTGAATTCACACAAAGTGCAGGGCAAAATCATGTTGAACATATGATCCGTACAAGTGTCATTTGCTTTAGTCAAAGGAGTCAACACCTACTTAACACGTGCCACCATAGTGAACCTAACCTCTGCTACACTGAGAAAACAACAGAGATTCATGTGTTGAAGACATAGCTACAGTAACTCGTCTAACTTTTCGGAAGTTTCAGTTAAAAAAAAGCAAAGTTTGCCTGAACCTTAGGAAGGGAACTTCACTCTAAAATGAAATCAGCAGCACAGACTAAACAATGCCTGCCTGTGAAATCTCAAACAAAAACAAGGGTGTATTGTTTTTTTTGTTTTTAAAAGAGAAGGTAGGAGAAGCATTAAATCATCTTTGGCCAGAATAACATAAAGCAGAATGATAATGCAATATCAGTCTTCATATGATCCATTAGAAGTATTTTTTAGGACTGGGTGTCTTCTCTGAATGATCTGCAGTAACTTAATTGCACAAAGTAGCTAGTTTGGCTCAGACTGACAATTCGACCAATCACACAAAGTGAAGTCAGTTATCACGTTTTTTATCTGGATTTCAGCTATGCAGCAGAAAAACCCTACCACAGTTAAATAGTCAGATGCTGGATGCCTAAGTGAGGAAAGGGAGTGAAGTAAAGAGGCAGGAAGATCAGAAAACATAAAGGCAGGAATGGAACTAGAGAAAGTAGACAGGCTGCCAGATGTGCTGGTAAGTGAGCATTTGCACTGAGATGTATCAGCTATCAAATTATTATTAATATACGTACTCAGAAAAAAGGATTTGAATTTCAACAAGGGAAATGGGTACAATAATTAAACTGCCAATTGCCAATCAAATGCCAGTGGTTAATTTACTATAAAACTCTTGCAGCAGCAGTGAGCAGGAACTGACATGTCAAAGTTTTTTTTAATCCTTCATACCCGTCACAGCAGTTGTGGATGGAGGTTTCTCCTCTTCCTCCTCCTCCTTCTCTGCTTTCATCTCTACTTCTTCGGGTTTCTGAAACAGTGCAGAACCACTGGAGGAGTCTGACTCTCTGTTGACAAGAGGAAATCTGCCCTCAGGTTGTTTGGATGGGGAGGCAGAGGACAGGACGCTCTGGGCTTTGCGAGACCTAACAAACTCCACTAGTCTTGGGTCTGGGAAGCAGAAATAATCGCGTTATACACTGTGGTGCAAACAAAAATAATCTGAAAAGTACTCTGCTGTCCTGATGCACTTTACATTACCATTTACTGTACATTGTCAGTAAATTATTTACTATCATGTAGTCTCTGCCTACCAAGCTGACTTAACAGTTTCTTCTGCTCCCCTATTATCTCAGACTGAGACATCGCCTGGAGTTTGGCCTGGTTCTCGCTGTGGATCCTCATGGTTTCTCCTGAGCTATCTGGGCCTGCAAGCCCCTGACCAGAGATCAAACTGGGACCTGAGACTGTAGTCAGTTCTAGTGAATGTAGACGAACAAAAAGACAAAAACAAAAAGGAATAAAAAAATTTCAAGACACCTGCATTTGGTAACAAGATTCTGTTCTCAATAATTATAATTATAATCACCTGCAGCATCACACTCATCTGTATTCATAATAGTCTCAGGGGGCAGGTTCTTCTCTTTGTGTTCAGGTGTCTGAGTAGCTTCAGGTGCACAGTTTAAAGGTGTCTTCCCTTCCTTAAGTCTCTGAGCAGCAATCTGACGAGCAAAGATGCTCTTCTTTCCACCATTTATAGACAGAGGCACCTGGGTTTAAAGATAAATTAAATTAGAATATTAAAATATTCCCATTTTACACGTTCCTAAATTAATGCACTGTAACATACTAACACTACTAACATTAAAACTAATTTATTAAGCTAATCTTTAAAGTAATGTGGTTTAAACATAACAGTTTTATTGTATGTGTTCTTTATATCTCGGATTTGTACCTGATCGTTGGCTTCTGAGCGGTGCAGTACTTTGGGGAAAGCCATGCCTGTAAATGCAGGTAGAGACACTGGAGTGGAGCCGGTGTCTCTCTCCTTAAAATAAAGACTAAAGTTAGTTATTCATGGGCAAAACCAGAACAAACAACGAATACTGTGAATTACTGTATGTCAAACTAAACACACTAAACACAACTGAACACAAAACAGATTTAATGAGGTTTGCTGCTGAGGTCCAATTAGTAACAGAAAAGAAGAAAATGCATAGAGTGCTTAGTCACTTGTTCATTACTGCATTTTGATTTTACAAATGACACTTACGACGATCCTGGAGAGAACAGCAGTGATATGAATGTCACGTCTGTCCAGCCTCTCTTCAGCGTCCTCGTCCTCAAAGGTGACACGACTGCCTTTAAAGCGCGACTTCTTTGGAGGGGCTGGCGTCAAAGATGGGAGTTGGTCTGGTAGATCTAAAAGAGACATAAGAGTTCATCATTAGGAACGACATTTCTGTATTAAATAGACTTCCTGATTGCACCAGGTTGTAGTCACCTGTAACTTATACAGTAAATAAATGACATAAACTTTACCTTCTATGGTGACCATGTCCCTTTGACGCCCTTCCTTCTCTCCGTTCTGTTCACATCCTTCTCCTCCAGCTTCTCCTCTCCTCTTGTCAGGTCTGCGCACCACATTTGCAGCAGATGGAGCACCGGAGATCAGAAACTGTTCCTGCTCTCTCAAGAGGTCTGCCTCTGAGTCAGCTGGCTTGGGACGCCGCAACATCCCCCTGAATGACAAAATATGTTAATAACGCTCCTATAACCATATATATTTCTCTTTCCATTTGTGTCTCCTCATATTTCAACTTGAACCAAAGTGCCATGTCTCCAACACTTAACCAAAGGTGGGTGCCCAGAAACTTAACACAACTAAAACCCATTCAAACTGACCTCTGGTTCATCACGCTGAGCTGATGTCATCCTAATGTGAAATCAATATAATCTCGCGTCTGTCTGTTTTGCAGACGAACTGGGTTAGAGTGGCTTTATTTTATTGCTAACTAATTCAGTTATCAGTGTAAGGGAAGACATAACGCGAAAACCAAACTAAGCACACAAATAAATTACCAAATCTAACGTTAGCTTATGTTAAATGTAAGTTAGCCTCTTGCACACGCAGTGAAGTTTACATCCGACACGCACCGTACAGCTAGCATTAGCCTTAACCTTAGCCTAAAATTATATTCCTCACTAAGTATAAGATACAATTATCCTGAAGAACATTTAACAGTGTACACAAAATACTTTGATCTTTGTTGTTAAATTAAATTAATTAAAATCGAGTTAGCTAACCTTCAATTTATTGCTGGTTCCGTGATACACAACAGTCTGTATAGCCGGGGGAAAGTAGACAGCACGGAAGACTTTTTATGTGACACAATATTATACTTTCAAAATAAAAGCACTGCCAGCTGTAAAGGAAGGCGTATCGACTTCTACGTTCTCGCAAGAATTATTAAGCATCTTTGAGGCGTCGAAGGAATACGGTATTTATTTGACTCAATACTTTATATTTAACGTATTCTCGTTGTTCAGACACCCTGAATTTACATGATAATTTCAACTTGCGTTAACCTTCCTCCATCCTTCAGGACGCTGACACACCACCAACTGGACGGACATAGTGCAGCGATGCTTCTTTATGATATATGGTTTTATTAGGTGATTTGCAACCTTCGCTAACTGCATCATGGTCAACCTATGCTGTCTCTGCTGCGGTGAGATCCCTCAACCCCGCCCCCCTCCGTCCGACCAGCTGGGAGGACCACCGCGGGATCCCCGCTCCATGCAGCAGCAGCCGCAGCCTGCTGGCTCCGGCCCAGACGCTGTGTGGCTGAAGAGGGCACAAAAAGGGGGTGCGAGCGGAGGGACAGTTAGAACAGAGCAAGTGGATAAAAAGGTGTGATCTTATCATTTGTCTGTGACATGCAAAAAGTGCAGCATGATTTCTACCGATGTGGACTCAGGGGAGGACGCGGCGGCCAGTGCTCTCAATGATGCTGAGAGAGAGGAGCAGGTGGAGGTGGAGGTGGAGGAGGAGGTAGACGACGACTCACCAGCTGAGAGTGATGTCCTGGAGGAGGTAGGTGTAGACTTGTAAGCCCTTCCATTATCTTAATAACTGTAATAAAAACCTTGGAAATTGAAAATAATCTGGGAATAGATCAGTAAATTACTTTTAGAAAAGTGTAAGAAATGGCACAAGTTATGAATCATGTCTTTGTTGTGTCACACAAGTAACATTCAAAGATCAATCTAAACTTTCTTGCTATAATGTCTTGATGGAGAATAAAATATCTATTCTTCAACATCCTTCATGTCATTACAGGTTAACTAACTGACACACTCACATGTTTTACTCTAAATTGAGATCTTAAGCCAGCAACCTTTTTTTTTTTTTGCAAAGCCACGAATGTAAGTGTTGCTCAGTCCTTTAAGTTGTCATGCTTGTGTATGCATTTGCCCCATCTTCACTGCTATTGAGCAATTACTGTGATTCCATCTGGGGGAATTGGCTGTGTGCAGCCAGCCATGCTCAGGGAGTGAAATGACAGGGTCTGTTTTCAGATGCATTGTCCATGAAAGTATTTAAAGGGGCATTTTTTGAGAAACATTTCTCCATCACATCCAAACATCAACAACGAGAACAATCTGTGCATAGTCTAATATCTAGAGTCAGGCGGCTTGATTACTGAAAAGCCCATCCGCTCTAGCAGATGTAATGAATCCCTGTTTGCTCCATAAATAACTGAGGTGGAACCAGCAAGGCGACATCCCCACCCCTGTGTCTGTGTAGTAATGGATGGCTAGTTGTCAGCATAAATCCTTTCACTCCATAAAACACCAGGGGTAGTCTACAATAAAGGATCTCATGAGGAGGAATGTCACCACAAAAACAGGCAAAAGGAAAAGACAAAAAGTACCACGGAATCGTTCAGAAATTGTGATAAATGTAGCTCAGATTACATAGATTTTGTCTTTGCAGTCACTCATGTTTCTTTTACTGTTATTGATTAAATTTCAGAATTGCAAATGTGATCATTTTGCTACTGATGCAGTTTATAATTAATTATTACTTAAATAAGTAACTAGTAATTGCAGCTGTGTGTAACTGAGTGAAAATAATATTTTCATTAGATGTGTACTACTAGAGAATAGAAGCACAGTGTAGAATAGCATGAAATGAAAATAAAAAAAAAAAAAATATCCTACAGCCAACCTTACTTTGTTTTCTGTATGTATGTATCGCTGTGTTTAAGTGCATAAATATGCGTGTGTGTCCTTTTGGGCTGCAACTAGTGATTTTTTTGTACCCAGTTTATTTGCTCAATGTTTTGACTTCTTATCAATTTTTATAATATGAGAACATAGTGGAAAAAGCCCAAGGTGAATTGTTCAAATAGCTTTTTTTACAGTCCATAAAACTCAAGGTTTTTTCACATAGTAACATTTCATAGAAAATGTTAAGTTAACTAATCAGGTAATTGAGCACTGGTTTCTGTTTTTTTAACTGTTGTGTTCAAGGTTCATATGAGGCTCTATTTAAAGTTTAATTGCAAGTCCCTCAAGAGCCTGTCTGTTACACCAGACAACAGTGAAGAGATTATTTTTGCACTGTAAAATCTCCCACACCTACATTTTAGGGACCTTATCAAACATTTTTGAGTTTTTATTAAAAAATAAAAATATTAACTAACATATAAATATCTTGATTTGTAACTGACTTTTAGTATCAAAGGGTTTCAGGACTTAGTGCCTTCGCCCTTATGCAATATGAATGAAATCAATTTCAGATATAGATGAGTCAAAACGAATTAACTAATATTTGTCTGTCAGCTGCATTGACACAGCCTCAGGGGCACTGCAATAATTAAATTCCACTGAGCCTTCTTTATTTTAATTTACTTTGTGCTTAGGTATGGAAAAGCCTGAGAATTTATAGCGCGTCCGCGATCATTTGCATTTCTACTGCAAGTCACAATATCGCTGCCATGTTTCAGGGCTTCATTGCTTTAAGTGCCTTTTCATCATTAGTCTCTCTCTCTCTCTCCCTCTCTCTCTCTGCATCAGCGTCCAGTGAAGCAGTCCCTGGGTGCTTGTGTTTGCCGGGAGTCCCACTGGCGCTGCCTGGTGCTCTCTCTTCTCATGTACAGCTGCCTGGGTGCAGTGGCCTGGTGTCAGCTGACCCGAGTCACCAAGATCAGCTTCAACTCTGCCCTCACCTCCTCCTTCTCAGCCTCCTTCACCTCCTCCCTGCGGGGGGTCTCTGGCATGGGTGTTGGAGGACACTCAATGATCTACCACGACAGTCCCTGCTCTGATGGCTACATCTACATCCCTCTGGCCTTCCTGCTCATGCTCTATGTGTTATACATAGTGGAGTGCTGGCAGTGCAGAGCCAGGAGCAAGCTGCAGTGCAAAGCAGATGTGGACAGTGTCTATGAGCGTGTGCTGCGGATGCGGCAGGCCCAGCCCTGCATATGGTGGAAGGCTATCAGCTACCACTTTGTCAGACGGACTCGGCAAGTTACTCGATACCGTAACGGGGATGCCTACACCACCACACAGGTGTACCACGAGAGAGTGAACACGCATGTGGCTGAGGGTGAGTTTGACTTCAGTCACTGTGGGATGAAAGATGTGTCACGTGAACTCAGAGGCTTGGAGGAACATTCAGCAACTCGCCTGCGTTTCACCAAGTGTTTCAGCTTCACCGAGGCCGGTCCAGAAAACGATTACCTCAACCAGAGAGCCAGGTTCTTCTCTGAAATTGAGGGTTTGGATGATTATATGGAGGCCAGGGAGGGGATGCAGCTGAAGAATGTGGACTTCAGAGAAAACCTAATAGCCTACGTAGACCCAGATAGGATGCCCTGGTACAATTCCCAGGTTGCCTTCTGGCTCGCAGCTCTGCTCATGCTGTCCTGGCCTCTGAGAGTCCTCATAGAGTACCGTACTGCTTATGTGCACTACCGCATAGAGAAACTCTTTGGGTTAGAGTACAGCCACAACAGCCCTTCTTCTCTGGATGAAGACAGGCCTCTGGGGAACAATGTAGGTTGTGTTATTCCAAGAGTCGACACACTGGACAGCACTGAAATGGAGTGGCACATACGTTGTAACCACCAGGTGATTCCCAGCTACTCAGAGGCCATGCTGATAAACATGAGCACTGCAGACTCCAACTCATTACAAGACACTGAATACACCCCCTCGTCAAACTGCTTCTTGCTGGACAGCAGCCAGGCCCCTCAGAGCTATGGTGCTGTCCAAAGCCAGGCTGACTGTGAGCAATGCAGTGAGCAAACTGGTCGAGGGGATGGAGGAGGCAGGAGGAGGACTGTCACCAGCTCCAGCTGTTCCTCCATCTTCTCTTGCAGGGGAGCGCTGTTCCACTCCCACCTCTCCTCGGACACGTCTCGCTTCTCCCTCTGCCGCATGTATGGATCCCATCGCACTGTGGCTCTGTGGAGGAGCCGCAGCAGCAACCTGACAGAGCCCTGCTGCATGGACGAGCAGTGCTGCGGGTCCGACTCCAGGCAGCTGGCTCACAGTGACAGTCCCCCCACTTACAGAGACGCTCGGTTCTTCCCGGTTCTCATTGTGCATCGGCCTGAGGGCTGTGGCAGCGAGGATAGGAGGGATGTGAGGCGTTATTATATACGGCGAGGGTCATCGTGTGTTGAAACGTCACTGTAAAAAAGAAGAGACTCACTGATAAATCAAGATTAATTAGGGATAAGGCAATGCTATTTATTGTTAGTAATACTAAATGGTATATATAAATTAAAGAAGCTGAAATATGGTTTTCTATTTTTGAACACAGTCACTAATAGGTCATGAAATGCACGTCTATAAAATGGTCTAAAATGAAAACAGCTGCAGATGTGGGACAAATAGACATTTCTAAATTCTCGTCTTGCTTCGTCTTGCATCGTCATCATCACTCTGACATCCACACAAGTACTGTATTAGTTAATAATAACTTTCAAATCTGGTAAGATGGTGCTTATCTGTCTTTAGTATATGACTCAATGTCAGCATCCCACTGTTTTAACCAGTTTCTACACTGATCTTCTGTGTGTGTGAAGTACGTATTGTGTAAGGACTTCCTGATAATTGGCCCCTTTAGAGGCATCTGTAAGAACAATACAAAAAATGAAAACTGCATGTTGTTACCAAAGGTATCGTCTGTTACTTTATTAATGGACAGCAAAACGGAGTCTAAGAGTATTCTGTTTTTTCCTTTTATTAATATTATATTAAATTCTCCAAATTATGAATGAGACATATGCTGAGTGAAAGAAGTGATTGCTGATATGTGAGCAAGAAGGGTCACTGCAGAGAAGTATTAAATTAATCAAGTGACTAGGTTACAGTATGATAATCAGTTTATCCGCATCTTGCTGGGTTTATGTGTAAACACATAACATTATGGGATTGACAACATGGCGCTGTGGGTTTTCTCTCAGTTTGAGAGCTCTGAACACAATGAATCATGTCAATGTGGCAAGTTATTTATTGATTAATTTTTTTAATCAAAGTCACAAACAGATGTATATCCTGATGTTTATAATATGTGTATGTGCAATGGATTAAACAGAATAAAATAGATCAGTGTTACATTTTGTCTGTGATCAAGATGATCTGACGTGACATTCTCAGACTCACAGATCACTAGTATCTCTGCTGTGTTCAAATGCAAGAGTAGAAAAACTGCTGACACGTTCAGAAACACTGAAATTCATCTAAGTTAACTAACAACTTTCTACTGTGGCTGCGAAACTGGCTTTGTAGATACAAACGACGACTGTGGTGCTTCTGCTGGGCAAAGTGCAACAGATACTCAAAAATAACGAGATGAGGTAAAGTGAGTACTGTGATTATGGAGCTCAGGTTTCACAGTTTGATTCGCTGTATGTTTATGCATTATTATAAGGGCAAATTGTGTATGATAGTAAGGAGGACTGTGCATGTGAGCCACAGTGGTCTTTGTTCTCATCTGTCTGTTTCAGTTTAGTTTTGTTTGACACAATGGGAGCAGAGGCCTCGGTCACACTTATGCGGCGGTGGAAAATAACTGAGTACATTTATCCAAGCACAGTAGAATTTGAATGTATTTAAGTAATTTTAATTTACTAGTACTTCATACTTCATCTGCTTCACTAAATCTGAGATAAACATAGTAATTTTTACTCTGCTACAGATATTTGACAGCTACAGTTAATACTAACTTTTCAGGCTAAGATTTTACATTTAAAAATGTATCAGTGTATAAACAACAGCATCTTGGTACAGAATAAACCAGTGGTTCTTTTATTTTTTTAAGACCACTTACAGTAAAGCAGACTATAGAGACATCGTTTCATTTTTCAGAGTTGAAAAGATAGTTTTTTAGGCTATTACTAATAATTCAGTTTTTCAATTGAATTCAACTTTATTTATATAGTGCCAAATCACAACATAAGTCAACTGAAGGTACTTTACAGTATAAGGTTTAAGACCTTACACACTTGCTCCAAATACTTCTGTACTTTTTCTTAACATTCAATTCAGAACTTTTATTTGGGCCACATATTGAAACTTTTTTCTTTAACTGTATGATGAAGAAGAAGAAGAAACTGCTTTATTGACATTTCTGGCAGATAGACGTCATCGTGGCACGTATTGCATTACAGTAAAAGGAGTTTGACGCGTCACAGGGGTCCGTCTCTCTCTCGTCCAATCAGCGCGCGAGGTGAGTTAACGCCCGCCCATAGACGACCGCCTCACAAACGTCACTTCCCACGCGCGCGGGATCGTGCTAACGGCAGCTAACCACCTAGCTACTTGACAACAGAAAACTATGACCGAACTCTGCGGTTTACTAAAATACTGAAAGGAAAGCCGTGTTAACTGTCGGAAGTTTTAATATTCACCGCTGTAGACTATGTGTAGTGTTGTCGACATGCAGTTATAGACCTGTAAAGAGAGAGGGCTGGTGTGTTGTTGACATCCAGGACGAGCACGGATGTGTGTTGTGACACCAGCCCCAGCTCGTAAGCTAGCGTTACTTTTCCGGGGAAGTTTTCATCTCTTATGCCTTTAAACCCTTAGTTCAGTCTGACTCGGCATTAAGCTGGACTCCAGTCTTTAGTATTCCGCTGCGATGAAGCTGCAGTGTGATGTCGAGGTGGTGAATCGGATGCTCCCCACGTTTGGGATGAAAAGTCGGGGCAAAGGGACGAGAGCGGTGCTCTCCATCGGGAAGCATTTGGACAAGACAAGCCAACGCAGCAACATCTACATGATGATCTGTACAGCGAAAGACAGAGCTGGATCAAAATACAAGGTCTGTGTGGGATGTGTTGTTATTGTTGCTGCTTTGTTCTACATGAGCTAGCTGATTGTCACAGGGTTCTATATTTAGTTTATCCAGATTTAGCTTAGAACATTTAATTTGTTCCCCAGTGTTTCTGAGCGAGGGAATGGCTGCAAATAGTAAAGAAACAATACGCTTCACACGTATAGAAGAACGTGGGGATGATAAGTTAATTAAATGTTCAATGAACTGTATTAAATTACTGCTACTTTAACATTTTACTCTTCAAAAGTCTACAAATTGTCATTTTAAAAGTAAATTCAGTGATGACTTTCCTTGGTTTTGGATTCACCCGAATCAACTCTGACTAATTTTGTATTTACAGAGAGTTTAGATGTTCTGAAAACAAAAAAAAAACATGAACTATTTGAGAATAAGATAAAAAATACATTCCTCTCAACAGCTTTTACGGTAAAACAGCTTTGATTCACATTATAACAAGGCATTTTAGGGACATCAGATGCACATGATACAGTTTTCTGATCTTTGAATTACTTTGTTCTTTTTTAATTGACTAATACATCATTCTTTGTTGCTTGTGTAGGCTCAGGTAGTTTTTAATTATGAATTAGTTATGTTAATGAGAATAATTGTCAAAATGACAAAATGTGTTATGTTAATATCATAAAGCATTCATAAACGTTTTTATTGATATCATACTTTGGCATAACTAAAACAATAAATTGCATTCTGTTAAAAAGTCTTGGTGAACCCTGGTTTGTTAGTGTAAACAACCAGATCTTCTGCTTTAGTTTGTCTTTGAAATGTACTGTGTCTAGCAGGCATTAGCAATATGCCTCAGCATCTTTTATTGACTGGATTTCCTCCGATTTAAACCATCACTGCTTAGCATAGCTGTAAAGTTGGTCTAAACCAGCTTGATGACGTACAGCACACTTTCAGTATTCCTGTTTAAACTTGTTAAAAGAGTGAGTCACTCACTTCCCGATCTTAACGTTGTGACGTGTATTTTTCAATTGCTCACACTTCATAACTTTCTCTTGCAGCTAAAAGACAACATAGAGAAGTTCTTCACGTGGTTTGTGGAGGAAGGCAAGGCCACTGTGAGATTAAAGGAACCTGCTATTGATATTTGTTTGAGCAAGGTATGACATCCAGCATGATGTACCTACACTCCGGCTATGTTTAAGGAATGTGATTTTCGTGATTTTAGTTAGGTTGTTAACTCACTCATTAAGCATCCAGACTCACAGCACACAGCTGTCTTGACTGCAGCTGATGCCCGGCAGACATCGTAGCAGAATCGTTGTTTCCAGTTGCTGTAAAGCTTTTCTCCTTGGTGCAGCAGTGACCTTTTGCCCATATTCTAACATGTCACAATGTGTAACACAGTCACACGTTTTGCACATTTTACTGCACAGTAAATTTAATTTAGAATGGAAAAACCTGTAATTTTCACTTAATGACAAATTGGAAACATATTTCTTTTATTAAAAAAAATAGATTAATAACACAGTACTAAAGTACTAACAAGTTCTGTTATTGTGAGAAATTTGGCAACTAAACTCTAAATAACCTACCGGGTCGTAATTTTGTAAACACTATGATTTCATCATCAGAAACTATTGCATATACATTAACATAAAACGTTTCTTTAGGATTATCTTTCTGTAAATATATCATTTTAAATTGTACAAATATTCATCACATTGTGTCTAATCCCTGTACTTGAGTTCAAGTTCATTTCGTTCATTTAAGTGTGTCAAGGTATTCTAGGCCAGCGAATTTAGTTTAGATATTTCTAGGAATCCGGCCATACACAATGACTCCAGAAGAAACTGTCAGTCTGACTTCACCTGTAACTTTATGCATTTATAGGCTGATGCAAATAGCTTGAAGAACTTCCTCTCAGCTGCTCGTTTGGCAGACAAAGGAAGTGACACAAGCAGCCTTCCGCTCTCCACACTAACTCCTGTTCGTGCCAGGGACGTAGAGCAACCAAAGAAGAAACTGACCATCGTCTCAAAGAAGGACTACCCCCTCACTTCCAACTTCCCCTACTCTCTGGAGCAGCTACAGGTCTCCTACTGTAAACTGTCCCGTGTGGACATGAGGATGTTGTCCCTCAAAGGTAGTCGACTGGATTGTTGTTGCTAAATGCTGAAAATTATATATTTGCCATTAGTGCATGATTTACTAATTTTATTTTTCATAGACAAGTTTACAAAGTTTTGACAAAGGTTAAATAGCAAATTCACCAAATGTACACAGAGTACTATTCAGCCTGTCAGAGTAGTTAGTAGTATAATGTCTTTTGTGAGTGTGGAGGAAAGAAAATAACTTTTGCTTCCATTTTGATCTAAGTAGTGATATTTTTCATTCCTTTTGTTTTTGCAGCCCTCCGTAAGCTGGACCTCAGCAACAACCACATCAAGAAACTCCCTGCCACCATTGGTGACCTCAGCTGCCTGTCTGAGCTCATCCTCCACAATAACCACCTGGAATCCTTCAGCGAGGCCCTCTGTCTGTCCACCCTGCAGCGGACCCTCCAGCTCTTGGATCTTAGCCAGAATCGACTGCAGTCCTTGCCCGCTCAGTTCTGCCACCTCAGAGAACTAGTAAACCTCAAACTTGACGACAACGAGCTTGTCTATTTCCCGTTTCATATAGGCCGACTCTCGAAGTTGAGGTTCCTGTCGGCGGCACATAATCAACTGACTGTGCTGCCCAGTGATTTCCGTAAACTGAGTCTGGAGAACCTGGACTTATTTGGAAACCCATTTTTCCAGCCCAATCCTTTGGACCACACAATGAAGCTGACTTTCCCCCTGTCACTTCAAGAGATGGCTTCCAGAGCTGTGGCCAACCTCAGGTCAGACTTAAACAAGCTCAGTATATCACCTTTATTCTGTGGTCACTGTGGTTCACAAGTTCTTATACTTTCTTTCTGATTCACTTCACAGGATACCATACGGACCTCACATCATTCCTGCCCACCTCTGTCGGGACCTCGAACTAGCCAAGGACTGCAACTGTGGGTGTGTTTGCATCAATTATTACATCAAGACAGCAGTCAGCATGAACCTGCACCAAGTCTCTCACACAGTGGTCCTAGTGGATGACATGGGAGGGACAGAGGCCCCAGTGCAGCAGCACTTCTGCTCCCTCTCCTGCTACTCTACATTTTTAGACAGCTCCCTCCAGAGAGGAATCAGATGAGCAGGAACATACTCTGGTTTCACTGAAAACATCAACAGCTTGACAAATGATGTGGATTTTGCAGTAGTTTGCAAGTTCTGATATCGACTGTACATCATCGATCTGATCAGACACTGACAAGAGGAATCTGCAGTGGTAGATAAATTTTTTTGGTCATGCCTTTAAATGAAAGGATAATGTTATATTACCTGTGTTAAGGCTTGTTTTTTTTTTAAAGCTTCAAACTTTTACATTTGTATTCAACTCAAAATGCACTTCCCACAAACTAAGGATCAGGTATGAGACGAGCATAAGTACAGTCACACCTGCTCTGCCTCTGCCAGGCACTGGTTGTATGTAATGATATTGGGCAGCAACACTGACATAAAATTACTGTCACAATTTGTCTTTTTCTGTTCTTCCTGCCTCTGAGAGTGAAATCCAGGTCCCCCTACTGATCTACTTCTCCAACGCAGGGGAATAAAGAAATTAGATGAATTTCCTAAACACAGTGCCTCAGGGTCCATGACTGTCAGCTGAAGGAAGTTGGTTTTACTGTGCTAGTGACCCACAGCTTTTATATATATATGTGGAATATTCAATAAAATAAAATAAAAATACTGTCCTGTCCTAAGTTTTCTATTCTAGGATGTTGAAATAATTCAGTGTTTTTTTTGTTGTGTTTCGTTGTGTGCCTGAGGAGAAAGGTGAGCCCTTAAAAATAGAAAATTTTTAATGAGACTTTAACTGATACCACTTGCATTTAAAACTAATGACACACAAAACAAAAATATTTGCTTTCAGTTGTCAGTCTAGCTCATACATCAGTGTGTTCTGGAAGGTAATCCCAGCAGAAGTGGAATGATCAATGACGATCTTTTCCTTTCCATCTTCATCGATTTCCCTCAGCAAACCAGGTGGCGGCTTGTCACGTAACGCCGGCACGTCCTCTTCATCTGTGTCCCCCCTCTCCTTCCGCATTCCTGAGCCCATAACGTGTTCCTGAGAGAAGAGAATAGCACTGTTGCCTGAACATCCTGTGTTTGATTTGTTTGCTTTAACTGTTGCAGGCAGTCTGTCGAATTTCTCAGCTTCCGGGGAACTGGAGCGGCCTTTGACAGTGCTGTGGGGTGAACTGGTTGTCGTAGGTGTTGTGTGGGATTCCTCACTGGATGTATGATTCTGAAATGCAGCATCTTCCTCCCCCTATAACAGAAGATGGTTAGAGAGAAAAAAGAAAAAATATGTATGCAATAAAATATAAAACACATTACTTCCTTCTTTCGACACAATATTTCCTCACCTTTAAAGTTGAATTTACATTATCTTCTGTGTTTTCGGTCTCCTTTTGGATGTCTGAAGATTTAGTTTTGTGCGTTAACTCCAATTTTACTTTCTCCTCCTCTCCTGTTCGATCTGGTTCAGTTTCTTGTTCCACAGCTGAGCCTGTGTGTTTGTCAGAATCAGCATCCGACTGAAAACCTGCTCTGTCACATCCATCTCCCCACAAATCATGTTTACTGAACTTTTTATCATCGTGTTGCTCATCCTGCCTTTTCTGTTGGTTACATTTTCCAACTTCTTCCCCTTTTTCCTGGACCAGTTTTTTTATTTTCTCCTCCTCCTCTGGTCTACTTTCATAAATCTTGTCATTTCTTTGTTCCTCAACCCCTCTCTCCTCCTCCACACTTTCTTGGGCTTTTCCGTAATGCTTTCTTAAATTTTCATTCTCACCCACTACATTTTCCTTCCCCTCTACAATTTCCTGGGCATTCCTCATCTGCCCCTTGCCTTTCTCCAGAACTCTTTCTTCATCATCATCATCATCATCTTTGTTCACCCTTGTCTGCTGCCTTAAACCCTCTGCTTCAACTTTTCTTTCCTCCTTCTCCCTCTCCTCTTCACTTTTCCTCCCTTCCTTCTCCTTCCCACTGTCCTCCTCTAACTCTCCACCTTTTTCCTCCGTCTCAGCATCATTTACACTCTGAACATCAGCAACAGTGTTGGCAGGGCCTATAGCAAAATCATAAGCCTTATCAGATGGAAGAACAGGCAGTGTGACTGTCAGCTGTCCTGTGTGTTTGTTGAACTTGGCCTCTCCTTTATCTTCATCCACAGGATAGGCTAAATGCAGCTCGAGTCTGTAGGCTGGCTTTTTGGTTTCCAGCAGCAGGCTTTTCTCTTTGGCCTCCAGGCTAGCATCTGTCACCGACTCCACAAGTGGCAAGTCGATGGTGACCACTATCTCTTTAGGCCGTGGGCTCTTGGTTGAGTCTCTGGAACATCTAAAATCCTGTAGATCAATGACAGATCGATATTTTACAGTGTAGTTTGGCTTTGTTGGCTCTTTAGTCTTCTGAACATGGATCTGGAAGCTCTTGGGTTTTGAGTCGCTGCTGTTTTTTGTTTCGAGTGACTCTGTAGGTTTGATCTGTGAGGGGGTAGTAGGTCTCTTTTTATCTGGGTATGGAAAGGCTAGAGGGTCAGGCTTCTCTGAGGGCTCCTGGGCTTTGTATCCAAGTATAGGTGTTCGGATGACACAAGGCTGAGGAGTGCCCTTGTACTTCGTATTCATCTCTCGCGTGTTATTTTCATCCAGAGTCACGTTAAAAGCATTCTGAATTCCCTGAACGGAAGTTTTTTCCACCATATCCATAAATTCCTTGTTTTTGCTTGCTATGTGGAGAGTGTCAGGGTGGAAGATAACATCATAGATCATGATCTTGTTACCTTTTGGATCAGCATCTTGTCTCCCGGGGTGCAGACTATGAGGCAAGGACCAGCACTGCCCTCTGCGGCCATCTTCCGACACACCGTACTTAAATTCAGGCTTTCCAACTTTATCACTTCCACAGATATTGATAAAACACTTCTGCTTGCCGTTCACACTTGTCTTGAGAGCCCTAAATGGTTTCGGGTGAATGAACTCGATGTTGTTGCCTCTCTCCCGCTCCAAAAGTTTGATCTCCTCTTCATACCTTTTCTTGTTCTCGGGGTCTGATATTTCTTGGGCGTAATCGCGCAGCATCTCTCTGAATTTTTCGTCTTTGAAAGCTTTTGTGAATTTATCGATTTCATCCGCTGTCATCTTTAGCTCGCTCAGTTTTTCCTCCATGCTGAATAAATTGATCGCCACCTAACTGTCGTGAAGTAAGCGCCCAAAACAGAAACTTCAGAGGTAAGCTAAAGTTAAATTTAAATGCACACTGCAGACTGCTGTTTCTAAACCGAAAATGTGCTTTTTACACCGTATTATATCAATAAATATGTATTTTGGCTCGTATTGTCCAAGACCAAAAACTCCCAGAGGCAGCGCTCCGTCCAAGTTGTATTGATGTAACCATAGCAACACATGGATCGTTGGTGCAACAAGGAAACCCCTCCGCCGAGAAACAGTCCATCCTAGTGATTTTATTATACAAAAATTGAAATTTAAAAAAACTACAGATCTATTTGTCACACACACAAATATATATAAATTACAGTGCAGTAAAGTGAATAATAATTACTATTACATGTTCCCTAAAGTTCTTTATTAATATCTTCTTAATTACTACCCATCTTATTAGAAATAATTAATTGGTGAGAATCTATATTTTAATATTTTTTTAAATAAATATATATTCCCAGGCAGTTAATTAACCTATCAGTAAAACAAACAACATTGATTGTATTTTGTCATACACATTTATTATTGAGCAGTTCGTTTCATATACAGCTGACAATAAATAATTTCTTCCTTAATCCAAATCCTGCAACCATATCACCAAAACATACTCATATTCCATGATTATTTTATTTTGTTATATTTTTATTACAGAAATATTATAGAAATACTACAAAGATGTGAAAGCAACGACATTCCCAATGTCTTAGAATCTTATTATTATTATTTATATCACAACTGCTACTGTATGTTGCTTAAACTAGAATTTGTTTTTATGTTTTCACACTAAACGAGAAGTCCATTGGTGTTCAGATACGTTTCTTGGTAATAAACCGAATATGTTACAGGCAAACACACACACATAAGAAACGATCTTCTAGTGAATTTTGGCATTTTACTACCAGCAGATGTCGCTGCAGACCACCGCTCAGGTGGACACGGCCACAGTGAGTTGTATGTCGGTCAGTAAGGCAAAGGGGCGGGTATACAGGGAAGAAAGTTGATTGGTCGCACCCCCAGCGGTTTATATTTCTCACTGCGCGATTGGAAGGAGATGGTTGTTACTAACTGTAGGACCACTAATTATGAATGTGTGTATGAGAAAAACGATTGAATAGACTTGGTCTAGCAGCGCCTTAATATTTCATTATTTATATTATACAATTCTTATTTGCATCCACCCAGCTGCTTCTGCATTTTCTCAGGCTCGGAAGTCTCTGAACACTGACTGTTGATGACTCGTGGAAGATTTTGAAATTATGCATTATGCAAGAAGCAGCCTCACCACCTGCCTGCTCCCATGTGACAGAGCTGAATGGGCTCAAATGTGTTAATGAACTCCAATGCAAGGCAAACAAGTCTTTGTTTTTGTCTGCTCTGACTCAACAAGCATTCTGGCTCTGAGCTAATGAACGGGACACAATGTTCCCAGATGGTCTCACCAAAAGAACTTTTATGACATAAAAAAAATTCATTTAGCGACCCACAGGCTAGTCAGCACATGAGTTTCAGCTGACCAGAAGAGAGTAGGTTGTGGGGAACAGTCACAGTGTGACGCACACAGGATGTGGGCAGGCACTCACAGACAGCCTACTTCATCCCAGATTTAATATTGAAAAATACACACAATACACAGGGGATGACTCATTTAATCTTTTCTTTAATTACAAATATGTATTAAATAATATGAAAAGTTAGGGAGATATAATTGATGTATAATCATAATATTGTTGATTATTATTCATATTTACATTGTTTGTCATGTCATCATTTTCCCAAATATGACAAATTGCATTTCATAGTACAACAAACAATACATTCACAGAGACATATATATTAGTATTAATACAAACAAAAAAAGAGGCGAGGGAAGTTAAAATGTATAAGACAGACAACATAAAAAGGCTTTGGCAAGAGTGTATACATAGTATAAATGATATTGAAGTAAACAAAGGAATCCTTGAGAAAGAGAAAATGTACGAATGAGCAGTGGAGAGAAAAAACAACAGTCCAGTGCATGTTTTTCTTTCATTCCCATGAGTAAAAGAGCAGCAGCCTATTGTGCTTGGCTATTCCCTATGTCCCTGTGGCATCTTGGGAGTGGGTAGGATGGCAGTGTTCATTGTCTACTTTGAGCTGGCAGGTACCAGCATGCTTAGTGTGGCAAGTCCTGGTTTTGACTGAGGTGTTTTGCCAGCAGCCATTTTGTTCAGGCTCCGAACATCAGCCTGCCAGGAGGGAATCTTCTTTGTGGTCATGTGGCGGCGGGCATGTTTGGTGAGGTGGTCACTACGCATGAATCGCCGGTCACACACTGGACAGACAAATTTTTTCTCACCGGTATGTGTTCGCCGGTGACGAGAGAGCTCGTCAGAGCGTGCAAACCTCTTATCACAGCCATCCCAGCTGCAGCTGAAAGGCTTTTCCCCTAAGGGTGGGAAGAAGAGAAAAACAGGAAAAGTAGGGAGTAAGCAAGTGAGTCACAATACAGCCATAAAAACCAGTTTTACACAAAACAATGAGCTCACTCTCTTCCCATCAAGGATAAGACCAAGGAAAGAATGTTTTACTAACAGGATATAATAGTCATGTCTGGTAGTCAGACTCATTTGCACATCCTCATGAGTTTCAATCAAACAAAACTCTGTAAATGCTCACCTGTGTGTGTTCGAAGGTGAGCCTTCAGGTGTGAACTTTTGAAGTATGTCTTCCTGCAGCCTGCGAAGTTGCAGACATAATTTCTTCTCCGGGAAAAGTCAATTTTTGCAGCTGTTGTGCTGCCGCTGGGCCCCGCTGGCATGTAGACAGGGGCCGGCGCCAGAGGTAGCAGCTTGGTACTGCCCAAGGTCATGACAGTCTGTGGGCAGTGAGGGGCCTGAGAGACTGAGGACTGAGGAACAACTAGCATCACCGTACCCTGTGGCACTGCAGACCCCACAATGAGGGACTGCTGGACAGGGGCAGTGTTGGCTGAGGTGGGCTGGGGGAGGATGGGCGTGGCCGTGGTACGAATTCCAGTACTGGATGTTGACAGCGTGTTGGGGATAAACGCTGAGATTATCCCCGGTTGGCTGCTGACAGGAAACATGTGGCAGATGATTTGAGGGCTGTTGATTGGAGGAGGGGGCAAAGTTGTGGGAACAAGGGGAGTGGGTGGGCTGTTTTGCTGTTGGGTGACAGGAGTGGAGGTGTAGACACTGTCTAAACTGTTTGAGGGACTGGGCTGCTGTTGTGACTTTAATGTTGTGAGAGGAGCAGGAGGAGATGGAGGTGCGATCATCTGCTCAGTCTTCATCATGTGTTGCTGCTGCTGTTGTTGTTGTTTCTGGCAGACCGTTGTAGCCCTTGCTGTTTCTCTCGTTTTCTCTGATTTAGGGGCCACTGGAATGTGGTGTTGGCAGGGGATACTGTCTGCAGTGTGGCGGATGACGCTAGTTGCCATGGCTCTGCAGGTCTGTGGCGGAGGAGGGAGAGACCGGGTCTTTTCAGCAATGGGTGCCAGGACAGGTTGATGGAGCCCAGAACCACAGCGTTGTGAGGACAGAGCCAGACTGGAGCTCGACTGGTGGGCGGGGTTAGATGTTGACGTATCAACAAAGCTGGGGCTGTGAGGTGGAGTCATACACTGGAAAATGAAGGGAGATACATGGATAGTAAATTTAGGTATATATTTAAGTACCTACCAACATCACTGTAATAACATGTTTCTTTAGTGTTACAAGGAACTGTGTTTGTAGTGCTAAATATCACAGGTAGCAAGCAGGTATACTCAGAATAATTATTACTGCAATAAAGTGTGATTTCTATGACCCAGTATTGGCTTTCTGTTGGCAGCTGAACTTTTTTCTTTTGACATTAACATTGTACGGGGAAAGTCAGTTAAAAGACCACACAGGTCCAGCCTGGACCTTCTCTCCTCCCAACGCACACAGAAATGCTGTCCAACAACACATTTCTCTAAAGGCCCCTCAGTGGTCCACAAACAACACAGTTCAAGATAAGAGGCCGCTCATCTCTTGTACTCCCACTTAACCAGAACTCTGATCGTGTCACCTTTGACCCTTCAACCGCTTTGACAGGCAAAAGGCAACAGCCAGGAATGTGGTGGGCTATCACCCCACAGATAAACATCAGCTCACCATTCTTACTCACCTGGGGGAACCTGTTACACACAGGGACACTAACTTAGACATGTTAACCGTTACTGTGAACTCTCGTTTTTGAGACTTCAAGAACAGGCCAGAAAAAGTTGTTGTGGGTTACCAGCCATCATCACCAACAAGGAGGATCTAGACTTTCTGTGCATGTCACATCTAAATGACACAGTCCGAAATACCCTATAAGACATAGTCTAGTTTTAGCTTTGGCCAGAAAATGTACCAAAATGTGATATTGTTGTTTATTCATGAAAGTCTTGTGTAGTATTATTCTGTTTATTGAAAAGTCAAAATGATAACTCTGCAGTTCTAAATACAATATAAGAAATGACGTCATTGTTAGGAGAATAGCATGTTAAAAAAAGGGACACTGAGAGCCAAGAAAGTCTCAACACCTCACCAGCTGATGAGAAGCTCTTCTCCCTTTGACCCTGTTCATACATGAATCAAGCACACTTATTCATAACCTTCAGCTCATATTTCTGTAGTCCAGACTGTCCATCTGTGCAACACTATCCTATCAAGATGTTGTTGATTTGGACCCAACTCTGCAACATGAAAAAAATTCCCCAGGGGGCATGCAAGTATTTCACAACCAGGTGCTTTCATAATTAATCAGTTTAATAAATTTTTATAAAATTTTTCATATCCTATTTGTTTTGTTGTAGTGTTTAGTGTTTGTCACCATAGTGTTAGTTTAGTGTTGTGTAATAAATGTGTGTAATCAAGTTCAACTTGTTTGTGCTTCTTGCGTCTTGCTTGGCACTTAACCAATCTGCACTTCACCAACAATAATTAAGATTAAGAAGTAATTTGCTTCCATAAAATCATAATTATGATTAAGAACAATCATAATTCCCATTGATCACTTTTGTTTGGCCAGCAAGAAGACTATTCCTCTGTTACTATAAATCCTCACTGCACTAACAAGTTACTTACAGTAATTGTTCATTATTCTCCTTTTAACCATCTGAGCATCACAAAGTCCTACATTTCTTTGGTGGATCTTGCGGACATACAGTGTGTTTAGTGTGTTTAGTAAATAAAAGAGTCCAAGAGTTAACTGATAGCAGCTGATGAGTTATTTAATGTTCTGATGTTATTGCCAAAATTCCTACAAACACGAAGAGACCATGCAGTTTACTGCACACCTTGATTCTCAGGAACAAGTTTACTACTTAAACAACAGTTATTTAATGGTTTTACAGCTCTGTGTGATTTCAATGCCAGACATACATAATATTCAATGGTCTGACCTCTTGAGAGTATGATAAGCATCTTACCAAAGAGGAGAGGAACACAAAGTCCTTTGAAGGCTCTGGAAGTTCTGGAGGCAGGAGGGAGTCACAGGAGTCTGATGCCGGTGTGAGGGGTCTGGGTTTGCAGGGGTTTGGCCTGTTGTTGCCTGGGAAGAGGCTCTGTCCCCAAGAGCTCATACACACCAGTGCTTCAGCTGCCTCCAGATCTGTGTACTCCAAGCCAGAAGTTCCACTGGAGACAGAGTGCTCACTGTCACGCCTTCTTCTTTTTGTGTAGGACCCACAATTATCCACAGACTCAGTCTGAAAGGAACAATAAATAAATATGAGAAAAATTTACTTTTTTACAAAAAGTACTTTGGTAAGGCCACATCGTCTCTTTATTATAGTTATTTTCAACTTGCATACTATTCTGTGTGGATTGAACTTTGACACAGATCTTACAATGGCAGAAATGTAAACACAAGAGGGAGATTTCCACTCTACAAACCAGAATGTAAAAAAAACACAGAATGATTAATGCTTCCAGTTATCATCTGCTCAGTCATTGTTCCTGCATCTAAAGTTCCCGGGCCAAACTGCATGATGCTGCCAATGAGGGAAAGGGGGTGTTGGTGAGTACACCCCAGCCCAGCACGCACTGTCTTTGGCTGGGAGCCAGGACACCTCCCATTGCCAAATATAGACCAAACAGTGACGTGCTGCCGAGATGAGCCATGTGAAATCCCCATAAAGCGGTCCTCATCACTAGGCTTATTAGGTTATAACTTTTATATACATTTACAAAGCAAACAATGCACACTACTGGTCCTCTAAAACGATTCAATCCAGATTTAACTATTTTTGGACACTGACACGCTTCCATAAATGTTAAACTATAAACATTTACGTTATTTCAGATTATCATAAATACATTGCTAACGTTATGTTAATGTCTTTAAAAACTGAGTGAAAAGCAGTTAGGACTCAGTAAAACTGCATTGTAAACGTGTAATAAAAAATCACGATTTTACAAACTAATTCATTACGAGTGACATGACAATGTCGTTGGCGTAACACAAAATACTATCAATAAATTTACATCTACACATGTAATTCTGTCCATGACATATAATGACTAACGTTACAGAAATGTCAAATCACTTAGTAAACAACTGGATGTTAACAGAACTAAAAACACTAAATAAATCTTGAGTTAAACTGAAATAGGAATTTAAAACATTATCTTACCCCTTGAGAGTCCATATCTGTAAATTTTCGCGATGGCATTGAGAAATAAAATATTTATATATCACTTTTTTGTTGTCAAAGCCAGTATAGAACAAAGAGACGGCGGTTGCCAGTGCAGTTGGCTGTGCTGGGGTTGGGTTGAGGTCGTTTTTTTCTCTGACTGGCTTCCTTTCCTCTCAGCTGTGTGTGTAAAACATAGGGAGGTGGAAAAAAAAAAAGAAAAACAAACCTCACAACACGCACCCGCGGGTGGCAACACTCAGCCAATCACAGCCGAGTGTGTGCGGAGCTGTGGCCAATAGGACAGCAGGGAGCGCGTGAACAGTGCGTGCTCGCTGGGCGGTTGGAGGAAATAGGGTGCGTGGCCGTTGGTGGGCGTGGTCGTGAGAGTCAGCAGTGTCAGAGTAAACCCGATGAACCTCGAGCCGTTAAATTGGGCGAAAGGTCGCTCCGGTTTATGCTGCGTTCACAGGGGGTGGGAATAACCTGCTGAGAATGCACGCACGGGTCGACGATTGATGACATTCTTTAAAATACATAGCATTCCCCATCCAACACAGTAAATCACATTCAGCTAATAACGTAACATTGGATATATATTTATTCTACACTATGATGAATTTTATTCTGTCAGAAAGTTGTGCAAGGCTGGATTACAAATTATTATATTCTTAAATCACATCCGTATTACCTTCTACAAAATGCAACTAAACGTTTTGGATTTGGCAGAATATCTACATTTTATGTAGGTATACATTCAAGGAAACACTTTTTTGATTTTGTTATATGAACAGCAACAATTGTATGAGTATATTTTTTGTTATATTTTATTTATATTATGTAAAAGTATACATATAATTATACAATTATACATATATATTTGGGATATAAAGAAGAATAAAACTCTTTAGGCCTATGCCAAAGTCTATAATGTGAAAATACGAATTAAACAAGTTCACAAGTCAAATGCAAATGCTGCAATATGTTTGCTTTATTTGATTGCATTTAACTTGTTGCTAACAGAAAAGGTCAATTTAGGGAAATCTTACAAGAGCCATTTCAGCTTGAAAATGATCTGCAGCAAAGTTTGTGCCACCTTTCCTACAGCATATGAATGCAGCATCAGTAAAGGATGAAGCGGGCGGGTTTCGCTCTTGTTTTGAAGCTTGTTAAGCTGTTTGTGTAGTTTCCTTTACAAATAAGGGCTCAAATTAACCTTTCATAACACAAATGCAAAGTCATAAAGCTACATAATAGGTAAAGTCTTCTTAAAATCAATACTATTCAACGATGTTGACAGTAGACCAATAATAATGACACACTTTATTGATCCACTTGGGGAAATTTATGATTATTATATAAAATGTTTCCCAAGTCTTTTAGACATTTTGGTAACTCAAGTCACATGTAAGATTCCACCTGTTAAATTCTATACATTTCAAAGAAATTAGGCAGTAATGTACCAAGTGAAGACCCTTAATTTATCTCTGGGTGTACCTATTTTTAATAACTTTTGGGGTAGAGGCAAGCCCAGAGCTCCATTTATATAAATATGAATATATATTGAACATTGCAAGTAGCTGTGGAGACAAATTGACCTTCAAAGACTTCCATAGCCGTTGAAGGTTACAGATGCACTTCATTACTTCTCTTGGATACAAAGCAAAGAATATTGTAATTAATTTCCCTTATAAAATATATATATATATCTTTATGTATATGATCACGTATGTTGGGCTGTTTGGTTTACTGTCTATGAGATGATTCCCTTAGTAATAAATCAGAGAAGTCAGGGTAGGGTCTTGACCTACATATGCTGTTACATCACCAATTGCACTTACACAAAGAAAGAAATATGTCAGAAGTCCCAACAAACTTCTGGAAGCCATCATATGAAAAATGCACCACTTGACTGCTTTTAAAAATGTTAACTATTCAGTATAACCAAGATGTTTTGGTGAAAACAGTCTGTCACATAACCACCCAAATGTGTTTTATATGCTGTTTCTGAACTTTCTTTCATGTATAGGCTAGCTTTTAGAAATATAGACAAACCTCACATGACCACACTCCAGGTTGTGTCACACTTAAACTGGCACTACAGCTTGTCTGCAGCAGAAGGGAGTGTAGCAGGTGTGTTGGCCTGGCCCTAGCAGGATGGCTGCTAAGAAGGCCGTGCCTTAGTATGACTCACATAAGCATGGCCTCAGGGAGCAATGTGGGTTTGGAGCTGTAGCAGCACAGTTTCTGTGCCAGCAGTTTGCGAGAAGAGAAGGGACGAGGGTGGAGTTATGGGGAAAACAAGTTAGCACACAGGCATGACAGGCAGCCAGACCTAAGTACAGCAGCCTGTTTGTGCTATAAGTGGGGCAGTCAGCTTCAACTTAGTTAGGGAATCTGGAGGAAAGGTTACGCTGGCCCTATCTGGGCCTCCGCATGCACACCTCCCCTGTCCGGCCAACTCCCCCATACCAGGAACACCAGAAGAGGACTCAGGAAGGGGGGAGTTGTCCAGGGTTAAATATACCACTAACAGACCCTGGGCTCTGACAAGCATCCATAACCACTGTCATAAAGAGCATTAGTTCCCAAACCTGGTCTTCAAGGCTCATTCCCCTTTTAGTTTTATAACTATCACTGCCCTACCCACAGCTGATTACCTGGATCAGATGTGTTCAGTCACTATGAAACGAAGGTGCGGTGGAGGAAGACTAAGAAAATTGGTATTTTCTGTCTTCTGATTGACTGAACACACCTGCTGTGTTACTTTCACATGAAGTAAATCCATCCAAAATGCACAATATTTTTGAATAGTTGCTATTGTTGTTTTGCTGAAAGGAGCAACACAAGGGCTTGAGTTGTATATGAACTGACATTATTTTATCTGTGTACAATCATTTAAACGCACACACTTGGCCTATGTAAACTCACACTGCAAATGCATGACTTGTTTGCTTGTTGAAGTCAGGAAGTCTTAGATGAGATTATAGCTATTGAATGTTGAACAAGTCACTAAATCATCCTAAATCATCTTACACATATCTTCACTGGAATACATGATTGCATTTAATGAACTAATCATATTTGAATTGATGTATTAGTATGGGAAACAGGGGACATCAGAATGAATAACAGCAACAAAAAGTTCTATTCTTTGGTGCTAGAAAATCCCTCTACTGCAATACTAGTTTTAATACTTTTTTAATTTTGGTGACTCAGAGACAAATTGGATTTTGCATTGTTCTTAGAGTGTTGGCTCTTATGCTTCTCAATTACTTTTTAATTGTAATTTTGTCATTGGCATTTTTTATTGCATAAGCTAAGGCTTTAAACTTAATCAGAACACTTAATTGGTTCACTTGAACTCATGGAAAACACTCAGTGCTCCTGTCAAATGCTCCTCCCCACCGTCACTGCAAACTGGCATCTGGGTGAAAGGACACAGCAAGTAAAAAGATCCCAGGCTGTGTTCAAATATCTAAAGGAGGATTGTTAATCCTTCCTTTCACTGCTCTATTTTTGATTGTTTTGGAGGTTTTTTCAGATCAGAACAAATACTGGACATGGACAGTAAAGAACAGAACATTCTGCACACATTACATACATACATTCTGCAAAGAAACATATGAACAAAGTACAGCAGCATAAAGTTGATGTCTGCAAGTACTCTTCTTAAGAACATGAAAGATAAATGCACTACATTGCCTACTACTTTTTACAGCACAGCCACGTGTACATACAGTACCACAAACTAGCACTTGTAAGAAAAATTTATGAGATAAAGAGATAAACTGGCATGTGGACTTTTGAACCCAAAGGAACCCACATTTTAATCACATGCATAGAACATAAAGCATTTGCATAATGTATGTTAAACATCCATGTCAGTGGTTGTCTAAATTTTCAATTGGGTAAGTTAAAATTTTTATTTTAAATGTTTTAATTAATGCTCATTACAATCAACAAACACTTTAATGCTGAAGTGGGCCAGTTAATAGAGAAAATAGTAAGTTGCAGTGAATTTTATTTTAATAAACTGTCTTAATAGTTAATAAAACCAACAAAAAATGCACTATGTAAAAATGAAATACTTTTCTATTCTTCCTAAAACTGTCAACAAGCCTCGTACAAGCTTATGATACAAGAGCACAACCACATGTAAGGTTGTTCAAGGTAAAAATGTTAGCCTAGTATTTCTATGTGTTAAACTGAATCCATTACTATGTTGAACAACTAAGCTGGAAATAAGTCAACACAAAGAACTTTGCTGAATGAAACAACAGATTCTTGTGTGTTATAGATAGTAAATATTGCCTGACAACATGACCCATCTCCTATAGTCAACTCTGCACTAAAGGAGGCTTTGTTTACCAGGCAACATGTGACTCCACCCCTAACCAGGACTGAACAAGGACCTGGCTTTTGATTGGTCAGAATGGGATTCTATAGTCAATCTGCTGCTATGAGACTGACTCCTGTGCTGCTAGCTCATCTGTTGTCCTAGCAACAGGAGGAACCGGAGGCAGGTTTGAAGGCTCCCTGGAGAAGCTCCCCTGGAGACAGTCTGAACATGTGTGATGCCTTATGATGAAGGCTTCTGTAAAATTAAATAATGCAGTTTAAATAAATCTCTGTCTTGCACTACTATATGGAATATTTTCAATATTAAAATCAACACATCAATATCAAACTGTGTCCTGACTATTGCTCTAAGACCATAGTTTTAACCGCTGTGCACCATTGGACGTTTCCTGCAGAGGACATTTTGATTCAAACACAGTTGTCATGGCATTTGTTGTAAATGAGACCTACTAACATAGATAAATGGAGTACATGAGCTAAAATGTCTGCCACATGAAAGGCCTAATAATGGTTTTATTTTAGATGGAACAAAATTTTCTATCTTCTAAAACAATAGTATTTTTTTCTTAACCATGCTCTTCAGACCTGCCATATTTTGTAAATATCATCAGATTCTTGTGTTGTATTTAAGAAGCATCAACCTTCTGTTCAATAAATATTTTAAACAATAATGTGCACAATTTACTCTGTATCCAGACATTTGGCTAATTCAGCTTAGGTGTGATTGCCTGTATCTGATTATTGAAAACCCCACTGTATGTATTTATTTATTTTCATTTTTCATGGGTTGCACCTTGTAATTGTGTGGATCTAAAAGCGGAAGGTGGTCCTCATGTCACTTGTCCAAAAAAGTCTGACATAGTATGTGTGTCCAGTAAAAGGTCATGATGTAACAGTGTGGGTACAGTATAGGTGTGTATCTATTTCCAATCCTTGATTATAAAAGATGATATTTTTTAGAACCTACATTTTGAATGTAGAGAGAGAGCTGCAAAAAATGACATTTCATACTTTTATGTCATGCACGCATTCATATGATGACTGAGTAACTTCACAGCAGGAGGGATTTTTTTCTTTCTATAAAAATCTCTATGAATCATCCAAAAACACACTGCAAAGCAATGTCTCAACAGTGTGGACACAGCAGACTTTTTTTATCTCTGTGACTAAGAAAAATTGAAAAAGCATAAAAAGAATAACTATGGAGAACATGCACTTGCTTTGGTGTCTATATTTGTTATTTGAGTGCTTATGTAGAACAAACCAAGAGCTATTTTAATATGAACCTTGAAGGAGATATTATCATGATACTCTATGTACAAATATTTGTCTGGACTCCAGTCTGATACCAGATATGGAACAGGATGTATCACAGAGGTAACTCGAGGAGGGTTATAGTGCTGAAGGAGGAATGTGTTTAGTTTTCTCCAAAATCAACTAGAGTTGCACATAGGATATTTAAACAGTATTAAAGTGGGTAAACTTTTGTCTGGTCTGCCAAGGACACACTATCTTGTCAGCAGGACGTGCAATTTGAGAGGGCAAAACTTTAAACTTGTGCAGTGTTTAACCTCAGAAAAGTCAATGATGTTAAGATTTCAACAGCAGAGAGATTAAGTATGAGTCATCTGTTTTGACTGAACATGCTGTGACCCAGTTCAACAATAGGGAGTGAATTTCCATATTATTTACTTTATAAAAGTGGTTTCACAGTGACGTGATCTGAACATAATTGAGGCTGCAGAGATGGTACAAAAACAGACTATCATGTAGTAACTGACATTCTTAATTTTATGGTATTATATTTTGCTCCATGACATGACACAGAAGTGAATCAACTAATGCCACTTTATGAAAGTTGAGCTCACAGTGTTGGGTGGGGGGGGGGGGGGGGGGGGGGGGGGGGGGGGGGGGGGGGGGGGGGGGGGGGGGGGGGGGG
>JAUYWH010000014.1:10626154-10640833 GCA_034779795.1 Ctenopoma multispine | reverse complement strand
ACACACGCACACGCACGCACGCACACACACACACACACACACACACACACACACACACACACACACACACACACACATACACACAGCTCCTTGTCCCTACTCAACCTAACTAAACACACATAGGGAGGGAGGGGTGATGACATGACAGCATCCTCACTCTTCTATATAAGCCCCTATTTTCTTTTAACGACTGTTTTGGAGGATTCCAACGAACAAAGTGGCTGAAGATCATCAACAAAGAGGAGTCAATACCGGAAACTGCCAGAAAAGCTGCCTATTTTCGCCTTGAGGTTTTAAGTGTGTTGCCGCGAAAAGTTCCGGGTCTCATATTAAGAGTTCAAAATAAGCGAGTACGTGGAAACCCTGGGTCACCAGTGATCCTGAGAAGCAAACATTGTATTTGTTTTTCCATGAGCACTAAAGCGGAAACAGAAGCTGTCATACATGTACGTCTGATCTGTCTTGCCAAGAATGTTAGAAGCAGCCTTTTGAATTGAAGACAGTATTAATGAGCTGCACAATTGAGCTGCACAAAATTAAGTTGTGTTTCTTCAGGCGTGTATGTTTCTTTTATTGTCTTACTTTGGCCTCCTCATTGGTGTCCCAAGTGAAGGAAATGGCGTTGTAGGAAATCTCTTCAATGTTGCCAATGGTGTTGAAGCTCTCCTTGTAGTCAGCTGTAACAACAAAGACTTTATCGATCAGAAACAAAACCAAGGCTAAGAAGAAAACTATATTTCTTTTACTGTTACTGTATTACATGGTCAGTGTATGAAGGCTGGCCTGTAGTCAAATACACTGCCCAGTCACCAAACAACACACCTTTCTGTTGACTACTGTTAACCTGCCGTTTCAACCAGCTGTGTGACAGCTGATTAAAGAATGCTGTGGCTCTTACCAATATCAAGACACCGCTGTTTGGCAGTGTGCTGTCTCGTGTGCCAGTACTTCCAGTGTTTCAGCTGATCATCTCTGCACTTCTCCTCTCCAAAGACCACCATCACAACGCTCTGGAAATTATCCATCACACGCACAATGACAATACAATATGTGCAGAACATTCATTCATTCTAATAAACCTAAGTTGTTATTGTTGCAGGGTTTTTGTTGTTGTTATTTCTTACCCTGACTTTGGTGATGGGCTGCTGGATGCCTTTGTTGTCAGTCTCCCTGAGGGTGATTGGGTAAAACTGACCCTTGTTGAGGTATGTCATTGTCCCGTCACCTGTTTTCTGACGCAGAGACTTGGACGCCTCAAGAGTGTACTCGAAATTATTTCTAAAATAGGAAAAATAAAAGAATCTAGTAAACATAAAAATCTGAAAGAAAACTGTACACATCTTTGCACGCTATGCTTTCTTTTCAGTACATCATGATATCTCTGTATTGATAATGATAAAACTTCAAGTTTGATTCAAGACATAAATGATACAGTGAGCTCAAGTTAAAATCAGAGTGGTGTCAGAGCAGGGCCAGATAACAGCTTTGTCTTTCACACGGAGGGGAGTGTGGCCTTTCCCCAGTGGCTTCACTGAATGAGGCCATTCTGTGGTGTTGTGTCAAAAGCTGAATGGTGGTGGGAGTTTGGACGGTGGGCTAACAGCAGCGCGACTTACCCATGCAGTGTGTCAAAGGGAGTGTAGTCCTCAGGCGTCATGGAGGCCATACGTAACTGGAGATCCCCCGGGAAGGCAAACACCTGCAGCACACAAAGAAAAAAAACATAGAAAGAGTAAGAGTGTGAAGCAAGATACAGGAAAAAGAGGATAATAAACAGCTACTTTGATTTTAAATAATTTATTTTATTTGACGCTTCCTATAATTCACCATAGGAATAATTCAGATTTAAAATGAAGTGCCTCTCCTTACTCACTTTCTTCAACCATTTGTCACAGTTTGTGCACATTTTATGACCTCATTCTTCTGCCTCATCCCATTTATTTTACCTCAGATGTCGCTATGCTCTCTTGCTAACCCCCCTCACCTCCTCCTGTACTGGAGTTTTGTTGGTTTACTCTTTTCTAAGGTAATCCCCCTCCAGGTTAAAGAGAAGAGAGAGAAAGGGCTTCGGCTATTGTAGGAGAAAAGTACAGCATTTTATTGTGTTGGTGAGACAATAGCATAATAACACACTGGCCGCTATTTTGGCATGTTCAAATAAAACCAGGGAAGGCTGAGCCCACCGCTGGCTCCATGGGATCAGGTGAATATCCTATTGTCTGATAGGAGAGATCTGAGAGAGGAGAGGAGAGGAAAGTGAAGGAGAGGAGAAGGAGGAGGAGGGGAGTTCATAAGGAAAGCATTAGTCAGTTTAGAAAGAGGGGGATCGAAACACTCACCTCCTGGGAACCATCCTTGAAACTCTCGGAGAAGGTGGAGTCGGGGGGCGTGTTGTGGGTGAGCTGGCGGTCAAAGACGGCCACATGACCGTCGGTTTCGGCGCAGTTGTTTGGCACGGTCACTGAGAAACCATGGGTGGGCACCTCTGTTTTGACCGGCGGGTAAGTTGGCACAGTGGCAATGGAAACTGTGACGGTCGTGTCTGAATAGCCATAATCAAAAAACTGTGGTTAGGTTTTTGGTTTTTAAGCCGCTTATGTCTGTTTATGTCACTGACTGTGAACAGACCTGGTGAAGGGAACTGGGCCCTCTTGTCCTGGGCCAGCTGAAGAATATTAAAGGGCCCCTTCAGGACCTGGATCCTGTTCTCCATACCACCTTCTTGGAGTGAAGTGATGGTGTGTCCGGGCTGGATCTGGTGTCTGCAAGAAAGGAAATAGCACATGTGTATTATTTGACTAAAGGCTTTATCTGTAAAAACAGATTTATATAACCACACATATATAGTCAGGACCTGTATTCTACATAACTTCTAATAAAATATAATAATTTTCTCATATTTAACTTATTTTGGAAGATTTCTTATTACATAAGTACTATTTTGTATCTAAATTTTATGTTGATGTGTTTTGTATTTTTAGGATTGTGTTTCATGCTTGTATGCTGCACAACCAATTGCCATTGGTGGAGAAATAGCGACTGATTGACTGATCCACAGTCTATAATGAATTCAACAGCTCTCATACTACTTCCATGTTTTATGTCTACTAATTGTTTTTAATTATTTTTTTTCACCTGATGAGGTAGTCTTAGTAAAAGCTGCGTTTTACCTTAAACTAAAGCACAATGGGTTCAAACTGAAAATAAGGCAGGAAACAACACTGTGAGCGGACTTTAATTGACTGTAATAAATGAGCTGTAAAATGTGTTCAGGTCCTATACACATGCAAAGTCACACACAAAATTCAGAGGATGTTAAAGAGCTTGACTCTCTCCACTCTCTTCATGTCGTGGTTCCCCTCTGTTTTTATTTTTAAAGGTGGGGGGTGGTATTAGGTGAGAGCTGTCGCTTACCTTTTGTTGGGATCCACATCAGAGACCAGTGTGTCTGGCTTGCTTTGGGATATTGTTCTCTTGTCCCTGGGCACCTGTATGGGAGGGTAAACACAGCCGCTCAGCGTCTGACCACATCACATCCAACAACTCGGGTCATCCTGCTGTCAGTGTAGGCAGCTGGATCAGTTACATGACATAAGCTCTGCCTCACAGATGTTGCTTAGTGGTCAGATCATATACTACAGCTACAGATTTTGTAATTGATCCCCTAATTTTGTATTTTTGACCACTTCCAGAACTATAAAATTATGACAAAAAAAGTCAGAATTTTTCCTGCATGGTAGAAAGGTCACTTTTATACCTTATAGTAGTCGTAAAGCAGGCCGAGAGCTGCAGCACTGTCCTCGTCTCCGTTTATGCTCATCATGGCCTTGGTGGCTGCTGTCAGCGGGTTCTCCAGAAATGACTTCCAGGCTTCATCTTCTGTGGTGAAGGAGCGACGCTGGCCGCCATAACCCGGGTCATTCTGGAGAACCAGGACTGCACGCTTACTGTGGGGAAACAAAACCTTTATAAGTTACTGTGCACAAACTATTTATTAAGATATCAGTGCTTCACTTGCTCCTTGAGCATTCAACAGATTGATTCTCCACACTGACTTTGTACAAGTTCACAAAGCCAAGTCCCACAATCACGCCCTCGTTCAAAACTGACAAACAGGTTATAAGGCACAGATCAACCATAGATGTTCTTTATCTACAAGACTTGTTGTTCAAGCTTTTCCATGATTGTGCAACAAATCACAGCCGTCGAACTGAAGAGGTGTCTTGAGAAAAAGATGCTCTACAGGCTAGTCCAGTGGGACGACTCGGTACGAGGATCACTCATTGGTTGAGAAGCTGACCGAAAGTGACGCACCTGACCGTGCTACATTCCTGTGTTTCAACATCACTGTGCTATCACTTGTTTTTTAGTCTGTTTGTAAAAAATAATCACGAGTGCTTATGGACAGCCTGCATCTTCTTCCTCCTCTTCCATCTTGTGAGGCTGTTTTGTAAACAGGAAAAACTGAGTGGGACCCAAAAAAAAAAAAGCCAGCTTTTTTGTCTCAGTAGCTTGACACGATCTAAACATGTCAATTTAAGCTCAGTAAACTCATATAAATGTCTATATTTAAATAAAAATGAAAATACAGGACTTCTTCTACAAGTGAGAAAATACTGAAGGTTTAAACAGTGATGTCGCCTGTTTACAGTAAATTTAAATGTTTGCTGAGCTTCTATTTACAGAGATGTGTTAGGTCTAACAGCTAGAACAAAGTAAAGTCATTAGTCAGGCTCTTTTATTAAAGGTTCATCTAGATCACTAGCTTTACCTGTTAAACCTTGTAAACCACACACATTAATAGAACATCTTCCATCTGCAGTTTTTCCGCCACAACCAAGTAATTATGATAAAGTGTAAACGGACAGACTCAGTTTCCATGTTAAGTATCTACAACAAAAACAGCTTTTTACCTCTCAATGGTCAAAGTGCTAATTAGTAATCCTATATCTAATTGTGCTATTCAAAAGCTGCAACCTGATAAGATTTATTATTTACAGGCAAACATAAATCTCTACAGAAATGTTATACACCACTAAAACAAAAAGGAGTTGTTTTACAGAGAATATCTTTAGAAGTCATTTACATAGCAAGTATATATAACATCAACATGCAAATTTGTCATTTTTAATACAGGAGCATAAAAAAACACTTTTTGATATATATAAAAAAGACCAGACTGTGTTTGTCTGGCTAACCTGTGCCTCATTAATTTGATGGAACGTTTGACTCATATGGAGTAAAATCCACTAAAACCTCATATGGCCGTGTGCTTGCTTACATTGTCTGTGTCAGTCGGGACAACGCCTAGCAGGTGTACAGTTTCACTCCCCTCAAATGTCTCCTTGTCATTGCCCTCAAAAACCATAGAGAATATAGACTAATCAACCCTCCCAAGACGAAGAACATTTATCTTATATATTTCTCATTCTTAAATGAAACTGCTGAGCAAAACTCCCGCATGTCTCTACGAAAACTGTTTTCCTTAGCTGCAGCTCCCTGCAGAAGTCCAGGTCTTATTCCTGAACAAATATTATTATCCACACCACAGGACTGTTAGAGCTTACAGCAAAATCAAACACTAAACCGCCCATCGCTGTCACGGGACAGTTTTTATTCTAACAGGCGCCTGTGCTCGCACGACAGGTGGAGATACACCTGTACAGGCTTGAACATGACAGGTGAAATCAGCGGAGTTACACCATGGGAAACTATGAGATTTAATCACTTTCTCGCCTGGCAGTCAGACTTAGAGTAAACCTACCATTAAAAAGAACTGACAAGGAGCTATAATAATAAAAAAAAACCCGCTTCTGTTCTAGACAAATTGCAGAACATATTTAACAGGCATGACAGGTGTGACTTTTAAAAATCCGTCTGTGCCACGAACTCAAAAAAGTCCAGAAACACGGCAGAAATCACAACAAATATTTAGAGTCAGTATTAAAAGCTAATAGTGACAAGCTACTCGATGTGCAGGATAATAGTGGAGAGTCAGGACAACTTACTTGTCATGCTCCTGTGACATCTCGGTCGGTCGAACTGGACTTTCTAGTTGGTACTGAAAATCCGATCCGTCTTCTTTACCGTGGTAAACTCCGCCGCTAACGCTGGATGAGGGCCGCGGCAACAAACAAGGTGTCCCCTACTGAGAGAACGGGTTTTGTCGGCTTTTCTGCTTTTTTGGGGCAATGCTGAGAAATCGAGGCCGGTTTTACCTGTGACAGGCCCGCGGATTGGATTACAGGTGGATGAGGGGGCGGGGTCTCACTGTCAATTATTCTCTCTGAGGTCGTGATTGGCTTATCTGGCGGCGTACCTGGACTGTACGGTGAACCAGTGGAAGAACAGGGTTTAACAGCTGTGATTTTAGAATATTTGGGTTATTAAATTAAATTAAATCACATGCAAATATGTTATTTATTGAACACAGGTAAAATTATCAAAAGTGAACTAAAGATGCACCAGTGATAGCATTTTAAGGGCAACTAATCATTGCAGTATTATGGACAGATTATTGTTAAGCTGTGATAGCTGTGATCAACGATAATGAATGCACTGACTGCATCATTGTTATTTAGGTTAACACAAAGTCAGAGAGGGCTGTGGTCCTAAAAACTGACTTAGTTTATGATGACAATGAAGAAGCTGTATTTAAAGGACACGTTGACAGATTTTGAAGCCAGGTACCCACATGCACACTGAAAAAAATTTTGCTTGCTGTAATCATTCCTGCTGTTTTGTGAGAGATATCAAGATAACATGCTTCAAACATGCTTTTTAGTAAGAAAGTCCAAGAAACACTTGAAAATTTGCGAACATCTCCTTTAGTGTAGGTCACTTAAATCAGATTGGTGCATCCTTAAAGCAGGCAATATACTAACCAATGTTGTGAATGTATTAAATACCTGCACTGTTTTACAGATTTGTAGTGTTTGTGGAACTAAACAGAGATCATAGTGGCCTTATTATATATTGCACCTTTATTTTGTAGAAGCTTTTCCATCCCTTTTTTCTTTTTTTTATGTAATCCTTTCATGTCTACATTTGTTTGTTGAAATTACCTTCCTACTTTTCCTGCACAAGTTTTTGTGTACTTTAAATCCATGTGTATCTCAGTATGTCTAGCGGTAACAGTGTAAGTGTATACAGCATCTTTTTGCAAAATGTCATTTGTTTTATAGGTGTATTTATTTTTTAAGTGAAAAAAATTATTGCTGACCCAATGTGATGTAACATTTTCCTCCAAATGGCTGTGGGCCAATTTTCATAATTTAAATACTTTACTTTATGAATACTTCTACCTGTGTCACTGACATAGACACAAGCCTGCACAGCTCCAGGTAAAAAAACAGGCAAATCAGTCACAGAAACCTCCGGAATCATCAGAAGCATGCAAATGAAAGGATGCATTAGCATGAAAACAAATAGGGGGAAACTACAGTTAACAATACGTAGCTTTCTGTAGGAAGAAACACAGAAGAGGAGCACATAGATTTAGCTTCCTCAATGAAAGACCTATATGCAAGTTTCCTATAGAAGTCTGGCATAGAAAATGAAAAGTATCATCTATCATATCACATAATGTGAGCTGCTGTGACAATCTGTATTTACCCCTACTCTTCATAATCGTATACAGATCACACTTGACTGATTGTGATAAAAGGCAAAAATAAACAAATAATAAATGTCCAATAAAAACTATTCACATGAGATAAAAAGAAACACACTGAATGAAAACAAACACAGGGGGCTTAAAAGATGCTATCAGCTATATTCAAAGTCTCTCCTCACAGAGAGAGAAACTAATTCCCCCTCCCCCACTTTCTCTCGCTCTCTCCTTCTCTCTCTCTCTCTTTCTCTGTGATACACACCCTCCTGCTCCTGGATCCTGGTTTGCTGTTTATTTATCCCAGTGGAAAGACACCTGCTTCTCCAGGAGCATGTTTGTGTTTGCACTAAGGAATAATACCGTAAGAGAGAGATATGAGAATGTGTGTGTGTGTGTGGTTTTGTATTTCTGTGTGTGTGTGGGTGTGAGGGTGGGTGCGTGTGTGTGTGTGTGTGTGTGTGAGGGGAGACTGTGCTGCTGTTGGTGGGTTTAACAAGATGCTGACATGACAGAGTGCAGAGTTCAAACTGTTCAGATCAACGCATGAGATCAAACATGAGAAGGAGCCGTTGAGTTATTTTTACGAAGTGGAAGATACAGTTGAGTAAAAGCACCAACACCTCCATCGATCCATAGGAAACCCACACTGGCACTGGACAACATGCAACCTGCACACAGAAAGGTGACCAATATCAATATAACAATGCAAATTTTAAACTGTCTGGAAGCTTTAAGATTGAAAGCAAGCTCCGGGCCCACCTGTTCATACTTCGCTTGGTTTTATTTAATTTGTTTATTATATCATCTTCGTGTCATCACATGAAGATGATATGTCATCATCTGTCTCTATTTTTTACATCTCTCATTGCTTTTAATTGTAAATTGGAAAACACACAGAGACACAAACATACAAGAGAAATGAAGCGCTGTTAGAAACTATTGACAAGCAGACAAGCACAAGCCAAACACACGTCAGTGCATTTTGGATGCACACGGTGCAGTTTCCAACAGTTTTCAACGACTCAAGCCCTCTAGGATGTGTTGTGTCATTAACGTCAATTATAACCCCCCTATTCTGTCTCCCGTTCCTCTTTTTCACCTCCCTCAACCTATCCTTCTCATCCTAGAAGACAGTTAGATTTCCCGCCTCACTCCAGGCCTCTAACCGGGATGGAAATAAGATGCAAATCTATCCCAACTTTTCAAGCATGTAAGCACTTGTCTGAGCTGAGCTTGTAACTGTATTGAAGTCTGTTTGAGACACACTGGACCGTCAGTTCAGGTGCAGCTGAAGTTTAGGAGATTAAGGTAAAGCTTGCTGTTGTTGTATAAACAGTGGACCAGCCCATATGAACAATAAAGCACAGTTGTGTAATGTTTTTAAAGATCATTATCACATTTTTAGTCATTGTCTTTAACAGTTCGCACAGAGAGCAGTTGAAAGTGATGTTAGCTGTGACTGTAATTTACATCTACTGAAGTCTACCTGGAGGACAGATGAGATGGACAAATATTCTTTTATTGACATTGTGGGATTGTCTTCCCTACTTTGTAACTGATTACTTGTGCGTTTTTTTTTTTTTTTTTTGCTATTACATCCTCCTCGGTAGGCACTTTATATTTCTCAGATGAATTCTCGATTTAAAAGCTTTAATTAAAGGGATGTTTCAAAGTTGCAGAGTTGAGTCCAAAGAGGCTGATGGTCATAACGCTGTTGCAGTGTTTTGCTGAGGCTGGGGTTAGATGGTATCACACAGTTTCCCACTGATGACAGTAAAAACAGTCACTGACACTAAGGACATGGCTGACCCGCATGCCGCTGCACAATTCCTAAAACACTTCAATGCACACACACACTCAAACACAAACACACAGAGAAAGAAACAGGTCACTGGTTTTTCAGGCGTTATAAAATTCTGGGATTCTTAATGAAGTGTGTGTTTTACTTCACAACACTGATGTTTTAACCCTGACCTGTGGATTGTACTGGCCATTCAGTCTAATTAAAGAGGCCCGTATTATTCACAACATTATGGTGCACAGGACTAAATTAGACGTTTACTGTGATGATAGGTCACCACATGCCTCGTGAGGAAAATCTATAAGTCATCATCATCCTTGAAAAAAACCTTTAGTCACATGTATATCATCTTTCCTTCTTCATCAAAGACCAATCAATTCCAATTAATGTTCAATTAACAAAGCCTAAAAAAAATAAGTATGGACATATAAATAGAAATAAAATGAAATATAATCAAGATTAGTGTAGCATAGTTTTGATTGAATGGGTTTAAGTTAGGCAGAAAATAGAGTTAATTTAGGGGTTAATTTGCACAGAAACTAAATGCAATACTTGCTACATAACAATGAGAGGTTAAAATAAATAAAACAGCCATGAGCCTACAGTTATATGATATTATATGATATATTATAGATTATATGATAGATTGTAGATTATAGATAAGGTTTAGCTGTACCCAGACAACATACACACAAACACGCGACTCTCTGATGTAAACCAGTTGTTTGCACAAAACACACTAAGCTCTATAAATATAAATATCCCATCAAATGTAGGTAGGTAGGTATAGTTGCATGATCAAGCAGAGGCAGCACTGGCTGACACAGTAAGTCTTGATGATGGTATTTAATAATAAAGTAAATTAAATAACATCATGAGTTCTTCATGTTTCACACTGTGATGTGTATTTGTGTTGTAATGAGGTGTAAAGTAAATGAACGATTACATTTCTCCGTGTGCATGTGACTGCAGTTCGATTTACCTAACGTGATGAGAAGATGAACCGTTAGTGTGGGATTCAGACACCTGAAATATCAGGACACTCACAGTAACCTGAGCACTGTGTGCGGCACCTCTACAGGCCCAGACATTTCCATGAGTAAATGTAGAAGGATGTTTGCACGCAGCATCTACGCAAATCATACTCAAGACGTACTCTATTACAGCCAGTTAGAGGGAACATATTTTGCATACATTCCTTATCTTCCCACCGCCTCTCTGCTGTACTGAGTGTTGCTGTGCATGTCCGACTAAATCTCTGCTTTGATTCGTGTTTAATCCTATTAAAAGTGATACCTTGTTGATTGTGTTGTATTTACTGTCAGGTATAAGTGTGAGGTTATTATAAGCAGTTGAGCTGACTGGATGTTTGAGGAATGCAAACAGACAGAACCTACAACATTCTTGCATGGTCATGAACACTTTAGCACGCTATTTACTTTTTGGACCTACATCCATGGGACACTTTGTCACCTTCATTTCAGATCCACAGAGAAGTACATTTTATAAGCAAAGCAAGCAAATGTCATTAAGTGTGCCAACAGACGTCCTCAGATTTATCTGCAGAGACAAATACATTTGTATTAGTCCTCTCTTATTGTTCTTATTGATAGAAAACTGGAAAAATGGAGTAAGGCTGATTATGCAAATTAACTTCTGCAACTGTAAGATCCTGGTCAGATTAGATCTTATCAGTTAAAATGCCTCAGTTGCCTCAGAAGTAGGTGTTAGTTTGTCAGGTTCTGCCTGAAGAGCTGGATGCTTGCAACATTTATATGTCAGACTGTAAAATAGGTCTATTAAACTAAATTCTCACAGAAAAAGTTCATAATTATGACTTACAGGCAGCTTTGTGGCATAAAATAAAAATAAAGTGTGCATTATTTAAATGTGGCATGGAAGTAGAAAAGAGGTGGGGGTTTATTGATAGGACCAGTGAGGCGACTAAAGGCGGTTTTCTGTTGAAGAAAGCGTGGGAGACTCACGAGTCAAACAAGCTCTGCCACTTGTCACCAGGTTCAGCCGCCCATTCTGCCCAGTCCAGTTTTGTTTCTGTTGTGATTGATTATAACTCACCTGCAAAGGCAGCAATCACAGCATCGTCACTGCTTAAAGCACAAAATTACTCTGTACATGTATGGCCCCATACATGAGTGTCGTCTAAAATTATATTCAGAGGTTATTAATTCTGCTGCATCTGTGTGTAAGTAGCATTTTATTGTGGTAAATGTGGAGCTCATTTATATTAACTGTTAGACACGTTAATCTATGTCATTGTACCTTTTTTTATAGCTTATCATGTGTTTTATAGGAAAAACCGTATAGCTTATTCTTAATATCTTAAGTGGTAAATAAAGTAACTAAGTGGCATTTGTGTAAATATAGTTTAGTGAGTTTTCTTTCTCTTTGTATTTAGATGCAAATGTAATATTGAGTAAATAAATAGTTGCATCCCACTTGTGTAAACATAGTAATACCACAATTAAAATACTTTGTTACAAATACATTTGAAGTAACTATTTAGCATTGTTATACTGTTGCATTATTACTGAGACATTAACATAATAAGCTACATTTTATTGCTGTAGATCATCAAAGTGTAGTTGAATTTAACTTTTTTTATATGCTATTAGAGTAATTTACTGTATTTTAAAGTAATAACTTGCAATGAACCTCTCAATAAAATCATAATTTAACTAATAATCTAGTAACTATTAGCAGTCAAATATACTGTATATATCATGTAGATGAGTACAATGTTTGTGATATGAGATAGAATAAAAATGATTGTAGTAAATATACGTTACGGTAAGTGCAGTGATTGAGTAAATAAGTTACTCAGGTTACTTAGGACTAAATGCCAAGTGCAACATAAACTGCGATGTTATTTTCCAGCAGTGGGTGTCCTGAGAATGTGTCCTCAGTCTCACATCTTGCTTACGTGTTTTTGAGCACACATGTGTTCACTGTCACGCACATACACAAAGACACACAAAGAAGAATTCTTCCTGAACAGATTTACTGTCAAACCTGATGTACGTCCTCAACACAAACCAGGAAACAAAAGCTGAATCTAAAATGTACCTGGAAACGTGATTTCTCACAATGCGCATTCATATTCATTTTTTTTCAGATGTTTTCATAAAGCTACATTATCATATCACCAGCCTCATGGCTGCTAGATATGTTGCAACACTGTATGTAAGTGTCATCAGACCTATTTTGCATGGTTTTACTTTACTGAAGTGTTTATTTCTTATGGTGGTTAATTAGGATGGACCAGGGGCAGAAGTGTTGCTGGAAATTGCAACTTTTCTCAATCCATAACCTTGAACCCTGAAAAACTATATATTTTCAGGTATTAGAGTGAAATCCTCCCTGCGATCACTGTCTAAAGGCAATTTTAAAATAGAGGAAACTTATTAATTAGGAAGTGATAATACACATAAAATGGAAGCACTTTTTCCTCACAATGAATAAAAGATGTGAATCTAAGAAAGCAGAGTGGTAAAGAGCAAGTGACACTGGAATAGTTTCACTCTGGGATTATTGATTTGATTCACAGGCATGCATGATCACACTCACACGAACACACATGCACACGGTCTCAGATTTGATTTCTTTGTTGTGACACAGTACGCAGGATCTCAGGAGGCATGTATGAACCTGCTGGAGTTTCTGTTGTCTTCAAGCCAACGGTTGCTGCGATCTTCACATTGTGAAGAAACTGTTGCAGTGAAATCCACTTGTCCTCTCATGTGTCATTTGTTCGTGTATCTTCTACCATAGACACTGAGCATTGACTACGGTTTAACAGTGAGAATGCATTTTGAGAAATTATTCAGAAAACCTGAAACTGTCTTCATTGTACATCCTGGTTTGAGCTGAGGTGAAAGAGGATTCCTGACCTGGTGTAAAGTTAAATGTGAAAGGTAAGTTTGGAAACAAGTGACAAAGACAGATAAAAAAATGCTGGTTAAAAAAATGCCAATGATAATGTCAGGCCCTAACAGAGAGTAGAAGAAAACAGACGAGTTTCACTTGAATTAGGGCCAAGACTCTGGGCCTGAGGGGGTGACAAATAGGAATGATTAACATATTACTATAAAAAAATAAGTTCATTACTGGTAATATAATATAATGTTCGTCACCTGCACAGTCATGATGAATAGCAAATAAATAAAATATAACCTGGCCTGATTCATGGCACTAAGACCACATGCTTGAGAAATTTGGAGAAAGTTGGAATTTGGAGCAGCTAATTTACATTCTGTTCGACTTAATGTGGATTTTTTTAGAGTATTTGAACTAATAATTAGTTTTAGATCAAAGTAATTAAGGATTCTTTGTTACACCACATCATAACTTGAGTTGAACTGTTGAGGAGGTATTTAGAGTTATGTCTTGGGAACATAATGCTCTACAGTATGAGTGACTGTGTGTGAGCAAAAACAGGCCTGGCAGAGATTTGTTACTGAAGTTGTGTTTATACTGTTAAGTTTTGTAGATTTCCATGGGTATGTCAAAACACGTTTTTAGGAAATGCTGCAGAAAATACAGTTGAACATCGAGCTAAAGAAATAGTATATGATAATTAAATTAATAAACAATTTTGAGAAGTTAAAACCTACAATATTCCTGAACTCTCAAATCAGGGTTATGTTGTTACTCTTCAACTAGGTTTTACTGGATATAACCATGTCAAGTATTTTTACTCTTTACAGTCAAACAAACGTGCTTTGTTTATTTATCATAACATCATGAATCAGACTTTAACAGCTTGCAGGGTCAGAGGGAGTGTGAAACTGTTGCTAAAACAACATTTTACATGGATGTCTTTTGTTGTAACTGATCCACAGACCAGTCAAACCAGCAACACCTCTGCCCTTGGTCCATCCCAGGGTGGAGCAGACAAATCACTGCGGTTGACTATCCGGATTAGGCTAACCGTCACCTTTGTTTTTATGTGGATCTACAGTAAGTTTGAACACTGTAAATCAAAATGATCATACCCTGATTACAATATAGTTACTTCATAAATTGTCATCCTAAAGACTTGCAAATAAACACAACTGTATTAAATTACTAAACATGTTCTGTCATATTAAAGACATTTTTAATTACTCTTTACAAAAGAAAAAGAAACACAACACACTTATGTATAAAACTATCTAAATAATAATCTGACTGTTGTCAGGCGTGTAGAGACACAGACACAGTGTGTGAACGAAACGCCCTTGTTGCGTGTGGGATTGACCCAACTGCG
>JAUYWH010000014.1:10600909-10621075 GCA_034779795.1 Ctenopoma multispine | reverse complement strand
TCTTATCTTATCTTATCTTATCTTATCTTATCTTATCTTATCTTATCTTATCTTATCTTATCTTATCTTATCTTAAAGACTGCAAACAGGGGTAGCTTGGCTCTGTTTCCAGTCCAGTAAAGGTAGACATAATAAACACATTAACAAAATATATCTTGTTTGCTGAATTTCTACAAAATCTGAAGTGTAAAATTCACATTTTATGGTTGTAATAGGGTTAGACTCAGACTATTTCCTGATTGTGTGTTACTTATTACAGTATGTCACTGCAGTCGCCCAGGAAATAGTCTTGGACAAAGTGATTTTTCACACTTCTGCTTGTGTGTAATATAAACACACAAGACTTTGTCACTTATAGACAGAGCCTGGCTCTCTGTGTCCCATCTAACTCTCAGCAAGAAGCCACTAAGCTTAGAAAATATAGTGAATTAATGTGCGTGACAATGTGTGTAAAATACATATTCAAGTGTGAATTATTTTGTTTTTGTTTTTTGTTGTTTTTGTTTGTTTTATCTTTTTCCTTTTAAGTCATCGCTGCCCAGTAAAATATCCAATAAAAGAATCTGAGCTGTCTTTTCCAGTCATACCAGTACTGATGCTGACCTGTTTTACCTGCTGTGTCTCATATATTCTGGGACAAGCTGTACCCCCCCCACCCTTCGTTCTCTTCCTCATTCTCTGGTAGCTACTCTTTATTAGGGCTGCAGTCTGACCTGGCTAGCTGTTGCTAAGTTTATCTCTGTGCCAATCTGTGCCCCAGAGGCATGCAGAGGCAACCCAGAAAAGATTGAGAGTGCACTGTTAGAATAATCAAAGGAGGGGGGGAGAGAATGAAACCACATGATGGCCTGCTTTGTTTTACACAAGCTACAAGCCGTACTGTACTGCGGGCAACTGGTTCTGTGTGTATGTGGGGGTAATAGTTAAGTGTGAGAGGCCATTTGCATCACACAACAGTAACATCGAAATATTAACTTCAAATCATTGCAGGGGGGCTTTTTAATCATTAGAAATGAGCTCAGTGCCCTGTTACCAGTGACCTTTCTGCTGCTGTTTGCCTGCAAAGCTCTGGAACTGACTCAGCCACTTAATAATTAACACCGCTGCCCCAAACCATTTAATGTGGTCTGTCCTAATTATGCCACAAAGCGCTGTACTGTGTGAATGTCTGTGTACTAGGCTCATGCACTGCAGTCTTTTATTAATTCGTAAATTCTCCCCTCAAACTGGTCCAGAACAGCACAGCAAAAGCACCAAATTGTTTTAACTGGTGCACTGAAACATACTGCAAGTCGGTCAATATAGTCGATTTATTGATCCAATATGAGGCATGCTTGTGAATAATTGAGTATGTAAACTCAATGGAGTGAGCTGACATCATCACTGCGGGCTCAGAGCCAAACGCCCCATTGCACTGGAAATGCCCCACTGGCCAGGACTGGGAGATGTCAGCTCTAGATATAACACTGAATTATAGCAGGGGTTTGGTCTCTTTTTTTTTTTCTGTCTGCGACATAATTCTGAAAATTGATTGCACAACAGACCTTTCTTATTACGTAATAGTTTAAGAAGGGTGCAGAGTCAGTGGTTCGATTCCCATTTTCTCGTTTTGGTGTCCTTGGACAAGACATCGAAACCCCATTTTAGCACCGACATGCACTGTCTGGCAGCTGTCTAACAAGTGTAGAAAGTTATTACCAGCTATCAACATAAACCAGGAGATTGTGTTTGCACCTTACGGTCGCTACAAAGTTCTCATCTGAGGAACAATAAAATTATCTAATCTAATCTAAAAGTGGTCATAATAAGCATCTACTTGCTGATATAATTGCCAAAACAAATGTTTGTCTAAATCATTACTGAACAACTTAACAGTATCTATAAAATGACATCTCTGGTATTCATCATTTAGTAGCAGGAGTTTTCTGTTCAGGCATGTTGAAGCACATTCAGGGCAGTGACTATTTCCCTACTGGCCCAGTGGTTGAGCTCCGCCCTCTGATGACTCATAAAATACTCATGAGTTGGAAAAAAAGGGCATCCATTAAGGTTTTGTGCGCTTTGCAATTATGCCCATCTCTTGGTGAAACTCTTGCTGTTTTGTTTGTCACAAGCAAAGCCCTACGCACTTATTAGTCATAAGCTGCTCATATGTGCAGCAGCCACACAAGTGAAACACATTGCACGAGCTTGACTGTAAGGGACATGGCCACAAACCGTTCACCTCACCTTTGAGTTAACCTCAGGGAGTGGCCAGGGTATCATAAAAAAACAGCTTTAGTAACTTTCCATTTCAATTTACCTCAACACAGAGGAGGAGGGGAGAGGCTTATGTGATAACCAGACTCCATGCTTGAGCAATTATACTGACTGAAAACACTTACATACACCTTCTTGATAATGTCAACTTTAATGTTCATACCAGCGTGTAAACATTTGTTCAACTTTAGGTTTGCCTATTAATATGTGCACTGGACATTTCTGCTGGTTATTTTCAAAAGATGATGTACAGTTTTAAAAAATGTATTGTGAAGGTATTTCTCTCATAGCTTAAGGTACCTACTATATTGCTCTGTATTTGTTTTAGAGTACTAAAATCAATTATCATTAACATTTGATTTGAGTTATCTTATTGTAATAACACAGTGCAGCTTGTTTGTACCAGTCTTTGCTTTGACTGCATTAATAAGTAACGACAATGTAACTCTAACAAAAAATAATCTAAACTTTGTCTTGAATTACAAAAATTGATGGCGGGTTAAATGCAAATTTCCAGAACACAGCAGGTTTACTATGGTAAGTAAGGTAATTCATATGTGTATCAATAACTAAGAAAATGCAGAACCAGATGAGTCAGGGGTTAAATATATGTTTAAATATGTGCTTTCATGTGAAGGCTTTGCTGCTACTACAAAATGCACTCCTACTGCGCCTCTCCCCTCAGGAGACACATGCTGTTATCATCCACACTTTTGGAGAGAAGCACTCACTGTTTTATTATGGTCACCTCCACCTGGCTGCATTTCTGTGCAGAGCTGACTGCATGTCATATTTGCAGGTTGACACAGGAGTCCACCACCCCTCCTGTCTGCTCTCCTGACAACATGCACACAGAGTGTGTATTGGTATTTGGTTGGTATTTGGGTGTGTGCTTTGTAAACACAAAATAATGCTTACCGCACAGACAAAGAGATGTTTTCTCCCGTGGTGACACTGACTGTGTGTTTATGGAGAAAGGGAGTATATTGTATATCTTTTCAAAGCCAGCAATACAAAGCAAAATATACTGAGGGAAAGGAGGGAATGAAAATGAAACAATGTGATAGAGACAGCTGGCAAGTGATAGAGAAAAAGAAGCACTTCAGCCTACTCCTATCACTGTTTCATTTGGCCGAGTCTCTGGTGCTAGTGGGTGTAATGGAGGCCCACTTGTTGTGTAACACCTTTTTCCCTCCTCCACACTATAACCAAACTCTGCTACAACAAGGTTGAATCACGTCAGCTTTCATCTTCTAGTGCCGTATGTTTCAGGTTTTTAGGTTTTTTCATGCTTCCCCTTCTCCCCACTCCTTCACAAACACAGAAAAATCAGTAGGGTTCAACAATCCAACAGATATCTTAAATACAATTGTAATCTTTGTTTGAACAAAAATCTAGCTTATGAAAATGACTAGTTTACATGATACAGTCACTGAAGAGCCTCAACTTTTCTTAATATACAACTACATTCAACTTTCAAAAATAACTCTCTGTAAGAAAACATGCAATGCAGCAACAGATCTGTGACCTTAATTTCATATTTTTGGTAAACTGGAATATGCTAAAGATGGACCCATAATGGATTTTGACTCTTTTCAGATGATGTGTTTAAGATGTGATTAGAAAAATGAAAGGTACTATATGCTATTGAATTTAAAATCTTGAACAATGATCTTGAAGAACCTTTGGGGAAATCAGGACACACATGGGGGTCATATATCACAAAGAAAAAACACTGAATAAATGACTCTTTATCAGAGCACACTGGCAGTCTAATGGTCCCAGTTTGAGACAAGCTGGGGATCTTTCGTTGCATGTCAAAGCCTCTCTTGCTCAGTTTGTCTACTTTCAAATGATCAAATATAGGCTAACAAAATGCCAGATAATACAAAAAAAGACTCAGTTTTCAGCAGTTAACTGTTACCTTATAATATTGCTTACACTAAGTGCAATTATTGATCTTTTTGTGTTGAATTACTTTTCTGTTGACCTCCATTGTAGTTCTCTATAGTGCTGAGTTGGAGGTTGCATTTCTAATTAATGGAGACAGTGATAAAACGTCCTCTACATCAGCACCTAATGTTAACTTCCCTCTATCCAACATTGATGTCTTTTTGGACCAGACCAATGAACGCCACAGCTGACTTCGCCATTGTGGATTTGAGTCTATTAACACCAGAGATGCAATCATTTATAATAATCTTAATATCTTAATATTAATAATAATAAAAAATCTATGGCATATTATAATATTTCTACAATAGGAAAACTAAAAAGCATTTGTTGCAATCCTGATTTTTGTCATATTGCACCCTACACTGTCCATCTGTGTTTTACTTTCTCTCAGGCCCTCTGCTTATTTCTTCTCTGCTTTCAGATACTAAACATGTTTCCTGGCTGAAACGGAGCATCCCAGCAGAGGCAGAAAATCCTGCCAGTGAGTACCTCACTAAGAGCTGTTCTGCAGCCAACTGCCACTCCACTCTGCAGCAAGGTAGAGTGATGCTTGGTGGATGAACCTCCAAGGCTGAAAGTGCTGCAGCATGTTGTGTGAGTGTGCGTTTGTGTGTGTGTGTGTGTGAGAGAGAGAGAGAGAGAGAGAGAGAGAGAGAGAGAGAGAGAGAGAGACTGCCGGGGGAAGTCAGTGTATAGACATGTTAATGTTGGTGATTCGTCCACACTTGTTAAGGAACAGGACACGTAGAATACTGTAATGTTCAGAATGGGCACAGCTCTGAACAAGAGGCACGATTTTCTGCCAGTGATGAGACAGTGCATATGTGTGTGTCTGAACATGTTTGACTATCGAGCATCCCTGGAAAGGCTGAGTCAGTCGAGAGAAACACAGAGTAAGTGAAAAGAGAGATGGGAGGGAGACGTGGTGTCGAGCAGACTTTGTACATTATGAAAGCAGAGCAGGTGGGAACAGGAAAGGAGGCAAACATCACAGAGGGTACAGTTTAAGAGGTACTGGATCTTAATTTAGCAATAACCTCTCTGAAAAATATTTGCACAAGAACCATCCTATCCTAAAGATTGCCTGTTCTATTTTTTCTTTATCACAGAAGTCAGAAAAATATAGAAAAATATAAGCAATAACTGGATTTCAGTAAAGCCCAGATCAAACACTGATGATGTAATCTCAGAAACAGCTTAAATGGGATGCGATAATTGCAACAATCTGCATGCAACTTGGAGTCTTGTTTGCATTCAGCCATTGGGTCACTAACATTTCTTTAAGAGAAGTCAGAGTCTTTCTTCTGCAGCCAGCATTGAATAGTGTTGCAGACTAATGGGGTAAAAAAACATATTTAAATATTTATGTAAATGGTTGGTACAGTATAATCAGTGAGGACATGTGTCACTTAACAAGACTTTGGTGACAAATCTATCAGTCATTACAATCCTCACACAAGTGTTTATGTTCTTAAAAGACAATTGAAATCTGTGACCTTTATCTTGGAGTCACAACTGCTTCTCTTCCTCCTTTCCCAACAAGATGAAAGAATGAAATGCAATGTCTGTAATAACATGCATATATCTTGGTTTGGCAAGAAAACATCATTGAATAATCTGAAGGTCCTCCCTACCCTTTAGGCATCAAAGAATGATTATTCATCCGGCTCACGGTGCCAAGACATACAGTACGCTGCCGTTACTTTCCTACAAGCTGGCAAGATACTGAGGATACTGACAAACTGTGAATCTTTTATTGAAAGAGGAGGAGAGGAGAGGAGAGGAGAGATGACTTTGATGAAGGTCATGCTACTCAGTGATGGCTGTAGTAAACCTGTTCTATATGACGAAGGGCTGACATGTAGGGACCCAGATACATGCTGTGAACAAAGCTTGGGTTTAGTGAATCTCTACAACGAAGAGCGCTTACAGAGCGCAGGTGATGTACAGTTAGGCACTGTATTATTCATATGAGAGCATGAATGCAACCTGCTTACCAAGATAACTATTGCTATATTTTCCATGTACAGCTGGGCTTCATATAACACATCTGTTTCAAATGTACACAAGCTAATTTCCAGTATGATGACACTATTATAATACCAGATTGTTCTGTCACCTGTGTACCCACGTGTCTTTGTGTAAGGTAAAGTAAAAGACAGTTTCAATTACTTCTAGTTAGAGCCAAGTGATGGTCTGGCGACTACCATAAAAAGTCAACTTCCCACCACCGCACAGTGTGGAGTGGAGACCACCTTCTACTCAGTTAGCAGCCACAACCAGCTAAATAGACACTATGACGTTAACAAAGCTCACAGCTAACTGTCACAAATATACCGTGATCAAAATATTGTTAAAACAGACATTACAGAGAAAGAGTACCATGTTACAGAACAAGAATCGAATGAGGTTCAGAAAATAGTTTCATCTCTCATCTATTATTCAACCTCTTACCATCAGCAGCTCCACACACACACACACACACACACACACACACACACACACACACACACACACACACACACACACACACACACACACACATACACTCTCCAAATGTGCTGCTGAAACTTACAAAGTCCATTTGCAGTAGAACATCGACAGTCTTAAAGTATTAAAGTGTTGCCTGTGTGTGTGTGTATGTGCATGCAATTTGAATGTTTTTTTTCATGGCACATTCAGCTACAGAATGTTATTTCTGTGAGGAATAGGTAATTGAGTTTTGGACCCAGAAAGGCAGTCGGGAAGCCAGGTAGAGTTTAAGGGGGTTTATTATAAAAACAGACAATGAATATAGCAATGCAATGAAGGCAGAGAGGATAAACTGACAGGTTAGTAGACAGACACCTTGTCTGTCTCCCAAACCTAGATTGGGAGCTGGTTCCACAGGAGAGGAGCTTGATAACTAAAGTGAGTGAGTTATTGGGACATCCACTGGGGGCCCATAACTGTCCAGAGGGGGCCCAGAAGTGGTCATAGAGAGAAGCAGGCGTAGCAGGGATCGGTCAGATCGAGGAGCGTAAAAAAGGTCTGGGGGGGGAGAAGGGAGGGAGATGGATCTTAGGAACACCTAACAAAACCATTACAGAGAGAAGCCGGAGGTCTGAAGCTAAGAGAAGATCGTTGGTTACTTTAACGAGTGCTGTTTCTGTATTATAATTGACTCTAAATCCTGACTGGAAATCTTCATACAGATTGTTCTTGCGCAGGCGGTCACAAAGCTGCTTCGAAACTACCTTTTTAAGGATTTTAGAGATAAGGGGCAGATTAAAATTTCTATTCTTCTAATAAGTCTATAATTGGCTAAAACCCCTGGATCAAGAGTAGGTGTTTTGAGTAGAGGTTTTACTACAGCTACCTTAAAAGCCTGTGGTACATAGCCTGTTACTAAAGACAGATTTATCTGCTCTAATATGGACGTACTGATCAAAGGTAAAACAGCTTTGAGCAGTTTAATTGGGATGGGTTCTAAGAAACATGTAGGGGATTTAGATTAATTAATTATTGGAATTAACTCTGCATGATCTACAAGATAGAAGCAGACTAAGATAGAAGTACAGATTTGAAGAACATTGACACACACTCTGTTCCTGATAGCTTTGATAGCACTTTCACCTTACAGAGGAAAAATGTGAGAGTGCTGAAAAGCTGATAGAACTAATTAAGAGGGACTCGTCAAAGAAGGTAAATGCTGTTTTATCTGTGGTCTAGACCACTGATCACTGAATAGCAGCAGTGTAATAACAACACATGCTTATTAGCAGCTACTGAAAAATGAGCCAACTGGGTCTTTAAAGAATAAAGAAATGTAAGCATATATAAAATAAAATAAATTCACTGGGTCATACCCATAATACCCAACCTGAAAGTACAGCACAGTTATTGGGGGCTTTGTTTTGTACAGCTTTGGACTCAGATCTAGAAATCTGCATACAACTTTTGATATAGACTAGTTTTACCACACTTGATATTTTGGCTGGTCCACATATCAGATGAAACGTCAGGAAATATGAAGCAAAGCTTTAGACGCTGCAATGCTGCTGGCTAATATCCAGACAAGTAGCTCAAAACTGGAGCTGAAGCCATGGGATTTCCCAACCTATTAACCATTGCTATTTATAGTCACCTGATCTACTGTGGACAAGAAGCTCTTCACTGAGAACACCATGTTTAATGACACAGAAAGATGTCTTACTTCTTAGCCTAGGTGGCAATTCTAATATAGACTATAAAGTTGAGACAAAGGACTTGGCTCCATTAGACTGTGGTTTGCAATATTCAGGATGCATAAGGACTATACTTGAAAAAGTGTCTTGTTCAAGTCCTAAAACATAGACTAGTACCTTACATCAGAGTTGTTGCTTTAATGCAGATACTCTTAAAACTATTCAATGGTTAGCTTAAATTCCTCTGAGTCAGTATGAGAAAAGGTTTCTTGTGTGGTTAGGGGTGCCATAGACAGGATGTTAACCTTTATGTTATTTCCTGTTGAGAGCAGTGGTTGCTGTTGTATCCTGGCCTGCACTTTGTAAGAGTGTCTTCATGCACTCCGTGTTGTTGGCATTGATACAGCATACAGTCCAGTGCTGAAACTCATCTTCCATTTCATTGCTTGTTCCAACTACCGCAGGTGTATTTTTGCTGTGATGAACACTTTTTCACAAAATCGACAGAAAACATAGCCAATATTAGCTTCATATTTTGTAATATTAATAACAGCGTACACACACTGAGTTAACACTGAATTTTAAGTGCAACTGACTGACGGACAATTTTCAAATAACATTTGGATTGGAGTGATTAAGCGGCTTCCCCACCCGTCATTTGGTAACAAATTCATGACCTCAAGGCAGAAAACTATTTCATCGCAGCTTAAAATTATGCATTATTAACATGTTTCCTACACCACACATTAAATAAGCTATGATTCTGCAGAAGCTTTGAAAAACATTTTGCATATTTGGACTTAAATTGCAGTAATGTTTATAGTGAGAATAACATGGCACAAATGAATTATTTCCAATTTGAAATCTTACTATCAATCTTATATGACCTGCACATGGCTGTGAGTTAGGTCGCAGTCACAACCAACAGAGATAGGTTAAAAAGGTTTAATGAAGCTTTGCAGAGGTTTGTGTGTTTGTGGTTTAGTACTGTATGAACAAAAGAAGAACCAAAAAGAGACCATGTGAAGATGCAAAGAATGTTGTTCTATCCTTTAAATGCTGTACCTTTGTAAGTCTTTCTATTGCTAGTAGCATGTGGTGAAAATCACAGATACAGTATGATTAAGTAAGTGAATGCTTTTCTCACTGGTAAATATAAATCTCCAAATACTGAACTGTCAAAGTGACCTAGATTGCTCTGTGATTCAATTTGAATTTTGTTCCTTAAATCACTTGTGACCACTCACTGCCAACAAATCTCCAGACAGCTGGCTTCATCATCAGAGAGTTAGTGTAAGAGCAGGGCTGCAGTCAACCATGAAGAAGAAAGAAGTCAAAAGTTTTTTTATATTCACATTCTTCTAAACAGTCATTGTCTATTTGTGTGCAAGTGATTAATGTGCATAAATTGTTGCACAGAGGAGAAGAAATTCTCAAAGCTAGTAGAAGAAACTGTTCACTTGTTTTATCAAGATTTAATCCTGTCTGTCCTGGTCTCTTCCAGCTGAGTTTTTGATTAAAGCTCGACATCTGTGGTTACCTGTGGGAATGTGTCAATAAGCACACAGAATATAGGAGAAATAATAGACTGTGATATTAGCATGTGTTTGTATAGTATACTATATGAGGAAAACATTGGTTTTGGTTGGCTTGTACTGAATCTTGAATACAGTAACATTTATTATTTTATCTGAAATGTTTAACATTTTATTTCTATGTGAATGTTTAAATTTTCATATGAATCAAAGTAGAAATAACGATAGCAACTGCAGGTTACTGACAGCATCATAGTAAGACCTGAAACATGCCGTATATGACCTGGATGTCCGCTGCTCATCTCTAAGTGTCACAGAAACTGAGAGAGAGAGAGAGAGATCAACACTCGGCTGAGATCAACTACACTCCTGGGGTTTCCACACATTACGTAAGATCATGGCTTTTCATGACCTCAGCAGCTTGTCATTCCGCCTTAGTCTGTGACTCTTGTGACTGGGAGGTAAAGCAGGGTGAGAATCAAGCTAGCACAAAGGTCAGAGTGAGAACGTTTGCACTGTGTAAAAGAAGAAACATGCTATGTGATGCTTGACTTGCATAATGTGGTTTTGAATTGACAGATATATAGTAAGCAGTCGCAATTCATTGCTGGCATTTGGTGGCTTGTTTCATCAATACAAAGAAAATATAGGCAAGACAGTTGACAAAACAATCTAAGAGTGTTTTTTTCTCATTAGATATGCTGTCAACATGAAAAATATAGAACATTGCTAACCTCATCCTTTGAAAGTCTAATACTGGCATATGAACCTGCTCACCTATTGCCTATTGAAAGGTTTCAAGTATAATTTCATGCCCAGGGGTTGAGGACATTCCAGAGTGAAAAGCGATCCCTCCTTGGATGTACAGAGGACATTTTCATTCCATACTTTCAGCAGGGACATAGTCAATTACTGAGATACAATAGCTACACAGAAGAGTGGAGTCTACAAGAAAACAATTATCACCTCTTAGGATGTTCTATTTCAAGTGACTGACCAGACTTGATGGACAAATACAAAACATGCATTGCTTTTAGCAGACACCAACGTCCTTTTAGTTGCACAAAGACGCTGGACTTTTTCATGTTGTACCAGGTGAGTTGAAGTATGTTCTATATAACCATAATTATATTTTTGCATAGCACAACACATTTTAGGACTAAGTTAAATCCCCCTAAAAATGCTATATTACAAACACTGCAAATATTTGTTTTATCACCTAATATTATGACGCTGTGTTGACGGGTGCTTCTGTGCTACATTCAAGTTTTGTGTACATGTATTGCATAACTATAGGCAGTGGAGACCTAGTGACTCAGTTTTGCCCTTGGGCGTCCTAACAAGGTAATCCAGGCATGCTAATAATTTGGGATGGATGGAGTCTGAAATGATAATTTTTTCACTTCTGGTCCACAGTATGTATATAGAGTGCTGTAGAGTGAAATAAACACACTTTAAATAAAGATTGAAGACAAAGCAATGTGATATCTGTATCTTATCTTAAAAGGAATCACCTATACGTTTTTACACTTGCAGGTGTTGCATTGGAAAGAGTGCAGAGGAACACATGAATTAACAGAATGAACAAACTGTGCAGCAGAGGGCTACTAGATGCAGGAATGCAAAATGTCCTCCCTCTGACCTTACCGAAAGATCCTCCCCTGTCCTTCTTGCACATATGCCTGTGTGGCAATCAGCCATGTGTCAAAACAAGGATGAGAGGATGAGAATAGGCTAATCTTGCTGCAGCTAAAAAGTGTTATTGATGCTGTTGTGTCACATGTCACGGTAAAGTTGGAAATGGATTTAAGCGTTGACTCAACACAACACTCTTCTGACTAAAAACACAATTTCTTTGTTTGAAAAAGGCAAATAATTCCCTATAAAAGTCAGGCACTGTATTAAACAAATGGAGAGATGGTGTGTGTGGGTTGACTCAAAATCAGATCCACAGTGTGGTTCATGCTGATGAGGTACCATGTCACCCTGTTTTCTTGTTTTCTTTAACACTTCTTTAACACTGGGGGGGCTGTCACACAGACACACAAGGTACACCAGGTGCTAGCCACATAGACATATACAGATGTGATTGTGATTAATTAAAAGATAAAGATAAAATATCACCAGTTAAAACTTAAAAACTGAAGAAATCTAAATGTCTGACTAGGGAGTAAGTGCCACACCCGCCTACAGCGCTCACATCGTGTGAAAGGAGGCAGTGATTGGATGAGTATCGCCATGGCAATGAGATGACGTCTTCATCCCTTGCTCTAATTGGAGGAAACCCCGTGGCCCCAGCCGCTGCAGCGTCCCGGTCTGTCAAACTATATCCGAAGGCCCACCTCTTTCCCCCGCGCAAAAAAACGATTGGTTTACACCGATAAACTCTCCTGTCGATCAAGCGATATTACCATTTACCATTGGACAGTCGACATCCACTCGAGCCGCCCTCTTTCAGCAGGTTCAGTTGGATTTTCGTTGCTGCTACCGTTCTTTGCCTTTCTGTTCAATCGCTGAAATCGGATCAATTTGTGGAGCAAATTTGGACCTCTGTAGGTCAGAAACGATGAGTATTTTATTTTTGTAATTTAAATATATGAATGGTGGTTGAATTCAAAACAAAAAAAGTGTGGCTTGTTCTGTGTTTTTTTTACCAGTAACATTAACGTGACATTTTTTTTATTGAAAGGAGTGGCCGATGTAGCCAATGCTAGCTAGCTCCGCCAGACAGCTTTGTGGCGGGTTGCCTTGCGAAACGGGGCTTGCCAGCATATCTCTGCTTCCGATGCTCGTAGCCAAGCTTAGCTTGGAATCAGTTTAGAAAGATGTTAGTTTACACAGCACTCTATCAGAAATCCTGTACGTTTTCGATAGTCAAAGCGGGCTTGTAATTTTGTAACTAAAGGTACATGTATCTCGATTTTCTTCTGCTTGAAGAAAGCGTCATTTTAATTACTGTCGTAGCCCAGATGTAACACTGTCCATCTAATAATACTGTTATGTCATGATGATCTGCTGGGTGTTTAGTTTTATCGACACCCACTAACTGTATCAATTCTCTTTTGCAGCTTGTAACGTTACTGTGGGGACTAACATCGCCGATCCCTTGCTGCAGCTATTCTTTAACTCAGCAGTTCTTGACTGTCACACACCCCTCGGATTTCTAAAATATAAAAAACTATGGATAGAACGGATCTTATTCAGAAGGCCAAGCTTGCGGAGCAGGCTGAGCGCTACGACGACATGGCAGAGTGCATGAAGGAAGTTACAGAGAAGGGAGGTGAGCTGTCAAACGAGGAGAGGAACCTGCTGTCCGTCGCCTACAAGAACGTGGTTGGGGCGAGGCGGTCCGCATGGAGGGTGATGTCCAGCATCGGACTGAAGACCGAAGGGTGCGAGAAAAAGCAGCAGATGGTTAAGGAGTATCGGGAGAAAGTGGAGAAAGAGCTCCAAGAGATCTGCAACAACGTTTTGGTAAAGTATCAAATTTTAGCTCTGCAGCATTAAACCAATGTGAGATGTAGGCCAAAGTACTCAAAATACTCTAAGCAGAGCTGTGTTGGTCCACAGCTGATTGAATTGATTGAAACCTCTTTCGTCAGCGATGACTAAAATTGAATTGTGGTTGGCTGGTTTCACTAGCCTACCCATTTAGTGATAACAAATATGAAGGAAACTATATTTGTTCAACTTAATTTATGACATGTCTACATTGAGTCTTGAAACAAATGCACACCACACAATTAATAGTGACATAATATTTTTTAGTACAATAATGTGTGTCAAATGGCATCTTCCTTGTTTCCTGTGTGCTCCTCTGTTATATAAATATGGCCACTAAAGCCGGAGAGGACAAGGAAGCATTATGTAGTCCTCCCACTGTTCCTGCCTTTTGGGAATCTGCATTTAGAACAATGGGCTTGAAACCTTGTGAGGGTGTGAACTGACAAGAGGTCACAGTGACTACACCAACAAGGTGTCTCTGAATGGGTGGAGAGAGAACTCAGGCCACACACAGGAAAGATACGCTATATATACTCTGTGGTCTTTAAAGTTCTGCTACGTTCAGTATTCATGTAGTCCCATCTGGCACTTAGAGATATAATGTGGTTAGCCAAGTGCAAGAATTTACATGCATAAATGACTCATACTCGCCTTAAGGCCTAGTTTGTACCGATCACCAAAATGACCAATATGACAGTGCTTGATAGTAAAACTAAATAAATTCTCAGATATTATTTGTGGAGAGCCAACCTTTACTGAAGTACTGGACATGCTTTTACATTTCGTTTAATGCAACAGCAAGGAGTGGTAGTGGTATTTTACATTATTTTTAGCATGCCTTGATAATGGATTAGAAGACATCTCTGTGGTAGCTTAGCTGTAAGACCGAGATCATTTCCATGATCTGATATCTTTAGAAATGGACTGCAAAGCTGCAGGTGCCATTCATTTTCCACCAGCTTCCCAAGTGTGTTCCTGAGAATTTGCACTCCACAGTTGTGACTCAGCTTTCAGTATCTGTGCTACCGAGTGTTGACTTAGGGTTTGTCAGCAGATGAGGATGAGGGTGTGTCTGTCACCATGTCTTAACATGTCTGCAGGAGTCTGGCAGGCTAGTTGTGCACCCTCAAATGCTAATAGACCACAATAGAGAAGTTGACTCTAATGTGATTAACTGCACAGCAGATACCATGAAACCATGCAGACATGTATCTCATCTAAAAGCATGTCTCACTTGGAATGCAGCAGGTCTCAGTTGGGATGCAGAAGGGGCTCAGTGATGTTTGAGTTCCAATTTCCACACAGGATGTGGATGTCGGTCAACTATGGTCAACTAAAGAAAATCAAGCAAATGGCTAGTTTTCAGAACAGGACTGTACATTGACATATGAAGCTTCAGAACAAATAAAACACAAATCAGGTTTTCTCATTTGGATTTCCCATGTACAAATGGGCCTGGTATTCTAGTGGTAGGACATTAGTGCATTTCAGTGTCCTGCCATTCTGATTATCAAATCAAAAACAGGACCTTAAACCTAATATCCTATAGATAATTGTGGTATCACTAATTAAATAAATAATGGGGTATTTGTCCATGCTTGGGAAGTATATGTTAGACATGTAAAGGTGCCCACACACAACCAGTCAGACTTACATCCAGCAACACTTTCCTGTCTTGTGAACACTGGTGATTGAAATCAGAGCATTGTGTTAAAACTTTGAGAGCGAGACTACCAGTCATCTTGTCTACTGTGCAGGGAATGCTTAGTACTTGAGGCATGCACATGTTTCGTTTGTGCCAGTCTTTGTGTCATTAAAACACTGGGGAGTGGCACTTGGGTGGGTTTGGCTCATTTGAGGGAAGGTTTCTTCCAATGTCATTTGATTTATTGGAATTTAGATTTGCTAAAGATAAAGAGTTGTTTATATAGACTCTGATCAAGTCTGTCTAGTGTAGTATTATGTCTAAGTCTTAAATGTTAATGGGCTTGAGGGATTAGAAAGCATTTGAATCTGAGTGAAATGGTTCATCTACTCTGTAAACCACTTAACTCGAGCATAAGATGTTTTCTCTTACACAGATTAGCACTAATAATCTTATGTCAGGGTCTTGAGTGTAATCAGATGTGGATGTAATTTGCAAAATGTGATTTTTATCATTTGCTAGCTACTGCTTTTTCCCCCCAAAGTTGGAATCCTTTTGCAGTTTAAACAACCAATTGTAGCGCTAGAGAGAGTCCCTTAAAGCTGCAATGTGCATTTATTGGGTGTTGGCTAAATTTTGTTAAGACTTCCTACAGGTGTAAAAATGGCATATAGTTGAACATCTAGGCAAAAATTCTCCCCAGGTGCTTTTTTTGATCTAATTTATTCAATCTATAGACTAGACACAGAGGGAACCATGTTTGGTTTTTAAAAGTAAATACACATTTTGCAAATGTAGCTCTTTTTGAGCTCTCTGATTTTATGAATTAATTGAGATTATGACACATTTCCTTGTTCTCTAAGTGGTGCTAATAGAATATTTGTGGGTACATTTCAATGGTGAATTAAATACTGATGCAAAGTCTGTTAAGATAAGCAATAAGACTGTCATTGCACTGATACATAAGTCTCTTTACAGTACTGAGAGAAACAGAGTGCTGATTAAAAGGGTGTGAAATCTGGGACAGGAGACAGCTAGGGATACGCTAGAGACCTGGCCTTGTTGGGGACAATTTAGAGAGACTTCTGTTGAAACTGACACAGAGAAAAAATTTTCTTAAAATGACACATGCGCTTGACTCTCAGTGGAGCAGAGCTGTCCTCATTTAACATTGGACTGAGCATCTATTTAGGGCAAAGGGAGCAGTGCTCTCTGGTGGAAGGAGGACATCGGGACACTTTTTTTCATGTCCTACCATGCAGTGTTTTTTTTTTTAACTTAATTTGTGCAGTCTAACTTGGCACAATGACCATCTGTTCTGTAAATTTAGTGAGACTGCTGGTTTAGTAACAGATCTTGGACTATCAGCCAGATGAGGTTTAGTTGGTTGTTCTGAAAAGTTGTTGTTCAGTATTTTCTCTGTTGATCTAATTAAACTAATCTGACCTTTTTTTGTCTTCTTAGAAACTGCTGGATAATTATTTAATTGGAAACTCCACAAATGCTGAGAGCAAAGTCTTCTATCTAAAGATGAAGGGGGACTATTATAGATACCTTGCTGAAGTTGCCACTGGAGACGACAAGACAAGTGAGTTTACATTTATTTAATTTTCATATAAGACATCTGCATTTTTTTCAGTTGTTGTTTTCTTGTGTGTATATTATGTAAAGGGGGATCTTTAACTTATCTTGTCCAATTATCTTGTTCATTTGTATGTAAGCTAAACTCAAATCTGGGACCCAAATAGGAATGAGCCAGATTTTGTCATAGAGCTTAGAGCTGGAAATGACATCAGTTTCATGTGTCATTGTTGAGTCATCTTATGGGAGAGTACAGTGTGTTTATAATTACACAGTTTATTCACTATATGCCCTTTAAGTACTTTTTTAATACTAGTGTACCACAGTTATCAAAACTGAAGGAAAGAATGAAACTGATGCAGAATTTTTCTTTGTGTCAATCATTTCTGTATTTCATCTAATACTGTTTGTTGTGTCGGATAATTGTCTATTTTGCTCTAGTAAACTATCGAAGAGCTTCACATCTTCTAAAACTGAACACTTTAATTGCTATGCATCAGAAATTTGAAAAAAATATAGAACTTTAGCAGTCGTGCTTTAAATGAATGGCTTGACATTATGGGGACTGTTCTTACTCCCTCTGTTGCTGAGAGCAGGATGAGAAGATTGATACCACTCCCTTTTGCTGCAGTAAATATGCTTGTGCCAGCTGCTGATTAGCTTAGCACATACTGTGAACAGAGGGAAACGGCTAGACTGGCTCTTAACCAGAGATACCTGAATCGTTTTGCATTGACATTTTATATCTCACTGTTTTATCCACACAACAAATGCAGTATTCAGTTATATGCTGACAATTTTTTTAAGAAAACCCCCCCCCTTGAAATCTGTGCTGGTTTTTTTTGCAACCGTAACAAAAACTGTGTGGAATAATTCTGCACATAATGTTTTATTTTTTAAAAACTATGCTACTATCTTAAATTTGGTCAGATTAAACTTTGTGTATAAAGAGGTTTAAAATATCTTCATAAGTAGACTTATGTGGTTGTTTCATTCCTCTTTCTCCAGAGACCATTGAAAACTCACAGCAAGCGTACCAGGAAGCTTTTGACATCAGCAAGACTGAGATGGACCCCACACATCCCATCCGCTTGGGCTTGGCACTTAACTTCTCTGTCTTCTACTATGAGATCCTCAACTCCCCAGACAAAGCCTGCGAATTGGCCAAAAAGGTCTGTAGACTTTTTTTTTAACCACAGTTTGTCACCTACCATGTTGTTATTGTTTGTAACATGTTCAGAGTGTTAAGGTTTTTATTGTTGTTTACAGGCATTCGATGATGCCATTGCAGAGCTGGACCATCTAAACGAGGACTCTTACAAAGACAGCACTCTTATCATGCAGCTCCTCAGAGACAACCTGACAGTAAGTGTTCTTTTCTCACACTATGACAAAAACGATCAATACTGTCAAACATTAGTGTCATAATAACAGTTTTTATCTTTGAATCTCAGTATGCCTTAATCTGGTTATTTTATGTATTCCACTGCATTTCAAACAAATACATTTCTCTCCTCAGTTATGGACATCAGACAACGCTGCTGAGGAGTGCGATGGCGGAGAAGGAGGAGATGGTGGCGACAATGAGAACTAAAATGTTCAAACCCTCAGTGTTGGGTCATCTCAAAAAACAACAAAAGGGAAAAAAAACTTTTTACACATCCTTCATTCCTTATTGCTCCACTCAAACATTCTACCAATGAAACCCATTGCTGAAAAGAGTTGTGTAAGGGAATAAAATTAAAAAAAATCTTTTCACAAAGCAGATTTAGACAGCTAGTGAAATGAGAAGCCCTCCATTCTTTTGGTTTGTGTTTGTTCTGGCCTTCCCATTTGTGCAGTTTCAGCTGTAGAAAAGTATTGATAGCTTTACAATGGTATCAGACTCCAGGCTCAGTTTAGAGGCAGAGAAATTTAGGATTGAACAACTGGAAGCCTAAATCCATCAACTGAAGAAAGTTTGGATTTTTTCCATTAATAAATAACTATAAAACTACCCCCCCTCCCATACCTTTTTAGTGTGTCTGTCTCTACAGTTATGTGGTACGGTTACAGCAGCTGAAGTCCAGCTTTAAATATAATTTTCATACTGCAGGGAAAGCCAATACACTTTACATCCTGGCAACAAATACTATAATATAGCCAAGTAGTGACCATCTGTTAATCTTCACTTTCCGCCCTGGTTATGATGCCACTCTTTCACTGAAGCATGTCTGTTTGGGGAGTAAATGGGGCTTGCTTTGTTTGACCAAATGCATTGACCTTTTTTAATGGGGGGGGGGAGGGATGGGGCAACTCTGTCATGCATGTCTCTTGAGATATTACACTGGAATGGGAACAAATGCTGTAACACACAAGTCCAAGTGTCAAGTTGAGTAATTTTCTAATTTTCAATGCAGGTTTGTACACATCCTACAAGAGGGTGATTTGTTAGTCTGTCCAGTGATTGTCATTAGAGATTTGGACCACTGTTGTTTTGCTATTCATTCAATTGTAGTCCCCCCAAACGCCTTGTGGAAGTGTTTAAATTCCTATGTATCAGCTATGTTCAGCATAAATAAAAACATTTTATAAACCAAGTCTTAACTGGTCTTTGTTTATTTTACATTACCCCCTGCTTAATAAATGTGCTCGGATATTTTAATTTATTTATGTTGATTAAATAACACTTGTTAAATAAGTCTGACAGCAATCAGATCTGTGATCCTTAAAACCTGAAAGTTGACATTTGATAGAGTGATACAGTGGGAGCATCTATGTAGGTTTTTTGAGAGTAAACTTAAAAAATGGACATAATATAATATACATTTGTTATTTAATAGTTATGTAAAGTAAGAACATTTATAAGTATTTAATGTTGTAATTGTGTCACTTTTACAATATTGGTACACTACATTTCAGGGGGTAATGTGGTGCTTTTTACTCTACTTCAGATTCAAATTTAAATACAAAAATAAAAAATACAAATTTAATATAGCAACTTACAAAGAGCCACTAAAGTATCACAACAACTAACTATTCAGGCATTATCCATGCATCCATCTAGGATTTTGTTGTGGTTAACTATTTTATACTAGTTTCACTTGAGTACATTTCAGAATTAAATATACTTTTTATTTAAAGCCTGTAGTTAAATTTCCTTTAGGATTAATATAGTATCTTTTTGGTTACTAAGTACTTTTACTCATAACATGTTACTATGATTTTACACAAACCAATTAAATAGTAAAATATAATGCATTGTCACAGACAAAACTACCAAACAGTAAAAGTATGGATAACATTCTAACTAATTAGTAGCATTAGAAATATAATTTTAAATATATATATATATATTAATTTTCGCGAAATAATAATAAAATAATCTGACAGGGGCAATTCTCCTACATAATGAGTATTTCAATTTTTTGATTTTAAGTAAAAAAATACAAGTTAATAATTAGAAACTAGACTTTGCTATTTCTGGAGAAATCGCGTGGGGGAGCATGGGTTTGTCGCCGGCTGGCGTCTTTTTGGGCAA
>JAUYWH010000014.1:10544373-10600809 GCA_034779795.1 Ctenopoma multispine | reverse complement strand
GGAGGCAATGCTTTGCATGGCTTCGCCATGCAATGCATTGCCTCCTATTCATTTTCAATGGCAGGCACCAATAAAGAGAAAAAGAGGAACTCAATAGTGTGGGAGCATTCCATGCTCCCCCACTAACTAAACTTAATGTCAGCGGGCAGGGACAAAAAAAGTGGAGAGTTTGACCCATGCAAACCGCTTTTTGCGGTAGCGTTGTGCTAAAAGCGGATGTTTTCCACACGGAGCATTTCCGGGTAGCTCCGCTAACGTTAACGATCCAGACAAGCTGACAAACTTGTGACAATGACAATATTATAATAACTGATTGAGCTGCTTGAAAATGAAGACCATAGTGGTATTTGTCCTTGTAGCTCTTTGTGTGGCCAACGGTGCAATTAAGTCAAGAGTTACTACAGAGGAGAACCACGAAGAAAAGCCGGAGTTCGGTAAGTAACTTCTAAAGCTAACCCAAGCTAACGCTAACGTTAAGTAACGTTCAACGCTAGCTTAACTGTGTTTGGATTAATGTAAACGTAAACGATGGTTGCTATAAATCAATCTTACTTGTGGGATGTTCTATTTAGCGTTACTGTGACAGCAAACTGCTATTTGTTTTATCACGCGTTAAATCCTGGCGAGCTGCTTAACAAAACTATGATATCAGCCGAGCAAGCAAGCAAACTTCTTCTTTCTGCATGAACAAACGCTGTTCTATTAGGTCGTGTATGACTGTCGTTGCCTCTCCGTGTCATCCAGATTTTCTGAACTCCGTGCTGTCAGACTTTGAGGTACTGCCATTGTCAGGCCTTCAGCTACACTCCGTAAGGAAGAGGGACGTCCACACCCAGTCCCACCTGGAGCGTCTGGTGAGCTTCAGAGCACTACACAGGTACAGCAGCGCCCTTACGTCTGAAACAAAGCTACCTCTGAGTAACAATAGTTGTGAAATTTGGAGTAATGTTTAAGGCTAAGTTTACATTTTTAAGTCTCTACTAAAACAAAACTAATGCTTATTCATATGTGGATACTGGTTGTTATAGTAATTTCTTCTGTTTGTGATGTTTATGAAAAGATATTTTCCAAAGTGACTAATGTAAAAACAACTGACATCTGCTGACAACAAACTGTCCCACGTCTGTAGGGGTGGGTTAATCAGCATCCAGTCTCAGCTGAGCAAACAGAATAAATGATCAGAAGTAATTAGCCTAAACAAAACACTAAATTAACATATTGAATATCTAAAATTAAAATATGAGTGGGATATTTCTGTCAGTCTTTTTCTTATCATTCGCCTGAATCTGTCCTTGTCAAAGTTTAGATTGGCATTATATCTTTTGACTAGCCTTCCTCCATGTTGTGTTTGTGTGGTCATGTTACATGCATATGTTGTGGCATGTATGAAAACACTTCATCATGCAGCTATATTGTCATTATGCAATATGACGGATTTTTATAATGGGGAGGAATTAACACATTTAAAATGGATTATACAATATAGCACAGCCCTACCATGAAGTGATTTTATAGTTTTACAAGCAGAACTGAAATGAAAACTTGTCAAGCACTAAATGTAATGACAAAACACTAAGTGTAGCATTCAGTTTTATTCTTTTAAATTTAGATTTAAATATGAATTTATTGATGGCTGCTTATATTAGAATAACGTTGCTTAAAATTTATACATACCTTATTATTTTAACAGAATACTGAAACAAATGTAAATGCAACACAAAAAGAAGACAAAAATCTCCTTGGCTTACTGAAAAGTGTCATGTTTAGGTAACACTTAACTCTTTTCTTTTCGACTCCAGGAATTTCAAGCTTTATTTGACCACCAACACAGAACTTTTCTCTGACAACTTCAAAGCTGTGTTCATTGATAAACATGGGAGGGAGGAGAACTATGACGTTCAACTTCATAACTATTTCACTGGACATGTTGTTGGTGAGTGGATGGAAGAAGATGTTTTTAAAAATACTATAATATCCCGGGACCTGCATCTTTCTGAGTCTTAGTTTGCAATAGCTAGGATAAAGAATTGCTTTTTAAACACTTTAACCCATTACGACTGCATGCAACATGTGCGTGTTTAATTTGACAAACTTTGGTCAAGTAATTTGTGCCAGCAGTAACTAAAACGTTGGGCTGATGATGATGGTGCTTTATTCAGATGATACTGACTGACATAATAGCACACTAATCTATCTGTGCATGCATTTACTTAATTAGGATAGCTACTTTATACGTGTAAGTCTTGATTGACTCTGATATTAATGTTGTTTTGTGTTTGCAGGAGAGGAGAATTCGCGTGTGCAGGCACACATAGATGGACATGATTTTTCTGCTCACATTCTAACCGATGAAGCCGAGTATAATGTAGAGGTAAGCAATCATTGTTGTTTTATATAATTCAGATAGAAAGGTTGCGAGTGGTTACCTTTTTTGTGAGAATGGCACCCCTTCACTGATTACTTCCAAAAATATTAACTGACTGCACTCCAGGAGTTTTGTATGCAGCAGCATTTATTTTGATAATACTTCTCTGCACAACCAAATTTTCTACTAATTTATAGAGAGTGCTTGATTGTGATTTTCTATATACTTCTTTCTAATACTGGATGATTTATGCTTATTTTTTATTTCTACAATCAGTTTTGCTCTGATCATTTTATCATTATGAAAGGTTACTTTAGGTGCAAGCTGCCTGATTTACAGTACAGTAGCTACCTTGAGTCAATGATTTTGCTGAAAGTCTTACCTAGCAATGAGCATACATTATTTTCACAGCAAAAAAATGTTTGTCCTGGTATTTGAAAGCAAAACATGCAATGCATTTCATCATTTGCACTTTTGACACACATCTGCTACTCAATACGTATTGCTAATGCTTTTTAAATTTACTAAACCATGTGTTTTTTTGTCTTCTTGTGTTTCCGCACTTGTATTTATATCTGCATTTTCCTCTCTTTCTGTCTTTCTGTCAACCATTCTTCTCTTTCTTGTAACGTCTCTCTTACTCCTGTCTTACACCACTTTTTTGGACCATCCAGCCCCTGTGGAGGTTTCTGGACTCTCCATCTGATGGCAGGTTGCTGGTTTATCGGTCTGATGACATAAAGAATCTGAGCCGCATCATATCTCCGAAAGTCTGTGGTTATGTCCATGCAGAGAATCTTCTTCCACAGACTGTTGAGAGGGAGTGGCAGGAAAAGGGTAAGCTGTACTGTCCATTTCCCTCACTAGGGGAGGGGAGTCTTTTTTTTTGAGTTTGTCTTTTGAAAATCTCTATGAGGAAGATGGAACATATAAGGTTTGGAGATAACAAATGTGGTGTTGCCTAGGCTCTGTGCTGTTTGTGGATTGTAAAGACTAGATAAAAAAAGAGTAGGAGGTTGGCAAATGTTTAAGGTGGAGAGAAAGGAGGCTGTAGTAGCGAGACAAAGGATGTGGGTGTTACATTCTGTAACAGTCACTTTAATAAAAGCCTTTTTATCTGTACAGCCGAGCCGATCTTATGCACACAGAACATTCCTGACAAGTGGGTATTATATAAAAAACATATGTCTTTTGATATTTTCTTGTGCTGCTTTGAAAATGTAAAGCATATAACAGTGATGACATATTAGAGGATATATTTAACACTGCTCCCACTGGCTCTTGGTTGAAAACACTCGGGAAGATGAGTTGAGGTGAAGGTTCTTACGGAGGAGGCATTAAAATTCATGGAGGCTCTGCTGCCCATTGAGATGACTCTGAGTCGCTGTGGAAGCCAGAGCATCCCACACCCACAACAACACTGTTGAGCCAAGTACTGTATATGTTGTGATGTAATGTTCAAATGGGATGTCTTCCTGTTGTGCCTTTCTGTTATTCTTCAAGTAGGTTTGATGTATGAAGTTATGACGCCTTTCTCCAGGATTGCTGAATATCAAATTTCAATATAGTGAGTGGTAAAAGTACATAAATACATGCTTCCAACTCCCTAATTTGGAACCGTAATATGTGATGCTCAAGTCCTGGGGTTCGTGGATGACTGCCCTACCAACTGAGCCACTGGCACACTATATTTAGATTTACAGTTATTATAGTGGGAGAACTTGTGTAACAATTGCATTTGAAGTAAAATTTGTACTTTCCGTGCATCCACATATTTCAGTAAAATTCTCCTTTTTTTCCAACAAAGTTTAAACTCAATATTGCTGAAGTAACGTTTTGCATGAGGATTGCTTAATGTATTAGGGACAGTGAAATTATGTGGTGAAGACCACTGAGTTTACCAAAGACCCACTGCTCAAGTTAGATATTAGAACTATGTTAGCACTATATTAGAACTAAGTTAGAACTATGTAAAATCAGTTTTAGTATATTCTTGCTGCCACATCTAGTTGTCACAATATACACCTTTTTCAAATTATTATGTACTTTTTCACATTATCATTTTGTACTTAAACAAACTCTAGTTTAATTCTGACTTGAAGAACCATGGTTGCTAAATATGAAAATAAGGACAATTAACAATGGGATATTGGTGCATGGCCTCATTGTTTAACTTATTGATGTCTTCATGTATCTACTTTTATGTAAATTTAGCCTTGACTGATATATTTGAAAATGTATTTCCTATGTCCCTGTGTCTTGTAGAGTACCACCACAGAGAGAAGAGACAGGTCACTGCATCCAAGAAGAATACCTGTCCATTGCTGCTGGTTGCAGATTACCGCTTCTTCAAACACATGGGCCGTGGACAAGAGAGCATTACTCTAAATTACCTGGTCTGATTTTATTTTGATTTACTCCTACATACAAAGCTTAGTTCAGTAATGCAGAAAGAATTCAGCATGTAAAGGTTTAACTTACATCCATAGGGTAGTAAATTAAAGGAAATGGAAGAAGAAAGATTTTTACACCAAAGTCACAATCTATTATTTATAATCATTATTTCTGTTATACCCATTATCTTACCATGTCATTTTGTTTTCTCACTTCAGATTGAGTTGATAGATCGAGTTGATGACATTTATAGGAACACGACCTGGTCTGATGACTTGAAAGGCTATGGTGTCCAGATCCGTCAGGTGTGTACATCTAAATATTAATTCTGGACCAATTTATGGCACTTCTACATCAAGCTACGCTGCTCTCTGCCGTGTAATAGCTTTGTTTTGTATAGTGTCCTTCCTGGAAGTGAAGCTGAGAATAATGCAGTCTCTCAGTGAGTTTGAGAGCAGCATTTTTATGAGCAACTGAAAGCTTTTGTGTTTGTCTCGTGGGGTAATTAAATTTTTTCCACAGGTTTTGGTAAAGAATGGAGACTCTGTTTGTCATAACACCAGTCTTGGGTTTCCTTACTGAAGAGATATGCATTAATTTAGCTACTCAAGAGTTATTGTGCAATCTTCTTCACCGTTGATGTCAAAACGTAGTCTAACTTTTAACACCAAAACATTGAGGAAGAATTTCTATGGTTTAAAACATAAATCCCAAAACATGATGTTGAATTAATAACACATTTTCTATAGGTCTGAGATTAGGCCACTTCTAACAACCTGTTGCAATCCAGTTTATTTTTATTTAACTTATAAATCCTTCAGAGAAATAAATTCTTTGTGCTTTCTGCATTCTAAAATTTTGAGGGTTTTTTTGTTTTTTTTTGTTGCAGCAGGTACTACAAATTCAAATCAGCCAGCATGCTAAGTTTTAGTTAAATGCTTAAAATTGTATTATTCTGTAATAATACATGAAGAATTGTTCATTATTGGTGTCCTTTGGTCATTGTACTCAGATCATCATCAACAAGGAGCCTACAAAGCCTTCCCCAGAGCAAGCGCGGAATGGCTGGGTCCATTATAACATGGAGAACAGCCCTGTGAAAGGAAAAGAGGTCTGGGATGTGAAGAAACTTCTAGAGGTAGGAAAAGGAGATAATCTTTATTATTTGGAATGTTAATGTTCTTGGCTTTTGTGTTCTGCATATCAATAAATAAAAAATGTATAATGTTGGTAGTTAACAGTTCTTGTATCACTCAGCAATTCAGCTCCGACATAGCTGACAACGCCTCCACAGTGTGTCTGGCTCATCTGTTCACCTACCAGGATTTTGATGAGGGCACACTGGGGCTGGCCTATGTCGCCCCCTCCAAACCTAATGCCCTTGGTGGCCTCTGCCCAAAAGGTAAGGACACATGTGTTTGTGGCAAAATGGCCTTGCTTTGATAAGTTAAACAGTAAATACAGTACGTTCAGCTACATCATTTAACATATTACAATATCAGTAAAATATTTTACAAAGTTACCTTGTGTTGCTTGTCGGTCACCAAGGAGACCATCTATGTTTCTGTGTCATAGAATCTGTCAGAGTCATTGAAAGTGAAAGTGTGAGACTGCCAGTAGAACTATTTACAATTTAAAGACTGTGACTCTGTCATTTATTGATTGTATCATTTTGTAGCTTACTATCCATCTCAGTCTGTCAAGAAGCCCAGTTACCTCAACACAGGGTTGACCAGCACCAAGAACTATGGCAAAACTATCCTCACAAAGGTCTGTTTTATCCTGTTCAATCATCACCTTCGACAAAACTTAGTATGCTTCCACTGTTTTTCTTCCAGAATGTTGTGCAACGTGCCGATTGTGGAGTAGACACCTTTTTGTGTAGCTGTTAGGAGTAATTATTTCAACCCAGTTGCACACCTCACGTATCAGTGCATTGCTTGCTCCTCTGCTCAGTTAACAGTAAAGTATCAAAGCATTAATCTGAGATAGAAAATTATAAAATACATATTTTATAGACAGTGAAATCATTTATGAGTTAACCAAGGAATATTTCTTTTGAATAGTCTATATATGATGTCAGTCCTGTATTTGTTGCTGGAGTAAATATGGCGTGTTTTGTTATATCAGGAGGCAGATTTAGTGACCACTCATGAGCTGGGCCATAACTTTGGAGCAGAGCATGATCCTGACAACATCCCTCATTGTGCACCCAGTGACGACCTAGGAGGGAAGTTTGTCATGTATCCTATTGCTGTGAGTGGAGACCACGTCAATAACAAGGTACAGACCGATCAAAAATGGTAACATGAACGTACAACAGAAGCATAATGATCCCACAACTAGTAAATAGACAACAAACTATTTTATCAGTTAAGATACATTGAGTTAATGATAAAAAGTGTAATATGAAGTGCAAATATTTCTAAATGAGCTGCTCCTACAGAGTTTTAGCTAAGTGAGTCATAGTAGTTCTTGTAAAATATAATGACAAACAGTAAAGGTATTGTACCTTTTGAACAGCAAATATGCAGGATAAAGGTAAAATACAGGTTTTTATGTGATGTTACTTTTTCTGCACTTCTTTATCTGCGAGGGATAAAACTAAATTTTATGTATAGAATAGAAAAACACATAAAGGCTGTAAAAACCATTAATCTGTGAATCTGAGTTGTTTTATCAAAAAACAGAAACAAAAAGAATGTGCTCTTAGTTAATGTCTAACCCATGTACTTTCCGTTCCCCCTTACAGCGTTTCTCCAACTGCAGCAAGACATCCATAGAAAAGACGTTGCGTCAAAAGGCTCCTTTGTGCTTCACGGAGAGAAACAGTAAGGTATGTGGGAACTCCAGAGTGGAGGATGGGGAGGAGTGTGACCCAGGGCTACTCCACCTCAATGACGACCCGTGCTGCACAGCTGACTGCAAATTCAAAATTAGTTCACAGTGCAGGTATGAGTCTGAAAGACACAAAAAACACTGTCATCATACATCCTTGTACAAACATCAGCTTAATCAGTTGAGCTAAAGATATTAGAAATTGTTTTGAGTCACATATACCTGACTCTCTTCTCTCTGCAGTGACAGAAACAGTCCTTGCTGTAAGAACTGCCTGTTTGAGCAGAAAGGAACAAAGTGCCAGGAACCCATTAATGCTACCTGTAAAGGCACAGCTTACTGCAAAGGTGATCGCCCCTTGCTGGTCTAATATAAATACTGCAGCAAACACCAGGAGGATATTTACAGCACTTTTCTAACTGACAAATATATTTTAACCTTTCTTTCACATCCTAGGAAACAGCAGTGAATGCCCACCCCCTGAAAACGCAGCAGACAACACTATATGTGTTGATAATGGCCAGTGTTGGAAAGGGGAGTGTCAACCTTTCTGTGAGGCCAAGCAGCAGCTTAAGTCATGTGCCTGCAATGGTAAGAACCTGTACTGGTAATTTGTTACAGGATCAGGGGGAATGTTTGCAAGAGGTGACACTAATAAAAGCTTGAAATGGATTGTGTGAATAATATTATGAGTCTCAGCAGTTTGAGATAGCAAATAAGAGTAGTATGAAACAGAACAAAAAAAAGGCTTATTCAACTCCTGGAAAGTTTAGATTTAATAGGTTTTTCTATATGGCAGTGGTTCGTTAAAAGAAGATGAATAATGTTGACATGCAATCAGCTAACATGTTGCTGTGTTTTGCTTGGTGGTATCTGCATGAATCTGTTCTGTTTGAATCACTGTTCCAAGAAACAAACTGATGTATAACTAAACTATGATTTATCCTGCTTCCAGAGACTGATAACTCCTGCAAAGTATGCTGCAGGGATAAAGATGGTAAATGCTCTCCCTTTATCCAGAGCAATGGCAGTTGCCTTTATCTTCGCAAAGGGAAACCCTGCACTGTGGGCTTCTGTGATGGGAGTGTGAGTCAACAAAACTTTTATATTTTTCCTATATCTTTATAACTTTTATATTATTCCTAATCATGTTTAGGCTTCTATTTTTAGGTCTCTTAAAATTACATGCATGTTACAATAAGTTTAGTGATTTTGCTGAATTGGGATGTTTTGAGCATTTCAGTTTTCTGTTAAAACAGGGAAAGTGCATGAAGCAGGTACAAGATGTGATCGAGAGGTTGTGGGATTTTATTGACAAGCTGGACATTAACACATTTGGTAAGTCAGTTACAGTAGGCTGCTCTTAACTTTTAACGAACATAGCAATGCAAACTACTATGAAACATTTCCAAAAGCACTTAAAAAAGGAGGATTGATTGTTTATATTGTTTATGACTATTACAACACGGTGAAGTGCAAACTCAGGTTGTCTGTTTTTGTCTGTACTATTGTTACCCCACTCCATTAGGGAAGTTCCTGGCAGATAACATAGTGGGCTCAGTCTTGGTGTTTTCGCTCATCTTTTGGATTCCTCTTAGTATCTTGGTTCACTGTGTGGTAAGAAACTATCATACATCAATTTAAACTAGTTACCAGTGTCTTTGTGTACCATTGAACCACTGTTTTTGGATTACATAGCTGAACTTAATCTTCTTTACAAGTTACAAAAGTTCTTGTACTTTGTCAAGTGTTGACAGTGCTGCGCCTGTTTGTTTGTTTGTTTGTTTTTTTAGGACAAACGACTTGACCAACAGTATGAGGAGAACACAAAATCTATCTACTACCCTCCAAGTGTAAGTCCCCCACCTCTCATATGATCACTTAGTATCCTGTGCATTAGAATTGTTGCCAAACTAACCAAACTAATTCAATTCCATGTTAATTAAGAGAGTTTGTTTTTTTTCACATTTTTGTCTCCTTGACATGTGCTACTACAAAAACTTTCACAGTCTACCTAATATTCCCCAGACAGTGCTGCATTGGCTTAGAGTTTAAATGGTATGAACTAGTCTCAGGTTATGTCAGTAAGGGCCTCACTGTCACTGCTGGGTTCAAGCTCCAAATGACTTGTCCATCACTCTCTGCCTTGGCCCTTTTCATTCTCATTGGAACTGCAGCAGATGGTGGAAGTATGTAGTAGAGCTCCCGCCATAGGTGAGTGCGTGTGGCGTGGCTTGGTGTTTTAATGCGTTGCCATGGAGTCCATGATGATGCATGGTCAGTGACCCACGTTTGTGATACTCTTGCAGTCACTTACTCCTTGATGTAATCACTGATCTAACTGCACATTTCCAGCCCTGAAACTCACCTGTCTTTCACATGAGAGATAAAGTGAGAGTGGCTCAAAGTTAAAGTAGACGTTTAATGTGACTGAAAAGATGTAAGTGTGTTCCTCTGCACAGATGTCATCAACGCAGAGTCATTATGTGATCAGAAATTACCTCAAGAAAGCAAGTTTGCATTTTAGGAGTATTCAAACAGAGAGAGGACAGAACAGGTTGCACTTTGTTGTCTTTTGTGAAATCAGATGCAGTGTGTGTCAACATTTTAAGTTTGCATCTGCTGCTGTTCAAAGCCACAGCAAGAAGATGGTGATTGATTAGGTGATTGTTTCTTTTACCTTTTACCTATTCTTTTTTGTTTGTAATAACTGTCTGCACTGTGTTACGTCCTTCTTATAGGTTTGATTGGAAACGTGGAGACTGAGGCAACATTCCTCTAAAGACTTTCCTCACAGCCCACAGTTTTGACTTTCAAAAACAGAAAAAGTACTAGAGCAACTAAAGACTAAAGTTGCAGTGAAGCCTTCTTGTATGCATGATATAGCCCTGATGCCTCTAAATGGACTGTAGCCAGTAGTACACCTGTTTGACAAATGTGCACTGTGAGAAAAGTTTTGTTTTACTCATTCTCACTTTTTAGGGAGCATTAGTGATATTAATAGAGACTGAGATATATTTTTTTTTTCTGAGTGTTACTGAGTTTCATTTTAGGTATCATGGAAATAACATGAGTGATAATAAAACAGTCTGAATTATAAATTATATTATAAAGTTCAGGAGAAATAACTGGTTGTCTGATTTTAACAGAATGTAGTAAACAGGGAATGAACCTCACCTCAGTCAAAGACAGTTTTTGATGTCCTTCTGTCTCACATGTTGCTTTTATTCTTCAGAGTCAAGAAATTCTGAACAACCTCGAGTCAGCATCCGTGCGCATCGTCAAACCTCCTCAACCTCCCTCCTTCTCCGGCGGCCGGATCGCGCCCTCCTCCCTGCCCCTGCAGCATCAGCAGCTGAGCCAGGTCGGGGCCCCGTCCGCGGCCAGCAGCAGTACCATGGCCCCCGGTCCGAGCTATGGCCTCACCCCGGACAGCGCAGGGGGGCTACGGATGACCACCATCCAGGAGGACCCCAGCAGCGACTCTCACCTGGGAGAGGACGGCCTGGTGGACGATTTCACAACCGCAGGAGCTTGCTCGTCGGTTACGAAGTCCTCCTACGAGGATCTGACAGAAAGGAACCCGTCAGCCAGGGACCGGCGGCGCCTCAAGAGGCAGGACTGCATTGACAGTAAAGAGACTGAGTGCTGAGAGTAAACATCCAGCACTTTTTGTTTGAAAGCACCAACATGTACATGCAACTTGATGTGTTTTATGAAACATGCTAACACGTAGAATTTTTCTTCTTACAACTCACAGACAGCACCTCAGATTTGCTGTTTGTAGTTAAATACAGGCTTTTAGGCAACACTGGGAGATTGGAGAATGCCTGTGGTAATAAATGAACTGTGGAGCAGTTCCCCACGCATGTTGTAGATTCTAATTATTTTGTCATAACCCAGTAGCTTTATGGGTTTTCTGATTATGCAGGTATTTTCAAGAACCTTAGATGAACACTGATTGCAAACCTCATTACCAAAAAAAGTTGGATCTCTGGAAATGTGGTTTATATATTGATCCCAAGGCTTTGTTTTATTTCCACCATGACGTGGACCAAAAGTTAAAAAAAATAAGAAATAAAATTACATTAACATCTTCAGCATTTTATTTTCCCCACTAAATGTTTGTGAACTAAGTACTGATATTATTTATGTTGTGGAAGTGGTTATTTTCCTATTAAAGGAAACATTTAAGTATGATATGTGAAGGTGAACACTGAACTGTTAAATCTGTCATAGCTGCACTTGAAGTATTTTTTTATATCACTGGAGAATTGAATTTAGTCTTGTACTCAGTGTATTGTATCTCATCAGTCATTTTAAATATTGGAGGCTTGTATATTTTCCCCATTTGTACTAAAGGTTTTAACGCTGTGCAGTATTACATGGTTTTATGTTATATTGTGTAAAACGTAAGTCATGATGTCATTGTAACATGGTGCCTTTTCTGATTTTTGTGCCTAACTGTTCCAGAAAAAACACAGGAACATTCCTAGTAAATCAACATGAATCTGGAATTTCCCCAGTTTAATTTTAAAAGAAACTGCCTGAGGTGTACAAATGTTATTTTTCTGCTTGATTTTCTGTCTGTTATGTGGGTTATATGCACCTCTCTTATTGGATGCTTTCTCACCACTGTTGGCTGCTGTTACATGTTAAACTTGTTTTAAGTGGTAGGTCAAAACATAAATTACTGTCACATTAAAATTGCAGTATAGATGTGATCTGTGAAGCTGATCTGTATCCTATAATCTGATGTGTATATTTTTAATATTTTAGTGCATATAAAGTTCCTTTTTTAAGTTTCCTGCTTGCATTATGTCCACAACTTAAAATAAAAAATCTTTATTGTGCATTAAAACATCATTACATGGTCTTATATTCGAAATACTGGCAAACACAAATCACAGCTGCTTCATGGAATGAATGCAGTCCAGTGTCATGCTCTTGACATTTTCCCCCCTTAAACAACTATCCACCGACCTCTTCTTCACTTGTCACAGAGCAGGCTGGTCTCAGGGCTCTTTGGATCTACGTCTCCCCAGTAAGGCAAGATGAATGGCAGGTTTGCTACACGTCTCTCTAACAGCCCCCACAGGTGCTGGGCCACAAACTGGTTTCCCTTCTCTGAGAGGTGGAGCCCATCAGAAAGGTAGACAGTGTAGTCCTGTAGAGCAGAGAACAAAATCAAGTCATTTGATTCAATTAATCACTTGTCAAACCATTGATGGGAATTTGTCCTTTTTTGTTTTAATAAAAGTACTACATTCATTGTATGTACACTATTCCTTTAGCATTTACATTTTTGATCCAACAGATACAATTATTTCTCAACTGGTATAAAAACATGAAAATATGGTAATTTCCTATGACATTTTCAAGTCATCTGCAAACTCAAATACCTGAAATTAAAAAACAAAACCAATGTTCTCTAAGCTACTGTCACAAAGAACAGCAACAGCTACTGATCCTCACCTGTCCATCTTTTTGCATGAGTGTCCAAAGGTCTAACACATCTGTGCCACACTGTCTAGCAGCCTGGACACACGCCTGAGCATACTGCCCTGCTAGAGAATTGTGGCGATTAAGTGGACATCCTGAAAGAGACATAAAGAAGGGGCTGTTGTAAGTCTGCAGTCTGAAAATATATCTGTGACAAGAAAACAACAAGAGATTTTTTTTTTTTTTATTATGTAACCTTTGAGAATGCACTCCTTCTCCCAGGCTGGCTCATGAATAGGTGGAGGGGTGATGAAGATAACTTTGTCTCCTGACAGTCCAGCTGAAGATAAAAGCCTGCTGATCTCCTTCAGGTTTTCTGAATACTCCTGCAGAGGAATGTGCTGTTGAGGGTTTTTATCTGATCAGATGAAAAAAGAAAATAATAAAAAAAAACATCACACAAAAATGATAAATCATTGGTGACAGGATATGAATATTGGGAACATCAAGACAAACAATTTTATATTTTCTAAAACTCAGTGTACAGCGTGCTAAATCTGTCCAAGGAGGAGAGGTCTAACTAATAAAGAAATACAATTAAATACCAGATGGTTGTGAGACAGCACCACAAAGCATAAAATAAAATAATTAACATTCTGAAATGTTTAATTTTATAGACTAAATGTAATTAACACTAGGTAAAAGTTAATGGGCCTTTTTAACACAGCATATTGTTTTGGTTCTGGTACTAAAATATGGTGTTTTTACTGTACACTAACACGAGCAAAATCAGTACACAAAATCTGAGCTTAGTACTAAAGTAAACTAATACTTTATGCAATTAATATGCAAAATAGAACAGGTGCATGGCTAAAATCTATAACTGATTAGTTTCTTTTAACGCAGAAGTCTTCTCCTGAGCCAAAGAAGACAAGATGAATTTGCGGGAAAATACATAGCTCTACTAAAGACCAGTTTTGTCAGTGAAACTGTACCTTCTAGTGCACAGTCATTGGCTCCAAAGAAGACAGTGACAGCAACTATGTTACTGTCTGCAGAGTTTTGATTGTTAATGAGGCGAGGAAGAATTATCTTGGCCCATCTGGAGTTGTAGCCAGACAGCCCTCTGTTTACAACATCACACTTTCTGGAGGGAAAATAAAAACCGAAAAAGTAAAAGAAGCAGTAGTTTGGCTTCTTACCCGACATCCTGCATACACGAAACAAAATTCATTAAGTCTCACTTTAGTTCATGACTCTACAGACAGCTGCTAGCAAAATCTTAAGAATCTATGGTTAATTAGATAAGAACTTAAACAAACAAACAAAAGCAAATACATGAGAGGTACTCACCTTGCAAGTTTGTTAGCTATTTCTGCACCCCAACCATTGGTTTGGAACGAAAACTGTAAGAAACAAAAGGGTTGACATTAAACTTTTGCTAGCAAGCTAGCAGCACTAATTAGTGAGCAAACTAACTGAATATAGCGGAGAAATGCAGAATACTACAATCTTTAAGATAGTTTTAAACGCAGGAGCTAACCTGGGTGATGGAGTCCCCGAATAAAATCACTTTAGGCCATATTACTGTTTTGGACATTGTAAAACTGAAGGTAAGAACTGCCTGTGCAGATTAAAACAGAACTTCCGGGAGGACGTATTACGTTCTTCTTCTTTCCGTTTTTTTGGTGGATTGCAAACCAACGTAAAGGAAACGTATTACGTTTCACAATAAAAGCCTTCACATGATCACTGTTCTTTAATCTTAGATATCTAGCAAAAATATTTTATGTATTTTATGTGTCTTTGTAGAATTACAAAATTATAAAAAGATGGGTTGTCCTCAGTGTTGTCATTTATCTCTCTTTACCATCTATTCATTTATTTTTATTATTCATTTTTAGTGGCTGGAATTAATCTTTTAAACAGTTTTTGTGTGATGTAGAAACACACTCCACACTCACTGTAATTACTGGAAAAGTGTGACTAAAAATAAGATACGGTAAGACACTGAAGATCAAAAGTGTAATCGTAATACTAACAATATACAGTACAACTAAAGAGGTGAGACACAGTAGATAAAGTTTGTGCGTGAACTGCATGAAATGGACAGGTGCTTTAAAGCTGACAAAAAAGATACTGCATGAATCACTCTACGTTTATATCATGTAATATTTGCCTTGCTTCCTGCATATTGACCGCTGGGGGGCGCTGTAGTGGAACGAGCCTCTCTCAGCTACTCGGAAATCAGTTTTCTTCCTGTGCTCGTTGTAAACATGGCGGAGGTCAGGTTGCGGTTTGGAAGGGGAGTCTACGGATTTGCACGTAAACCATGTAACCGTAACCTCTTGGGATGCCAAAATAAGGCAAGTAAAAATGCAGTAGAGGATTCTTGTCTGTCGTCTGGGTTTCTGTTGGATGATTATCAAAATCTCCACCTGCGTGGAGCTGAAAATGCTGCGGACACACCGACCGTTGGGTTTTGTAATGACAGTTGCACAAGAGGAACAGACAGCAATGTCTATGACAAGAAAAATGTAGCTGACTGTTCATCTTACTTTGGACTTGAAGCATATTCACTTTCTCGCCAGACTCGGGCTCCGTTACGAAGGACTTTGTTTGTCCCCAGCTCTGCCCTTCGACCACAGGGCCTCAGCAGTCCGTATTTGTGTTGCGGACATGGACGGTTGTGGTTCAGCAGGGCGTACAGCGGGAACGGAACGAGATCTGAGCCACTTTACAAAACCAAAACAGGCTATTATGAAATCCTGGAGGTGTCACCTTCTGCCACTCAAGCACAGATAAAAACCGCCTACTACAAGCAGTCTTTCATCTACCACCCGGACAGAAACTCTGACAGTGAGGTGGCCACCACTCGCTTCTCTGAAATCAGCGAGGCCTACACGGTGCTGGGTAGCAAGGCACTGAGGAAGAAATATGACCGGGGACTGTTGAGTCAGTCAGACCTTACCGGCACAGCCAGACCCTCCGCCAAGGACGCCACCGGGAGCTCCACGAAACAGCAACCGGAGAGCAGGCGCTCTGTAGTGGGCCAAGATATCCGAGGAGGCCTCTTTGATTTTGACATGTTTTACAAGTCCCACTACAACGAGCAGCTGCAGAGACAAAGAGGCATCAAAGACCGCAAAGAAGAGATGCTGAAGATGAAAGAGGAGAAGGTGGGAGATGACCAGCTGAGCAGGTTGCTGGAGATGGGAGTTGGGGTGCTGCTGGTTTTAGGTCTGGGTATAATACTCAGCTTAAAATGAAATTCATCCACATAACAGAGGTGGAGGAAGAAATCATCTTCCTCTTAAATCTTAATAGAAATCTTCTTAAACTCTCAACACATGTTTCTGTGTAAGGAGACATGAACATGTAAACGCCAGTGAAATACATCATCTTTCAGTTTGTGTCGAGTCTGTGCAATAGTGCAGTTTTAGATACAGTAGATCACACTGTCCTCCTGCAAGTTCCCAGCCAAAGACTAAACGGGTATGTCCATAGAGCTGTAACAATTAGTTGAGCTCAAGAATATGAATCGAGTCAACTGGTATGATAATCAGTTCATTGTTGAAGATATTTTTCTAGAACAAATGCCAAACAATGTGCTAATTGTTTAATAGGTTTTCTTTGTTGTGTGGGGTTTGCACTCATCTAATTATGATACTTTGGGCATTTTCATGATTTGCTGGTGTTTTATAAACCATATGATTGATCAATACAGAAGAACTTATAATTTCAAGAAAAAACAATAACATACCACAGGACCTCTCATTATGTGGATACACTATTCATTAGTTGTTGTTTTTTTTGTAAAACAAATTGGAAAATCTCCAGACATCACTGTCTCATGTTTCATTCTGCACTGTTGCTGTATTGCTCTGTCACTTGTATTACCATTCACATGACACCCAGCAGAAATTCAAGCATGTTGTCCACGTGTCATCACATTGGAAAAACTGAAGAACATTGGTTGACTCACAACCTGATATAAGGTTCAACTCCTTTGGCTTTTATAAAGTCATCCGTTGAGCAGATTTCTTTATTTTTAGTGATAAAGTTTAGATTATGGTCTATTGCTATTTATGAAATATTTGTAGCAATGTACTGTAAGTCCTGTACTGTACTGTAGTTAAAGAAAATGTGCCTTGGACGATATTTATTGGAGAAGTCAATTGACAGATTATTAACAAATAAAGACTTTATCATCAGTTACTCTAGTCTTTCTCTTCTGTTTATATTCTCCAACAATCTTAATTAACACTGATTTAAAATCTGAATAGAATTGCCAAGATAGTTAAAAATGAATATAACTGAACAGGATACAGTAACCGTAGTGTTTTAAACATTATACAGTAAACATTTAGTGCGTTAAGAAATTCACATCACAGGTAAAAGTAAACACAAATCTGTCAAATCAGTGCACATTAGTAATGACAGATAAAACACACAGAACATTAAAACACAAACAGTTAACTTATTAAATATAAAATAATTAAAAGTGCTTTCAATAACAAAAAAAAAAGACAATAAAACCTATTAAGTGCTATGTATAGAGCTTATTCATTCTGTTTCATGGTGGTTCTATGGCCTCAAGCAAATCGGAGTAAATCGGTAAAAGGCCAGTCTCTTTTCATTTTGGATTCACAAAGTGGGACAAGCATTGGCTGTTGAGGCCTTTAGCTGCACCAAACCAGACCAGGCATAAATTAAACATAGATCAATCAGCTGCACTGTGATTTTTTTGTCAAAAGTACGTGGAGTAAAACTGTGAAATAAAATACTTTTCTGGTAGTGTAGAAGTATGGATGTAAAACTAACTTCTTAGACAACTGGCTATGATTCTGAGGAGTGCATGTTTTCCAGTTTTTACCACACAAGTACAAGCTCGTTGTTAATTTTCGACACAGTTTCTGTATCTGACGTAACTAAAACTCTGTGTCTAACTGGTGATGCAGAGACATCTGCAGACCTGCAGGCTCGTCTCCATCCTCAGATAACAGGATTGAGGGCATCGTAGAGCCGCTGCACCGCCAGCTCTACCATTTCTCTCAGGGAGTCGTCCTCTGTGCATTCATCATCATAGCACACAGACTAATGACAAGAGAGAAAGTCAATGAGAAAGAGCAAAAAACAACACAGCAACAAATACAGCGATGTGTGTCTTAGTGTGTCAGGATGAAAGCTCCTCACCCGTGTTTCACAGCAAATGTGAACCGTCTTTCTATCTACTGTCACAGACATGTTTTTACCATCATTGAAATCCACACATTCTTCTCCAAACATGTCCCTGAGGACAAAAAAATGGACAAATAAAGACTAATTCTGTTTATCTTCTGAATGTAATTTCTGTTAATTACTTTGTATTGCACTCAAACCATGTACACAATGTTATACACAGGTTAGCATAGATATGTTGTAGCACTCACTGCAACATGACTTCCAGTCGAGTTTGGAACACATCCATGTCCATAATGGTACTCTGGGTCTCCATGACTGTTAGTAAGACAGAGTGAATCACTAAATTGTCTCACTCAAGCCCTGCAGACACTAACAAAACTGACATATGTTTATACATGGTCAAACTGACCTTTCTGAGCCTTTGGGTTCGACTGGACTTCCAGCACTACGGTGGTCACAGCATCAGCATACATGTCATTGAGAGGGTTGGCAATCCACTGAAACAGGACAGCAGATATTCTGAACTAGCTTTCAATTTTGTATTTTTCTTTGTGAAAATTTTATTTGTATCATAAGCCAATGGTCTAAGCATTGAAGCACCTTTATCTACTGCAAAGATGTTTGACCTCAGTATAGGCCAGGATGCATAAATGATGTGACCTGACCGCTCACCTCTAGCAGCACCATGCCGGCCGTATGGATCAGAGTGATGTTTTTGAAGACTTTCAAAGTGTTCTTCTCAGTTCCATCCAGCTCTTCCACGTCACCTAACACAGAGACAAAAACAGTTAGTGTAAATTCATATCTAGTGACAGCAAAATCAGCAGTTTAGTTTAGTAACACGGCAGTCTTACTAGTGAGGTTCCTCAGGTGGCAGACAAGCAGTGAATAAGGTCCACTGAAGGGGATGGCCTGCGTCTGTTTCACTGTGCTCATGGCCAGCTCTGTGTACGCTGCAAAACAGGTTATTACATGATGCCTTGCTGTACAGGGGGGTCCTGTGCTGCAGGATGGAGGATTTGGAAAAGTGCAGGTGACTTACTAGACAAGTCTGAGGGATTGAGGATGTGGTAGTTGAAGTTCTTCTTCACCAATATGCCTGACACCCTTTGACCTTGAACACACTTCTCATCAGCCAAAGAGCCCATCACCTAAGAGGAAAAACTGTTTTTAGTGTGTATCAGTAAAATCACAATGTAAGAGTAATTTTTTTTTTAAGAAACAAGACACATGCTGTTTATTGACCTTGGCCAGTTTCTCTCCTCTAAAGTTGAGGGTGACAGCTTCTGTGTTGCGAGGGTTGTGGACTTCAATATGAACCTGGTCGTTATCCTCATACTCTCTGATCAGTGCAGCCTTCAGACGGGCCATCTCATTCTGCTCGCCATGGACCAGGATCTGAGAATAAATAAGCTAAGTTTATGATCAAGCTTAAAGCATTTATGTTCAAAATACAGCTGATTTCTTCCTCTTTCTCCTACCACATGTGGTGGCTTAAGTGCCCTGATAAACTCGCTGGTCTGCTGGTAGTCTGTGTGGGCAGAGAAGGAAATGTAGTCCACTGACATCTTCAGCTGCAGCTTCTGTCCCGACATGGTGGTGATCTCCTCCGGCTCAGACATGATGTGCTGCACAGTATAAACAGTAAATGTAGATAACATGTAAAAAACTACACTTTTGTGCAAGAAACTAGATGATTCTGACTATTATCAATCCCAAATAATGTTTCTGATGAGAAACACACCACTGCAGTATATTAAATCACCAACCTTTGCTAGTGTACCCTCCACACAGTATCCTGCGATGATGACTCCGTTCCTCTTATCAGTGCACCAGCTCTCAAAAAGCTCTCTGGACAGTCCGCTCTGCATCATGCCTGGAGAAGCCATCACCACACTGGGACCAATGTCGTCGAAGTGATCCATGCTCTGGAGAGAATTGGCACCACAGTTACAGATATTCAGCTGCTTTCACATATTAGTTACGCATAGAGTGACACTCTCTACCTTGAGATTGCTGATATGCTTGAAGACAAAAGGGTTGTTGATGTTGATGGCTTTGCGGATCTTGTCGTTCATTGCATTGACGTAGGTCTGGTACACAGCCATGCACTTCTTAGCCAGTGATGAAGCATAATAGATGGGGATGTCATGGAGCTCTGGGTGGTTCTGCCAATACTCATCTACAGTGAGGGTATATAAGTAAAAGTAAAATAAAGCATACAAACTCACAACCTCAGCTGACAAGTGTAACAGAAAACAAATATTAAGCATTCTCACGTGGCAAAGGATCTTAAATAATGGCGTGGAAGCCAATAATGAGAAATGCATGCAGCCAACATGATTCCTCACCCAGGATGAGCAGCAGTTCCTGGGCTCGTCCTAAGGCAAACACAGGAATTAAACAGCGGCCTTCTCTGTTGACAATGTCATGGACTGTGTTACAGAAGCGAGCTTCTCGCTCCTCTCTCTTTTCATGGATATGGGTGCCATACGTCGACTCCTGTTGAAGGAAAAATAACTGAATTTGCCATGTGCTTGATCCTGTAAAGCTATCTTTCAACATGAATTCTTTTATTTAAATACAGTGTCATACTATGATAAGGATGTCAGGTTTGACACTGGGGATCTCTGCTGCCATCAGATGCCTGTCTTCTTGTCGGGAGAAGTCTCCTGTGTACAGCAGCTTCAGTGCGAAACACAGACAGAGATGATGGATTTGTTTGGCAAACTAATCTTTTATTCAGCAACAGGAGAAACTGTTATAATACATCAGACAAGTGAGAGTCATTACCTTTACTCCAGCTATTTCAATCATGAACATGGCAGCTCCCAGCACATGCCCAGCGTGGTAACACCAGAACTTGATTCCAGCCACCTCTTTGACCTCGTGGAAGTTGATGGTTTCAATCATATCCATGCTCTCTTCCAGGTCGGTCTCAGTGTACAGCATGTCATCTGCAGAGATGTTGCTGCAGTGGATGAAAAACAGAATGACTGTAAATGACATTGTAAGTCAGCAGAGTAGAGTTTTTCTTAGAAAGAGTGTTTCCGCTCCTACCTGACTTTGACGTAGTCTGAGAGTAGCCACCTGTAGATGGCCTTAGTGGCGTGGGTCATGAAGGTCCTCCCTTTAAAGCTGGTCTTCTGGAGGAACCAGGGCAGGGCTCCACAGTGATCTAGGTGGAAACTGATAAGGAGACACATCAACATCAACTGACAAGTCCCTTATCATCACGAGCTAGAATAAAATTTCTTCTTATGGCAATATTGATGGACCAAAACAGACTAAAACTCCACGGAGCCTCACTGGCTGATGAGCAGTAGGTCTATCTCAGCTGGGTCGATCAAATCTATGTAGGGGAGAGCGTCCATTCCTTCCAAGCCAGGGTGGATGCCACAGTCCAGCTGATAAACACAAATATTATTTTACTCATTGCCCCCAGGATAATACAGCGAGTTAATGAAAAAATAGCTACAAATATAGTGTTAGACATTTTAACCTATATTTCTTCTCTATAAAGTCACATAATATTGTTACTTGATAGACCATATATCTGACATAAAATAAAGACAGAAAATTACCATAATTTTCCTTCCTTTAAACTCCAGGATGATGCATGACCTCCCTACCTCCTGCCCAGCTCCGCTGCACATAAGAACAAAACAGTATTTAAGCTAACGTGATATTAATTTATTTATATGGTTACATGCAGCAATAGACATTAAAAAGTATATAAAAATACAAATTAACTCACAGCGGACGGATTAGGAGCTGATCACTTTCCTCAGCGGGGACTATTACCTCCACTTTCCGTTTTGTAGCCATATTTGAACAATTGTGCAGATAAAGGTGTATTTTGTATATAATATAAAAATAAATACGGTCAAATTGTGATGTTCTTGAATGAATGGGAGGGCGCTTCCGGTGGTTTGTCAAAATACTTCCGATGAGAATCAAGAGTGCTGTCAAACGTTCCGACGCAAACGACGGTCGGGGTGTAATTAATTAATTCCATTATAAAAACAGAAATGTGTTTAAAGCGATATATTTAAAAACAAAACAACAACATATAAAATGTTTAAAATCATTATTTATGTCAAGATAGTCTATATTGCCCTCGGTTAAAATGAAACCTTCCAGACCCGTCTGTGCTTTGCAGCGTCCCCTTTAAGCGGTGTTGGGTGGAGGCTGTGAAAGTCAAAGGGAAGCCACAGAGTCAAACTGTAGGTAAACAGAAAGCGCCTTTGAAGGAAATTTACTCACAGCGGTACATCGAGACTGACGGCGCAACAGGTACGTGTTGTGTAGCTGGCTTAGTTAACATTAATGAATACATCGTGTGTGTGTTTAACAAGCCCCCGTGAAAGTCTCAGTGTTTTCAGCTGGAGTGTGAAGATGAATGTGGTGGAAGATATTAAGCGCTTACGTGGAGGAGGAGGATGACTAACATCCAAACATTTATTTCTTATTTAGGCCCGGTTTCTTTTAGGATATAACGTGTTTTTTTGCCAGTTATACTGTGTTTCTAGTAAACTACCTAAAGGATGAGGTCAATATAAACTTAACCTGTTGCCTGATCATAATTGTTATGGGGTTTATTTTCCTCCTTCTCCTCCTCTTCCTTCTCCTCCACCACGAAGACCTGCAGTATTTTTTTTTACTTCAGCAAAGAGAGGTAAAAATGAAAGTTTTCATGTTCAGCAATAGTATTCAACTTTCTTCTGGAGGAGTACTTCAGTTCAGATGACGTCATGATTATTCTAGTAGTTGTAGAGTTGTAGTCTTTGTTGACCTGCTCCTCCAGGACTCCTCCAGATGACATCATCTGAACTGAAAAACTTCTCCTGAGGAGATTTTCACCTGGGATCAGATAAATATTTTTAATATACTATTTAACTCTACTGGTCTGTAACAGTCTTAGGCTTGGGACATGGTCATAGAAATTATTTTTTTAAAAATAAAAAATCAGCTGCACTTTTACAAAATGAAAGTATTATATATTCAAATTAAAACTAAATTTAATTTTAGGTTTTGGAGTAAATTTGAATTTCTGGTACTACACTTTACTAATAGAATGAACTGCAAAACAAAGTGAAGTTACATAAACCATCTTTTTGTGTTGGACTTTAAATTTCCACTTGTTGATATTTTAATAATTTGTGTGTGTGTGTGTGTGTGTGTGTGTGTTTGTGTGTGTGTGTGTGTATGTGCTGACTGCTTTATGTGACTGAATTGTCTCAGGTTCACTTGCAAAATACAATTTTATCCTGAGGAGAATGAAGAAAGTTTTACTAGTCATAATGTGACCAACTGTCATAAAAACAATTATGCAAAGGTTAGCTAAATGATGATTTCGTAGTTAAGGATCTAATCTCTCGTTATTATAGCCATTATTAAAAATGTAGAATACACTATGTTCTGCATTCAATTATTCATCATCTCTGCTGAGACTTGAGAAGGCAGCCCTGTCTGCGTATTGAACAGTGTGGTCTGTGTTGATTGAGGTTGTCGAGCTGGCGGGCTAGATGCAGTCGTCATGGTGAAGGATGTTTCGGAAAGTCAAAAAGCGCCACAGCAGCAGCAGCTCACAAAGCAGTGAAATCAGCACCAAAAGCAAGGTAAGAACACTCCCACAAACACATAGAGATACTAGGACAAGGCCTCTGCCTCCCTGTTTTAACTCATCCAACATCCTCCTCCTCTCTGTAGTCAGTGGACTCCAGCTTGGGAGGCCTGTCCAGGTCGAGTACTGTCGCCAGCCTTGATACAGACTCCACAAAAAGCTCAGGTCAGTCAACCAGTTAACTCCCACAATTCACCAGTTTTGACCTCTTCTGTCATCCTTTCCCTTTTGCCCCTGTCGGATTATTTGACACACGTTGTCCTTGTAGGTAACAACACGTCTGACACATGCGCTGAGTTCCGTGTCAAATATGTGGGAGCCATTGAGAAGTTACAGTTCGACATGAGTAAGACCCTCCAGGAGCCTCTGGACCTGATCAACTACATTGACGCTGCTCAGGTGAGAAGCAGGAGAACGACAGGGGCACACAGACTGCTTTTCCATTTTTTCCGGGATTCCTGCAGTGGATATAACATCATCAATTTATGGCACTATAAATATTAAATATTTTCACAGCAAGATGGAAAACTGCCCTTTGTGCCTAGAGATGAGGAGATGATTCTTGGAGTTTCCAAGTATGGCGTCAAAGTGGCCTCACTGGACCAGTGTGTGAGTAGCATAGCAATAGAAAAGTGATATTTTGTATTGCTTTGAGGTTGATTAGACTCTGCAGTATTTATCTTTATTTATATTTTAAAATATTTCTGTGAGCACACTGATGGAAGGCGATTATCTCTCCTTTGACCTTTGTGCTATTGAACCACATGTTTTTGCTTGTACCCCTGGTCAGGATGTGCTGCATCGCCACCCCCTCTACCTGATAGTGCGTATGCTGTGTTATGATGATGGTCTCGGTGCAGGGAAGAACCTCCTGGCTCTTAAAACCACTGATACAGAACAGGGAGAGTGCAGCATCTGGGTGTACCAGTGCAGCAGCTCAGTGAGTGTAAACATTTACAGTATATATCTCTTAGCTGTGATGTTATGTACCACATCACTGATTGGCGACTTTCATTTTCCTGTGCACGTCGTCTGTCTTCTTTCTTAACAGGAGCAGGCTCAGTCCATCTGCAAGGTGCTGTCTGCTTCTTTTGACTGCGCTCTGACGTCAAGTCGCTCTGAAGTCCTGAGTCCTGACTCTGGACAAGAAGTGAAACGACTGCAAAACCAGTAAAGTAACCACCATAGATCCACTGTGATTGCCAAAAGTATAGCAACTATTTTAATTTTTTATCAGCTTTTGTTAAATAGAGGTTATTCCCAGGACATGCCTTTGTGCTGAACACACATCCTGCTTAAAAGTGTGTTAGGTACTGTCACCATTCCGTAATCCTCCATTTGAGACAAAACCGCTGTCATTTCCCTGGAAGATGTTTCTTTACCTCATGCCCTCCTTTGACGTTTCATAACAAAACAGAGTAAAACAGAAAGTTAGAACAGAGGGAAATGGTTGAATTGAAAACACCTCTGGTGCACAGTGCTGTTAATGTTTAATGTAAGATGGTACGTCATATTTGTCACCCAGCTGGGTCAGCATATGGATATTTAGGGAGACGTTAATCATCACGGTACACAGATTTGATGACAAGCACACCGTTTGGTTCTCTTCATGTGGAAATCAATAAGCTCCATTTTGCAGTTTTTTGTGTGTTTTGTTTTTACTATTTGACTGAAAGGTACATTACAAAGAGGCAGGAACTGTGCCTCATCTTTTATACAGTATTTTGCCGCATGTGTGAAACAGATCTTACTGTTTTCTTAATTCACGGATGAACCCTTTTTTATTTTTTTTAAAGACGTTTTCACTTTTCCCTTTTCACTGCACATTTCTTGGTACCAAAATATTGATGTCTTTTGAAGTTTTAACTTCCTGTTTTTATGCAGTGACTCAATCTTTAATATTTTCATTTAGTTCATAGGTTTGTTGACTCTTAATCAGCATTGGAAACATTTTTTAGAAAAGACATGTTTACAAATTGGCCTATTTAATTATTATAAAAATACAATGAAAAATGAAAAGATTCTGGTACGTCGAGAGGTGAAAAAGTGTTTTGTTTTTGATAAATATTCTTTTGAATACACTGTGATTCTGTTTTCTTTTTATTGTCATACTTACTAAGATACCAAGTGTCTTACAATTGTCTAACTTATGAAAATTCCCCCGTATGAAAAAAAGCACAATGTATATTTTTGCAGTGCAGGGGTTTCTTAAACTTGGATGAACTGAAATATCCCCTTTAGATGGAGCTCTTGCTACATCACTTGGTTTGTAGTTTGAAAGAATGAACTGTAGCTGTACCAGTAGTTTTGTGCACGAAGGAACTAAGACTGAAATATCACAATAATTAGTTTTTAAGAAAAAATGCATCATAAACGCCATAAAACTCTTAAAGAAACATACCAAAGCCTTGCATTATTTCATATTTTATTATTCCAGTTTCATTGTCCCATGTACTTGCACAATAGAGTTGAGTTGATGAAAATGAAATGAGTTTATTTTCCCAGTTGTGTGTGTATAAGTGTATTTGTTTTTTCAGCACACACACGCGCACACGCACACGAACGCACGCACACACACACACACAGAGGTCCAGCTGAGGTTCTACATGTATCTGCTCATAACCACAGTGCATAAAAAGACATTTACTGCCAAGGTTAACTCTGATCTCTCTTTACAATTAAATATGAACAAAACAAAACTATTTACACAAATAGATTATTAAATCTTCCCGTTTCCAGTGAGTTAATATTTAACACCATAAAGAGAGTATCTGCTACAGTTCACATGCTTCTCTTCTTGTCGTTAACAAATACATGGAAGGCTCTGGTTTCTGGTTAAATGCGTAAATATCAACAATATGAACAAACCAGTTGCTCTGCAACCAAAAATGAAAATAATTACAATATGTTTTATATTTATTTCACAATGCTATAGATAAACTCCTCTTTCTACATGACCCTGGAGATATACACATATGAGAAGCTTGAGCTGTAGGGAGGATACTCCTCCATGTCTGGTTGTGTATCGTCAAAGATGAAAATTTAATTTAGCTCATTTATGAACAGAAACAAATCAGCCGGTGAGTCTAAAAGGCAAGCGTGACAGCTGACCACACTTTTCTCCCATTTTCCATTCTTCAATCCTCTCCTTATTCTGTGCAGACAAGACATGTACACACACACACAAACCCACACACCCTTACTTCCTACTCCTCTAATAAGGCAGATGACAGGCAAAGACAGCCTGAGGTGTCAGATTCGGCTTAAAGGTAATTACTGGCTGCTGCAGCTCCACTCGGTGTCATCATTATATCAAAGACAGCATGGGAGGAAGAACGGAAGTGTTGCTTTTGAATATTATCCTAAAATAGCACAAACAAACATGTATGTGGACGCGTGTGCAGAAGATGTATGATTAAGTCATTTGCAGCTCTATTACTCTACACGTGAGAAAGTGTTTGTTTTTCTTCTTCTCAGGTTTGGTGAGTTGAAGACTATTTTACATACAGCATACTTTCAATATCAGTCCGTCTTTGAAATAGGGACAGGAAAGTGCTGCCTTGGGTGGAGCTTCTAGCATATTCCAGGGTTAACTTAGCACCATAAGAAAAACCTCCACACAGGAGGACTACTACAGTTTGAAAGCTGCACCTAGGTGGGCTTTTAAAAATTGCTCATGCACAAAGGTGGGATGTAAGCATGTAGACTACATTCACATTAAGAGTTGTTAGTAAGAAGAAATACATTGCTGTAGTCTTTCAGTACAATCAAGTTAGGGATTGACGGTACAATGCAGCTGAACAAAAACTGGAAGAAATGAATACTACACATACAACCTTCATTGTCACATTTCATGTTACGTTGTAACAAGGATAAAGACAAAGGAAAGTGCATTTATTGTGAGAGGTCATTCACTACAATCATCATTTTTAAAATCTTAACATTAAGAGCAAGCATTAAAACCGCATACGGTCCTGCGAGTCCTCAGTGACTTTCAGACTTTCTGGTACGAGTCGCAGCCAACGTGACGTGATAGAGCAAAGACGCTTCAACAAGCTCACTCATGACGGCAGTGAGAATGAAGAAGCAGAAGAAGAAACAGGATTTAATGATGATGATGATGACGACAACGACGTCACTGAACATGGGGGAAGATGATGGGTGTTGAGCTGGCTGGCAGACACCGACAGGTGAAGGAAGATTAGCTGCATCCTGGGACATTTTCTGAGAACTTTCAATCAACGATGAAGTGCACAAATGTAACAGGGAAGGCTCCTCTTCTCAGTGGATCGCCTTCAATGTGTCCCAGCTGTAAAAGGGGAAGACACACAACAGATTACCGTAAATGTTAGTTAACTGCATAAAGAAAAAAAAACAAAAAAAAAAAACACCAAGTTTTTGATTGATTTTAACTAAAATAATCTAAAACAGTACACAGTACTAAAACACCACACAAAGTAATGGGATTAAAATAGATATGATCCAGTATTGAGTCTTTGAACATGAAAGTTAACATTTGGTAAGTTTGCATTCATTTTTATATGTGAGCTGATTGGTTAATATAATTCATATAGTTCAGTATTCATGAAATGCAACATGTTTTTTGTTAAATCAGATAAATGATAAGTTATTTATGATCAGCATTTGCTGTAATGATGAGTCAATCTTCAAGAATAAAAGCAAAAAACTGGAATTTTTTTGAATCAAAATCAAATCAAACAACTCCATCCCTACCAAACACTATCTAAAGAAACACACAGGGAAACCTACTATAAGAGGCTACATCACAACAAACATCTCTGGATTACATTTAAAATTACTTTTCCACAACATTATTACCTTTGGCGAAAAGAAGACAGAACTTATTATCTCCATTTAAGTCAATTTAAACGTCTTCTATACCTGAAAATAAAAGGCTATGAAATGTTTCTGCTCCAAAAATGTTTATACAAGACTAACGTGACAGGCGGCTGAAGGAAAGAAAAAACAGAATAAGCAATGTGTTGATACAGTCTGAACTGAACTCACAGGAGAGAAAACGTGTTACAAGCAGCTTCTACAAACAACAAAACATCCTTCTGGTTTTTTTTATGAAACATTTTTATACTAAGAAACTCTACTAAAGGAAACTTGAATTTCTAGTTAAAACGAGTTTCCAACTAAAGCCCCGCAGTGACGCTTCCTACAACTGACTGACTGTGATGCCTCATTGCTGTTCTTCCATCTCAGTATTCAAAACAGAATAAAAACTGCTGCATGCAGGTCAGAGAGGAAGCATGGTGGGGACCTCCGGGGACTCTGGGTCCACGCAGGGACACAGGGAGAGAGTGACTAAATACGGTCATATCTGCAGAGGTGGATCAGAGGAAAACAAGTTGCAGCTGGTCAGTGTTCACACAAGGGGCTCCACAGAGGAAGAAACAGCAGGCGGAAAAAAGAGGAGGAGGACACAGAGGAGGAAGGGGTGAGGAGGTGTGAGCCAGAATGAGCTCATGGCATTTTTGCTTTCAGCCACCATGGTTACCGAGCGCACTGACATCCACATGGTGAAAATGAATTCCGACTGGGACACGAGCTGGACTGGGAGGCGTTTTGTACTTTCATGTGAGCTCATATGCAAGTATCAAAATGTGAAAAAAAACACTCGCACATTGAGTCGACAGCGTGAGAGATACTGACCCACCACTCCTGATCCTCCTCCCCATCCACCACGATCACCTCGCCCTCAGAGAAGGTCAGCTCGTCTGGGTTGTCGGCTACACAGTTGTAGATGGCTTTCACTCGCTTCGGCCTCTGCTTCTGGGAAAAACGACGAGCAAATAAACGGGTTTTATCAAGTGTGTGCAGAAGAAAAAAGGAAAGGAAAGGAAAGGAAAGGAAAGGAAAGGAAAGGAAAGGAAAGGAAAGGAAAGGAAAGGAAAGGAAAGGAAAAGAAAGGAAAGGAAAGGAAAGGAAAGAAAGAAAGAAAGAAAGAAAGAAAGAAAGAAAGAAAGAAAGAAAGAGTGTGCGGCTCCGAAGCAGAGATAAAGATGAAAGAAAGACAGTGTGAAGTGAATTAAACTTGAAAAAAATCACTGTTCTTCCTCAGAGTCATAACGTTTTCTGATGTTTCTATTCTCCTGTCTTTTCTGTTTATAGTATAGTGTAGTTTATTTTTATCATTTGGAACTGAGGCCAAGTCACACACTTCTGTCTCTTTTGAGATAACTACAGTCTGGTATTATTCCTTTTCCCCCTCCAGTTTATTTTGAAGTTTTTCCTTTTCAGAATTGAGGATGCAGGGTGTTTATTCTGAGTATAGTGAAAGTAAATGAAAGTAAATGTATTTTGGGTTATACCTCTTGAAATGACTTGATGGTTCATCTGTGCTGCTTTTTGGATTTAGTGGAGTTCTGTGAATTGGTCTCTGACCAATGAATTCCTTTGTTTTGTAATTTGCATATGAATAATTACAACTTATACTAAAAGATCGAGTGATAACATGTAACCGGTGCAGCACAGGATCTGAGACAAGGGCACAAAATGAAGAAATCTGCTGTGATTTCATATCTCTTCACTGACTGACAAAGTAAACTAAGAGCCACTATTCTTCGCAACTGTAGGCTAAAAAGTTGCACATTTTCAACTTGAAAAATGTTCAAAGAAAACTAAGAAAGGGAGAAAAGAAGCTCTCCGACCACCAAGTGAAACTACAGGAAGGAAATTTACCACACAAACAGACACTGGAAACACTGAGACAATGGGCTGAACAGATTACCATGACTTAGAAAATCAACAGTCCATGAATCAGTATGAGAGTATCAATGAATAAGCGTTTCACAATCTACTATATGTTGACGATAAGAGGAAGAACGTGGGACTCACTGGGTAAGTCTTCCTCGGCATGGGGGCTGGAGGCAGAGACTGACCTATGGAGTTCTGGGGGCATCCTGGCACTTCCTTAGCTAGAACAGGAAGAGGAAATTATATCACAATGACAACAAAACTCTCCACATTTCCACGGGAAAAAAAACAAAAAAAACAGGATCTGACAGATAGTTAAACAACTTGTGTGAAACTTTCTACACACTGGACTGTGACAGATTAAAGAAGAATTGATATTTTGTCTCTTATCTGTTTACTCACCTGGTCTCTCGATAGACTCTGTTCGATTTAGAGGTCCTCTGTTGAAGCTTTTATCATTGCTGAAAAACAAAAACAAAAAAAACAATGCAAAAACTTACTCTCGTCAACTAAGCTCTACTCATAAACACACACGAACACAGCTCTCAACAGCTGATTTATTACAGCCCTGCGGGAGGTAAAAAGACAAAAAGGCGACTGAAGGAGAGTTATTGCTCGTCTGGCTTGATGCAGCGTTCAGCCTGGAAGCTAATGAAGCGGCTAAACAGCAGCCATGCAGGCTCACTCCTTATGGGAAACACGCAGCACAACAAGAAGATACACAACCCCAGGGTAGTGCATGATGTTTTGACTATGTGGAGTGAATTTTATATATATCTATTGTTTTTTGTTTGTTTGTGGTTTACTAAGCTGGAAAGAGACCAGTGAATTAAATCTGGCCACATGTTGACATTTGTGTTTCACCAGCAGGGATCTCACATCTGAGAAACGGTTTTAGTTGTGAACACATGCGTGTGATTTAATATTCTTACCCTGCAGGAGATTTCGGTGGCACTGCTCGGGTTCCCAGTGGGCCCTGCCCCGACTTTGACTGTATGTTCAAAGCTTCCATCTTTGCCACAGGAGGGGGAACCAGACCTGGGATGCACATTAACACAACTCTGTTGATTTTGTCTGTTTAAAATGATCAGTTGTCTAGAGGCTCTGCACCTCCTCAGTTATCGTGACAGTTGTCCACAGTAGTTATGCCAGCTATTCTTTAGTTCACTTATTTGTGCAGATAATTGCTTTGCACATTAACATTATGACTGGCTTTATTACACACTGAACTAGACTCAACAGACAACTCTAAGAAGACTTTCCACTCTGGGAACAAGCCACTCTGAGTAGGAGGAACAGGTCTAGTAAGATCCATACCTCCAGTGGAAATGAGTCTCATAGGGGGGGCAGGAGGATGCATGTTAGGGGGGTCTGAGGACGACCTTTGTCGCCCAACAAGGTCTAAAGCACCAGGCTTCCAGCTGCTGGACGCTAAGGACTGGTTGATCCCTCCCAGACTGGATATCTGGACTGAGAGAGAGAGCCGGAGAAGAAGAGGAGATTATTAAAAGGGAGGAGGGAGATGATACACTACACTTTGCCAGAACAAGCGTCCACTTTCATTTCTATTTGTGTGTTATTGAAAGTGACAGTTCATGGGGAGAGGGAATGTGCACAATGGGGGCTGTGGCAAGATGAAGTGGGCATCACAGCTGGTTGTTTGTTCTCTGCTCTTTGGCAGCACCGCAGAGAACTACTAGGTTTTATTTTCCATCAAATGACGTCACATTTTAATCGCCTGTCTTTTTCATTAAATTGAGTTTTGTATTGCAAACCACTTTGAAAAATGAAAAGAAATCCCCTTTAGATTTGAGACCATTTGGATTTACAAGGCCAACTTCCCCCAGTCCAGAGGTCAACAACTTTCTGGAAAAACAGCCCACCCATCTGTCTGCAATGTGACTTCAGTACCCAGAGACATCTGTGGTATTAAAATAGGTCAAAATGTCACACTGAGCATCAGAGAGTAATTAACCAGCGATACAGGGACAAATGAGACACTATCCTCATCTAAAAGTGCCTTTTTGTCTCCTATCTGAGTTACAGTGTCTGAGCTTACCCAGGTTCCTTGGGGGCAGTGGGGGAGCAGTCGTGGTGGAGGACTGAGGTGGGCTGGCGTTGAGGATGGTGCCGTACGTTTCGTTGTTGACCAGGTTGGGCATGTAGCCACGCTGTTTGTCCTTGGAGAGGCTGACGGCATCACGGCCTCCAGAGCCCAGGTTGGACTGGAGGTGGGAGTTACTGCTCGGGGCGTAGCAGCTGACTGGACGCTCATCTCTGCGATGAGGGCTCGGCTGGTGGAGCAGCACAGGGACAGAGTGGGTCAAAGGCAGAATATGCATGCACGGATGTGAGATTTGTGGTTACACAATGTAAGAATGTAATCTTAAAAATAATGTGCTCTAAAAGCTATGAGCTCATGTGCACCGAGACCACAATCTAACAAACCGATTTCCTTGCGCACAATAAAAATCAGCATTCATGGGACTTTCTTACCCTGAATACTTTCTGTCAAACTAAGACCTTGTAAAACAGAAGAAAATATATCTTTGCATGTCTTCACAGACATCTTTACATGAGTGTTCCAGAGATCTTCAGCTTGTTTTTTCTTGTTTAGGGCTCAGAATTTTTTCTTTCTTCAATCATTTTTATACTGCTACTACTTTTTTCATGAAGTCTATATATGGTAAAAAAAAAGGTAACATTATTATTATTATTATTATTAAAACAAAGCTGTCTCTCACCTTCTCATCCAGGTCTTCGTCACTCTCATCCAAGTCCTCATGCTGCAGACACCATTCGTACTCAACATGGACGTGGGCATTGAATTTCCCTGCCAGTGCTTGGTTTAACTACACACAAAAGTAAATCCACACATATACAAACACAGATGACTGACACTGTTTCAGGAGGTGATATGTTTGCAGGCATGAGACAAGTCAAAACACAGTAAACTCACCAGCTCTTCACACTGTAGGTGTTTGAGCCTCCGAGCGATATCCAGAGGCGTCTCCCCGGCCTCATTAGCTGGAGGGGAAAACAAGAAAACATATAATCATTGTTGTATACACATGTCACATGAGCACGGACACACAGTCTCTTTTCACTGTGACATGAGAAATGTGTAATTAGACTGATTCCCACACTCTCCTCCTCCTCTTCTCTGTATCTATTATCTGGCTGTGTTGCTGATGTCAGAGCGGAGAAGAGAAATTACTGTTGTGAGAAAGAGGCCTGCAGGCAAAGCCCACACCTCCAAAAGACTTGAGAAAAAGGACATGTTTTGTATTTGTGTGTATAAGAGTGAGAGACGATAATCAGCAGTGAATGCACCACTGATATGTTTCCTTACCAATCTCTATGGAGGCCTTTCCCCGCAGCAGCAGTTTCAGACACTCACTGTTGTCGGTGAGACAGCAGTAGTGTAGCGCTGTGCTGCCTTTGGCTGTCTGCTTATCCAAATTCAAGCTGCCAGGAGGACAAAGACAGAGAGAGTGGAAAACTTTAAATCCTAACACTGGAGGAAACACTGGTTCCTACTCCTCGTGCTCAACTGAATATATAAGATCCTTCAACAATGAAAACAAGCTTGATTCTGTTTCAATTTTGCTGTTGTGAAATATGCAACATATTTTAATGTATTGTGCTGGTGTATAAATAAAAACAAATAATAAAAGGATTTTTTTTACAGGATAATAGGTGTGTGTCGATAAAACCTTTAAATAAATAAATAGGTCTTGTTAAACTGTTTATTTTGAAGTGCAAAGAGCCATCATCATTTTAATTAATACATAATTTTAAGATGGTCTATTCAGTATTTCCTGCACAATAAGATGGACAGTCAAACTGTTCCTGTTTTACTAACTGTACCTGTTCTGAGTGAGAAAGTCAACTATGTGAAGCGATGTTCTATCCACCAGTCTGACTGCAAGATGCAGGGCTGTCTCCCCTTGTTCCTACAAGAGCAAAACAAAACAAAAACTAAAAATAAAGCATTTGCATAAAACCCCATGGGAACATGAGGTGAAAAAAAATGCAACAGCATGTTATGAATAAGAAATCAAAAGCTTTGTGGAAAACCCCTGTAGTAAGGTTTCAGTGTCACGGGTTGAACATTTTGTGTACTGACGTGTCCGTTGGCCAGAGGTATGGGCTCCATAAGGTCGACTCCCTCAGCGTAAACCTGGATGAGTGAGAAAATGTCCCGAGCCTTCACCGCGTCACAGAGAGTGTGGAGTCGCGACGCCGCATCCGAACACTTCTTCCTGGCAAAACGCTTCTCTGTGTACTTGGCTGTGATGAAGTCTTTCCTCGCCTGCCTGGTAGAGGACACAAGGACACAGATGTTTGTTTACAGCTGGTGGATTGTTGTATGACCCATGGGCTTCTGTGATTGTGTGTGACTACACATCAAAACAAGCGATGCTGAAAGCAGTAAAACCAATTACTGTGTTTAACACTGAACAGAACTTCTCTGCTGCCATAAAAACGTGCAACGTGTATTTAAAAAAAATCATAATCATAAACACATCGTTATTAATAGAAGGTTAAGTGAAGGTAAGGTGTGTCAATATGTCAAATTATAAGGTGCAACTAGATGTTGATTGGCTGTGGCAGAGGGTAGTGATACAAGTGAGGAGGCAGGAACAGTGGTGGAGGGAAAGGTGAGTTGAGAGGAGGGGATGGAGAGAGACGGAGCGTGGCGGAGAGAGCGGCAGGGGTGACTTACATGTCACTCGCTGGGTTGGGCTTCACCACATTTTCAGCACTTAAACAAGCCTCCATGATTTCATTAAAGCCTGCATTCCCCACATTCTTGGCCAGCTGTGGAGTACACACACACACACACACACACACACAGACACACACACACACACACACACACACACACACACACACACACAAATAAATTAAAACTAGTTATATCCCATTTTCTCCACCACATCCATTAATTTAAAAGTAAAGAGTTCAGCTCACACCTCCATCAGGACGTAGTACAGACTAAATTGTGTATGTGGAGCCTTCCTTATAGACTGCACAACGCCCGTCTGATTGTGGCTAACATGACTGGCGTCTTAACACCAAGGAAAGCAATCATGACTGGAAACACTTAATCCAGACTGTCCCACAAGCAGTAAATCTCTCCACCAGTGATTAGAAAAGCCAAACAAAATCTCAGCTATTCCAAGATTTCCAAAAGTGTTTAAGAGACTATATTATTATTATTTTTTTATTTTTTAATTGTCCCGTTTCCTCCTCAGTTTCACCCCGTCTTGATTTACTGTCTCTTTCCTCCTCATTATTCCTTCCTTGTTAGTTCCTGTCCTCTCCTTTTTCCAATGTCTCCTACCTAAAAACCTCCAGAGAGATCTGTATAGGAAATCCATACAATGAAATGACTCAAAACAGCGGACGTGAGGTGATTCAGTGAGAAGACAGGTGCCAAACATTATTTACCAAGAGCTCTGAGGTACTGAGCACATCCAGAGTGAGTGACTGGATCCTGGAGTAGTGGACTCCAAGCTCCCTGTGGATCCCTGAACACTCAATGCAGGTAAGAATGCCCAGGTTGGTGGACAGCCACGTCGGGTCTGGGAAAGAGAGAAAAAGAAAGGCTGTCAAATAAAAATTAAAAAAAATGGAAAAGACAGAGGAAAAAAATAGAGAAATGAATATGGGTGACACAATATCCCTCAGCGAAAAGCACTAAACCAAAAGGTTATTTCTGTAGCACATGAGTCAACCTTAATGTGTCCTTGTGGAAAGCTGTGAGGCCTGGAAATTTAATAGCTGCCTCAAGGACTTTTTTACTATCTCACAACACACAATGTCAGAGGAAAGTGACCAAGATGAAGTGTAGCCAAGTCTGGCCTAGATATTCTGACTGTGAGTATGTGAGTACAGTATGTAACAGTGGATACATTGATTTACAAGACCATAACCACAGTTTGCATGTTCTAGTTCATATAACATGCAAAACCACAGTTAGTGATTTATATTCTCCAATGTATATAAATCACTGCTATCACTTTCCTAAAACATGGCAGAGATTGTTGCATTTGATTGAAGGGTTTTCTGTTGCCTTAAAAACAAATTAGTCTTTTGGCCAGATTTCTCACTGTACATAATCACCTTTAGACTCTGGCTAATCCTGTCCCCAAGTCAGAAGATTTAAATAATTAATAAAGTTGCTGCTGTGTCATCGTGCATGAAATGCACACAGCGCCTCTCTCAGTTTGGAAATGCACATATCGTCAAGCTGCTATGTAATCTCAAATGACATAATCCTACCTACAAACAGGTGGTGCAACAACAAAATCTCAACATCTCTGCAAAACGTCTGACTACAAACAGGAGTATGAAGATTACACTAGAAAAAAACCAAAACATTAAAAGTTTAGACAACATTTCAGTTTTTAAATGCAAATGTTTTTCTTATGCACCTATGCCAGCTAAAAATCACTTATTATGACTATGGCAGTTTTACTATGATAATTACTGCGTTATACAGTCCGAGTACAGCTGCAACAGTTCTAGCAGTAATGTGGTTTGGAGAAGGCATCCATGTTTCAGTACACTGTCTTCAGCGTGCAAACACAAAAACAACAAACAAACATGCATACACGTGCACATATATGCTGGGTGCAAACAGATATTCCTCCAAGAAAATTAGAGCAGGTTTTGTCAAGAAATCCTAGAATCTCAACTGCTGCCATTCAAGGATAACCAGGAACACTACGGTCCAAAGATTAAAATGTCCTTGTTTTAAACAAAGACATTCATGTAAAAAAAAGAGTTTGAATAAGAAATATGGCAAATTTAATATAAAAATAGTCAGTGGCAAAGTGAGAAATTCTGATTCTAACTGACAAAACAATTATGTTCTTCAAACTTTGTTTTCATCAAAGAATTCTCCATTTGCACCAATTACAGTCTTTGTAATTGCCATTAGTGTTGACCTTGAAGGTTATAGTTTATACTCATTTGTTAAGGTAATCTAAGCCAATTTCACCTTATGCTCCCTGAAACACCTCTTACAAGATAGCCAGAGTGATAGCCTTGTTTCTTCAAATCTCCCACCCTTACCACCACCAAAGCAGCCAAAGACCATCACACTGCCTGCGCCATGCTTGAAAGATGCTACTTCAGCATCTTTGGTGCAGAAGTGTCTATGTTTTTTTGCTCATCTTAATCTTTTCTTTTTATCTACTAGTGAGGTGTGGAATTTGGTTGTTGGCATTGAGACTTGTCTTCTGCAGGTACTATTGGACCTGTGAGGTATCCGTTTATCAAACTCTGTGTGGACAGTAGTAAACAACGTTGTATGTGATCTTTAGTTTGAGTCTTCATTCCTCCAGAATAGAATTAAATGTTTCATGAAAGAAAAAAAAAAAAGAAGAAAATGTTTCTGGCAATCTGTAATCAAAGCATTACTGCTGATGATCCAGATGTTTGACTAGTGCTAAAGAAGTCCTTCTTTAATCAGCACTACTATTTTCAGCTGCGCTATAACTATAAATTAACCTTTTGAATTGATTAACAGAACGTGTCACGTGTCTATGTAGATATCCAATAACAAAAACTGCTACAGTACGCACATACAATATTAACAATGTCTAGATTGTATTTCTGATCAATCTGATGTCATTTTAATAATAAAAATATGCCATGTATATGACATTTGTAAGTGACCCCAAACCTAACATTTATACAACAGCGAAAACAATATCATGTTCTCAAAAGTCAAACTAGACAAAAAAACAAAAACAAGTAAAAACAGTTATCATGAAAATACAATGTGTCATTTGTTCTTTTCTTTGCATTAAAATAGTGGCACATTGAAGAGTTCAGAAATTTTTTTAATGTGGGATATATTTAAATGAACTCTGCTCTTAATGACTAACTAAATGCTAACTGCTACCAATCAGTGTGAAGATCAGCCAATCAGTCAGCTGGTGGCTAAAATCCAGCAGGCTGTCCACAAGAATTTTAATTATATTATCGTTATACCTGATGTGTAGCTTATATGCTTAAAACAAACCAAAACACCTTCATCTGATTATCTGTCACTTGAAGATCATAAAATTAGTTTTGATTCAGTTTGCTCATCAATCTTTGCCACTCACTGGGCGCTCCGCAGTCACAACACACGTCATTTCCCGTCATCCTCTTGACTTCTCCGAGGATTGCTTTGGTCAGCTCCTGCACAATGTTGTTCTCACCAACATGCTGGTCCCCTTTAAAGGCCTGGTTCAACGCCTCCTCCTTACTGTTCTGTAGCACTGAAATCCAGCTAGAGGAGAGGAGACAGGAGGGGCGCAGAGGAGACATGAGTCAGGCAGACAGAAATGAGAGTAATGACAGAGAAGGAGAAGATGTACAAGGAGGGAGGAGGGAAGTAGGTTGAGAGGTAGGAATTGGAGCAGCTGAAGCAGAAAGGAATGAGAGAAAAATGGAGGGAGTTAAAGGAGGGGAGATAAATGAGACCGGGGTAAAAGGCAGTTAATGTGCAGGAGGTGGAAGATAAAGACAAGCCCAAGCATCTGACTGGGTGTGAAGCAGGAAATGTGTGGAAAGTGGTGGAGGAGGTGATACACACAGACACACACAGACACGCACGCACTTACATCTGACAGTCCTGGTCGTCCTCGGCCTGAAAGTGATACGTTCTGTCATCTAAAACAAAAAAGAAATGAATGACAGAACAGAGGAGGGAGAAGGGAAATGAAAGAGAAGACGCCATTAATCACAGAGGAGCAAGATGAAGTAAAAGCTTTGAGCGATTTCCTCCTGCGGGCATTCAAGTGTCTCACTGACAGGTCAGATTGGGGTGAACTGCTGAGTAGAGAACAACAAGAGAAAACTCTCTTAGTTCTTGTTTCTTTCTTCAAATGTGAAACACACACTAATAACCAAGGAGACAGAGAACTATTTTTACACCAGAGTGTCCAAAGCAACTTAAATTATGTTGTGTCTCCAGGGGCTGAAACTCAACAGCGGTATGTGTTATGTGTGGAAAAAACTGGCCAAACCTTAAATGACCACAAACTGTAATCGTCTTCCTACTTCTTATTTCCTGTCATCTCTCTACTGTTAACTTTAACAAAAATGTTGTAGTATGTCAATCCGTGCTGATTATTGATTCTGTGTTTTTCCTACTGTCGTGTCATTCTGGGATTGAGACTGAATGCTAGATTCGTGTGTGCCGAGTGTGCTAAAATATTTGTTAACATCGGCTTCTGTTTGGCTTGCTGCTGCTTGCTAGATAGTAAGACATTTGAAATGCAATTTAAGCCCGCTGCTTCCTGCTTGAACTGAGCTAATTAAAACAAGGCATTAGAGTACAACAACCACTGATTGGAAAAATTTAAAAGGGGAAAACGTGGCCAGTAGAGGGTAGAGATAAAAAGATATAACAGGGGACCTATAAAGTGAAAATTAATGTAGCTCAACGGATAAACAAAACTTTACATACGAGATATGAGGTCAAAACTCCTCTTTTCCTCAGGATTGTGCTTCACCTGGCAGGTGAGCAGGTTGAGTTTAGCTGGCGGTCGATTTGCCTGTCAGAGAGTGTGGAGGAAAAACAACACAAGTGAGTCAGAGTGTAGTGTTTAACCATATCTGACTGCTGCTGGGGCCAAATGAAACATCTGATAAGCTGCTGCGCGTGAGATGAGCAGTGTTGTCAAGAGGAAGCAACTGGGCCAGAGTTGAATCTTTATATGGGAATGAACAGAGTTAAGTGAGATTCAGCTAATGCAGCGATGTGAGAAGAATTTTAATTTGCGACTTTGGCCTGTGATCTCTGCTGCTCGCTGTTAGTATATTCATGTATGGAGGTCTGTTTAGATGAGTGTGAGAAAACCTTCCATGTTTTGTAGAGCAGAGACAAAACGGTGTTATTGTTCGCTTACTGTTCCATGTGAGATTGTAAGATATCCGTTCTTCGCTGTGCACTTTCTCTTCTGCCAAACTTTCCTCAACCTGCAAGACAAGATACACAGTAATTAATAATAGTATAACAGTAGAACTCATATTAGCTATGATATACAAACTAGAATTACCACATAGTGGTTGTATACCTCTACAAACCAGTGACACTGCAGTTTACACACGTCTGTCCAGACTCATATTCTAAAAAACTGATGCATGTGTCCAAGCAGATGTTTGTGCCAAATGTATTAAAAATCCTTCCAGGCATTTCTGAGATATAACATTGACGAGAATGGGACATACGTGAGGTCGCAAATCTGAAAAAAGTCCCTCAACGCATTCCTGACATATCTGTTCAAAAGAATTGGATGAAGGTGAGGTCACTATGACTTTGACCTTTGGCCACCAAAAACTATCAGTGCATTATTGTCTCTAATTGGACAGCTGTACCGAAGCGGAAGAAATTTCCTCCAAGTGCGCTTTACAAATCACCTCCATAATTATAGGCCACAATTGGATGAATGCAAAGTCAGTGTGGCCCTTGCTGTTTGGCCACGAAAATCAATTCATCACTGAGTTCAAGTTGACATTTGTGCCCTCCAGACGTTCCTTAGATACCGTGTTCACAAGAACTGGGTGGCTGTAAGGACAACCCAAAACCATAATGCCTCCAGGCCTGGCTGTCATTGGGGCAAAGGCATAATAAAAATACTTTATCAGCTCTAGCTAGGGAGAATTAATCTGTAATGCTACTGAAAATACATTAAATATTATCAATTAAGAAATGCCAAAAAAAACCAACAGGTTCTGATTTCTCAAATGTGAATATTTGCTGATTTTCAATACATATCCATGACAAACGTACATTTACTCCAGTACTGCACTTGTGTTCAATTTTGAGGTACTTGTATTTTGCCTAAAGTAATTCCCTTTTTATTTTACTTTTACTTCTCCACAATTCAGGTGTAAATGTTAACTGTGGAAATGTACTCTTAACTATTAAATTACGTATTATAGATAAACCATTACATTAAACAATTAATGTCGGCTCTATCTTTAGCAGCTGCTCTATGCTCTATGGTAAAACAGATATTAAACCCTTGTTTTGTATAAAACTACTAAAAATTTTTGGGTTTTTTTTTTAAAACTCAATGATTATAGTTTGTTATTTTAAAAACTCACCCATCACTTTTCTTGTAAAGGTACCCACTGCGCTCTGTACCGTGCTCCTTGTTCCCCTGTGGCTGGTGCAGGCTGTAGGTGGTGCTCTGCCGAGCCTGTGAATCCTGAGTAAACACGAATACATAAAAATGACACGTTGGAATTGTTACACAAATTAAAGTAAAAAAAATAAAATAAAATAAAATAAAAAGCTATATCTAGGATGTGCTAACTCTGCACTGAAAGTGCCACTGAAGTGATGCTCTGATTTACACTGAGCTTTTTTAGGTTCGACTGAGAATTTAAACGAAATAAAAAAGGCAAAAATAGAAAAACTGCTGCTGTGAGCCTGAATCATTTTCGACACACGCAGGAGAAGTGAAAATGAGCACAGCTTTTACACCACTTCATTAGTATTCTAGTCTCATTACTAAACTACAAATTTAACATACATACATTTAGTTTTAGTCTTGATAGGTATAGAGCCATAACTAGATATAAATTATTTTATATCTCAGGTTTGGTTGCAATATGACAGCAACTACCTAAAAAGTGTCAAACAAAGGCTATGTTCTTGCACGAGTTATGTCACTTCCTGTCTGGGAACAGTGTGGGAAACACAGGACGACTCCTAAGGGCCTACACTGATTTGACTTTAATTATTTTATTGCTTTTATCAGCAGAGACACAGATAACAGGATTATAATTTAAATTCAGCAGCACAACGGAAATGGAACAAAGCACTGAATTATGGCAATGTCATACGTGAACAAACAACACAAATGATCTGCTACTGTAAAAGAAAAGAAAACAAACCACTGATCAGGCTCTAAAACTGAAATGACACCACAATGAAAACAGGAAACAAGCTTTTTTTTTTTCCACTTACTCTCCTAGACTTGTTTCACAAAAGACGGAGGCATTGGAGGAGAGAAGAAAACATTCTGCAGGTGAGACCATGAGGTTTTGCAGCATGTGCAATAGCTAACTAAGCACAGGGCTGGGGTCAGCTACTTCAGTAAGAAGTCTGATTATGAATCGGATGAAACAATGTGTGAACCCCAGCCCCGAGTGAATCGTACATTACTAACAACTAATACGTAAATATCTACTATGAGTGAGTTTGTCTTCCCTGTCAACATCCTTACAGAAAAAGTTGCAGGTTAATATACCGTATGTAATATGATTAGAACACATTTATAGGAATTAAGATGACATTTATTGCTGTGTGTGTGCATTGATTTCTGTGCGTTTTACCTCCTTCTGCTCCACCTGTAGCGCTGATTTGAGGACGTCTCGTAACTGAGTCAGCTGCTTCCTCTCCTCATCCTGCACCTGCTTTATCTGTTACAAAAGAGAGATTAGGAAAACAGAGAAGAGACATACGGAATGTTTAAATCAAGAGAGGGAAAAATGTCACGAGTTAAGAGAAAAGAAAGAGTCGATGGCTGCCTCACCGTGTGCAGATCTGTGGCCAGTTTCTCTATAGAAGGTTTCAGGTTCTCAACAGCTTTCAGGCCATCCTGAAAGAAACTAAACAAGGAGCACATTAGTGTGTCTACCAACACAGGACAATATTATTAGAATATTAGAAACAGACACTTTTTAGGGAGCAAATCAAAGCCAGAGAATAACAAATAAAAAGCAAAACTCTGCTCTCTGAACATTACCACACAACAACTGCAATAAACTGTAATATAACTTCACTATAACATACCTATAATAAAAATACAACATTAGGCGAATATGTTTACACTGAATTAAACTGTTAAATGTGAGAGACTATGTTTTCTATATGTACGTATAAGTCTTACTTGCACTGAGCGTGGAAGTACTTGATGAGATTCTGAAGCAGGTCCACCCCTTTCTTGATTTTGATCTCATTGACTTTGAGAAGATACTGTAAACACAGTCAACACAGATCCACAGATGAGGGTCAGCCAGAGGGAAAGGCAACTTGCGCTTCATCTTAAACATGTGCATCCCTTTCATCTCATATATACACACTTCAAAGTAAAAGTCTTTCAAGTGAAGCATCATTAAAGCATAACATCAAAAAAGGCACAGGCCGCACAAAGTAAATGTAATGTTAGATTTGTATGAAAAAGTTTGAAAAGGACAGATATTTGCAGGACCCAGGGTGTAAAAAAAATATTTTTAAAACTACTCCTACATGCGGAATCACTTCTAATATTATTTGATACTAGAAGTAAACTTTCTTTCTAGTTATTTTTTGACACTTTGTTAATTAGTCAGATCACAATTTAACCATTATAATCATTTTTCTGACTAACCTCACACATCTGTAGTTGGAAAAATCTCCTCTCCTTCTCCATCTCTTCAGCGATTTCTGCTCCGCTGATTTCCGTTCTGATCATCCCATGTTGCCTTGCGTGCTCCTTCTTCTCCTTCTCTATCTTGGTGCTGCCGGGAAGTGACATCACAGGTGTCAATGAGCAGGCTGCACATCCGTGTCAGCACCAAAAATTATTTAAAAATAAAAAATCAGCCCTATCGCTGTCTGGCATTAAGAATAGCTGTGCAGGGGAAGCTAGCAGGCCAAAAGCTACCATTCCAACAAATTAAGTGTTTTTGGGGATTAATGCTGTAACAATATTCAATATATTCAGTTATGTGGCTTTTTAAGTTCTTCATTCTGGTGAGGAAGTCACTGCACTTGACCATAAGGAGACACCAATTCTGTGGCATATATAAACTACTTTACTTGGTTTCTTCTTACAACGATGTAGTGACAGTTTACGCGCAGTCACTAGAATACAAAGCATTACACAATGATTGCTAAAAAACATTCTCTGTCATGAGAACGTACAATGTCCTCCACAGGGATTAGGTTTTTACCTATTTAGCAACAATTGAGGCTTCATAAAGAAGAAGGAATTAGAAAGCAGAGACCGTTTTTATTTTAGATTCTAATCCTACAAGATAAATCTATTCATCACTGTACACTAGGTTATGGTCAGTCACAGGCAAGATTAGTGATATAAGATTTTGATCATATTGCATTCATGCACTCCCAATGAAATCTTTCACACACTGCAATGCCTGGCAGACAGTATTCAGGGCTGATCTTTCACACATTCACACACAAAAAAAAAAAATAGCATAATATCCCACAGGCAATCAGAAAACTACACCAGACAAAGGAGGGGAGGCACCAATCCATGCAACAGGGCATTCTTTTCCATATGCTGTTTTTTTTTTTTTCCTGACAGCATATCTTCAACAAAAAGGATGCAGCAGTTTGTTCGGTTGTGTCGGTTTCTGTGACTGCTTGTGGTTTGTGAGTTGTCTGATCGGGTTCATGTGCATTAACTTCTACCTGACCTGCAGCTCATAAATAAACACTTCAAATGTAACATGAAGGAAGTGGCATGACTGCATCAGCCAGCTTTTAGACCATTTTGTTAAGATATAAAAACATTTACTCTTAAAGGAACAGTTCACATTTGTTAGTTAGAAAAGTCCTTAATAACTTTCTTGCTGAGGGTCAGATGAACAACATGACCTTTTCATACAGCTACAGAGCTTTAGAGGCATTGATGGATGGACACTGTCACTTCTGCTTCCATGTCTTCCTGGTCTTTACAATATGCTAGGCTACATGTAGCATCATATTCACTGCACTGAAACGTGAATGGTATCAATCTTCTCATCTAACTCTCATCCAGAAATAATATAAATGTCAAACTATTTCTCCAAAATTATTCTCACCACTATGATATTCTCTTTATACTGTGATTCATGATGTTACGCTACTATAAAAAGTAAATTCGTCTGTATTCCTGCTGTTGCACAATAAATATCTAGTAGCCCTCATGTGGATTTACTTTTATGTTTTGACTGCATGTCCTTGAGTGTTGAATTTCACACCTGCAGCCACGCTGAGCAAAATATGTTAATGCTATGTTGATATTTGTAGTAATGTAGGCAGTATGCAAAGAAAAAGAAAAAAATCTGGCACGTTCTCAAGGTTATTTATGCAGCGATAAATACAAGCTTGAGGCTTGTATGTTTAACCAGCTACAAGTAGAAATCAATGCGTAATGGTAAGAAAATGCATTGTTAAAGGCAGTTCCCTTAATTTTATTCAAAATAAAAAACTGAAAAAAAACAGTGTGTCTCTACCATTTTCAACCTGATAAACCTGTTTCAACTGTCAAACCTAAGATGAACTACAAAAATGAATTTCGAACAGGCTATAGTTTTTTTATTTTGCCTGTGTGAACGTGCCAGATTTTATTTCACTGAGAGTATACTGCTGGCCTTTGTCAGCACATGAATCTTCAGCCCTGACAGCATTACAGCCTCATCAGGGCTGTGACTAATAGAAAGACACACGTCAACCTGGCTGTTTGGCTGCTGGCCAAACTACCAGTGATGAGCCAGAGAATCAGTTCACTCCGAGTACTGTCAATTCAGGAAGAGAGCTAACAAATAGGAAATAAGGAAAAGATAGTAGATTTTAAGTCTTTCTACATGTTTTTTGCACTTAAAAAAGGAAAAATAACCTAAATTGGTCATTAAAATAAACATTAAACTTAACTGCTTCCTGACTTAACAGCATTCAAAATGAGATGAGCCCCAAACAGAATTCAAACTCTGGGCATTGGATGCAAAGATCTTCCAAATCAAATTAGGGAAATTAGACATCAATGCTGTGTTAAGACCAAATCATTCAATCTCTCTGTTTTCTGTGAATATGAAGACAGCCCGTTATCCTGGCAGCAGACAACAGAGAGAGAGAGAGAGAGAGAGAGAGAGAGAGAGAGAGAGAGAGAGAGAGAGCGAGAGCGAGAGCGAGAGCGAGAGCGAGAGAGCGAGAGCGAGAGAAATAACTAGAAGATAAAAAAGGGTGAGAGCAGCAGAATATGTTTGGGTGGTTTTCCATTTAGGCAGAAAACTGGACTCTATTAATGGCCTCGGTTTTCCATCAATAGAGTCAAATTATAAGAATTAGTTGGGATGGAGAGGAACAGTTGCATAGCATCCGGCTGAACTCTTGATGTCAGAACAACGTCTGTACTGTCTGATCAAAACGGCTTGGAGAGAAGATGTATTACCCTTTCAGTAAAGAATGTCCTTTGCAGCTTGGAAAATATATGAGAGTGCTATAAAAAAAATCATGTGTTCTTTGCATGCACAATAACAATGGAGCCTCAGTGTAGAGGTGGTAGTGTCAGAGTGAGGGTTATTCAAATTATCAGGGATGTGTTGACAGATCATCATAAGAGGAGGTTAGAGCGGGAAAGTGGTTAGTGGTCCATACAAGGCAGACAAAGACATGACAACTCAATTCGACACACTGTCTCACAGATGTGACTCGTTTGAACTGCTGAACTTGTAACCTGTAAACACTATTAGCTTGTAAATATCAAAATCTATCGGCTAAATTAAACTAAAAGCATCAAATGTCAAGTTGTGCTTAGAGGAAATACACAAAGAGCTGATGGTTAAATATACTTAGTTTCTTACACTTTTGTTTCGTAGTCTTTCCAGGCTTTGTCAAAAGGCTTTTTCAAATCCTGTGAAAAACAACACAGATAAGAAAGTTTAAGATCATAAACAAGAGCAAGGAATATACTGCTGAAAAAGAAAGTGATGGATTAGCTGACTAAACAGAAAATTACTATTATAACAAAAGCTCTAGTAAAAGTTGACAAATTAACATTGTGGTAATGTTTCCACAAATACCGTTGAACCTTCAGTCTCAACCTTTGAAAAAAATATGATCTCTAAGTCCTTAAAATGGTAAAAGAAAATACTTTATAGCAACTGAATCTGCAACCATAAGACATGATCAAACAGGTAACATAACAGATAATAGATACTTCAGCACTACATGAACATAACTGAATGTACAGAACCAAGTTATAGGGAAAATAATGTGTTTCCTCCCCTTACAGTTAACTACTGCAGGTGTGCGTTTCATCACAGTGTGATGTGGTAAGCTGAATCATCCTCCTCACAGATGTAGGGCAGCCCACAGCTGTGTCAGCAGGGAGCTGGGTGAGGTTACGGTAGAGGAATTTTTGGAAAGATGTGAGCAATGTGTGATTGTTTTGACATTTGTAATGCGATTTCTTTGGTCACACCAATGACAGGCAATGCAGATTTCTCATTGTCATGGGGCTGCTTTAGCAAAACACTTGATTAAACAACATCTCTACGGCTTTGGTGCTGATTAAACAGTCATTAAGACAAACAAGATCAGACATTACGTCGTGCAATTGTGCTATGAGACTCCCTGAAGAAAATACAATTTAGTAAAATTGTCAAGCCAGGAAATTCAACATGATGACAGAAACATGCTGTCCTAGACACAACTCAGTTACCGCTGTTGAGTCCTATTTCAAGAGCAGACGAATGTCTATCTCAACCTGTCAGGCAACAGGATAACCCTCTGATTCCCTCAACCAGCTCAAGGACAGAGACCAGCAGAGGAAAGAGACTTTAAAAGTACAAACAAAAAGAAATCCACAAGCAAAGAATGAGCCTGTGAAGTAAAAAAACAAGACAAAAGAGGAAACTGCTAAAAGAACCAACTACAGGTCAAAAGAGAAAAAAAAGAAGGTTAGAGGAAGGAAATGTCAGAGCCAGAGAGAGGAGAAAAATGGTAACAATGGCTAAAAATACCAAACACGGGCATTGCTGGGCAGGGAAGGGCAGAGCAGAATAGGCCAAAGCACAGGGCAAAACACTCCCTGAGAGCGCAGCGAGCTCTTAGCGCCCTGATGCACTGCCTGGATGAATCGAAAAGGCAGAAGAAGAAAGTTATGCACTTGACAGCAGTCTCCTTTTGCAAACTTATCACCTCTTTCTTATTTCCACACACGTCCAGAAATAGCAGCTGATGTTAAACACTCCCTCAAACCTTTTCTCACATCGTGGTAAAACTAAGAAATTGACCTTTTGACGCACAAGCCCCAAACGTTATCAGTTTTCCTCTATTATCACACAATCACACACCATCATTGCCGACAGGTTATTCCTGACCGCCCCACATCTATCAGGTTAGGCCACTACCAGGCTAATTAAGTTTTTCTTCCCCTCTCCGCTATCCCTGCTTTCCACCTTTTCTTCCCATATTTTATTTATATGGGACTGTTAGAAAATGCTTTAAAATTAAAACTGAATTCTTGCTAATCTAATCCTGGACATTACTTTGGATAATTAAGCTAAGTAATTAAGTAAAAATGGGTGAACTGACTCTTTAATCTGCCCATGCTGCCAATTGCAAAGTTTTCTTTCACTAACTACTGATGCCTTGTTGTTTTTATAGTTTCCTGTACTAGTTACTGAGGAAAAAGTGCTGATCTGATCACTGATCTGCTCTTATCCTAAATCTCAAACAGCGATGACGTGCGGGAGGTTTCTGCTGTTCACGACCCAGTGAACCACAATGAATAAGTCCCCCCCCCACAGACTCTTCTCTTATAGTAACAGCATACTGCACTGCACACAGCTACTATCCTGTCACTGTCAATGAACAGTGATAAGCTGGTATGACTCATTGTGTGTTAGAAACATAGACTAGTCAATAAGCAGAGGATGAGATGTTCTGCTGCAGGCATGACATCAGCCTGTGTCCCCTCTGAAAGTCCACTCTTGACAGAACAGAGTCATGAACTCAGCACTTTCCATTTTTCTACTAACTGGGAGTGTGTGTAGAGCTTTTGTGTTCAGGAATAACACCACTTGTTCCTCAAGGAACACCACCCAAGCCATTTTGTTTGTATTATACTGCACTGACGGTTCATCGACACTCTCAAGTCACTTATTGTTTTTACACATGAAATCCCAATTTCCCTCGCTTATGAGAAACCCATGGAGGAGCAGTAGATGAGGTGGAAAATGATAGTTTTCAGTTCAATAACAGCAGCGCCAGGTTGCTAGGTGGTAGTCCTCTAGTCACAGAGCCATTAGCAGCTGCCTCCCCTGGGGTTAGTTCATCACACTCGCAGCTAAAGACAGCACTGGCAGAATATTAACAAGCTCAGATGGAACAACGGCCACTAGAAAGCCATTAAGTTCTGAGTTCAATCAAATGAAAGGACGGGTGACTACTGTAGCTGCCACACTGATTCAGTATTTGCAGAGATACCCAACAGCATTTCTTTTATTCAACTGAAAGTATGAAATATATTTTTATGGTAATGTCATACAAACTCTCTTTTGGCCATTTAGTTTCTTATCACACTCAAGTCAAAAGTGAAGAGAAAAACACACAAACATAAATAGGTAGTTCTCCTGTGAAATGGCAGGAGTGAATGAATGCAATAATGACAGAAGAGGAGGAAGATGATGGCAAGAAAAAGAGAGAAGAGGAAAGGAAGGCCGTGGAGGTGAGACACAGGTTGGGAGGGAAGATGTAATCTATCACTTCACTCAGTGTCTTTAGTTCTTAGTTTACATTTCCTGACACTGCACTGAGAGCAAAATGTCTAAGGTTTCCTGACATTACAACAGCTGTGACATTTATGTAAGTGTGTAAATGTGTGTGTGTCCTGAGTTTTAAAATAACCAGCAGCTCATTAGCCCCGTGTCACTGGGGTAATGAGAATCATCCAAGAGCTAATGAGCAATAAGTGGGTAAGTATTACAGATGTGACTGGCTGCCACAGTCAAGCTGGAGAGTTGGGGGAGGGGGGGACAGCGAGAAGGAGACAAGAATGTGGGGGAGAGAGAGCAGTGGAATTAAAGGAGACAATAAGATTTAGGAAAAAGTGAGTCAAAAGTGAAGAGAAAAGCAGAAAAAAAAACATTGCACTTGAGAGTTGCCCAAAGCCAGCAAGTGGCCAAGGGTCACGGGGACAACTGCTGCATCTATGGCAACCAGCCTCATTAGAGAGCCGGCTTAATCGCATCATACCTCAGTGACAACCACAGCCAATCGTGTGCCTCGAAAGTGAAAGTTCACAGGCTGCTGCAGACAGTAACAAATCCTGATTGCATTAGAGAGCCACAGAGATCGTCAACAAGTGTCTGTCTGGCTTTAGTCTGGTTGGTGGACACACAGGACAAATTAACTAATACACTCACTGGCCACTTCATTAGGTGCACCTGTATGACCAATACAGCATTTCTGCCATGACTTTCATTTTTTAGAAACTTATCATTTTATGAGTCAATAATAGACATAAACATTGTATTGTATATATTGATTATATAAGTGTATATAATAATAAAGTGGCCAGTGAGTGTATATAGTGCGGTTAGGGGTAGGAACTCTTTTTGGCACTAACCACAAAAAGCACCTGGCATTAATTGTCTGATCAGATTTGTCATGATGCCTCTGGTTTGAGTCTGGAGGAGCTTCCTTGCATGTCATTGCTTATCTCCATCTCTGCTCATTTCCTGGAGTTTCCCTAATGTCAACAACTATTAAAAAGGTATAAAATCACTCCCAAAAAATACTTGTATGTTGGCCTGTGCTCAGATAAAAGTTTAAGACCATATGCAGCTTTAAACAACACCCAGACCTTAGATCATTCAGATTAAAGTTGAATTTGTAGATAACATATGGAGAAATCTAGTCCAGATTTGTTTGAATATTTTTCAAAAGGTGAAAATTACTATGTGACTAAAACGCATTGTTACCTACAGACTGTGGGGCTGATTTTAACTACCTTATCATCCATAAATGATAAGTCAGAATAGCATTATTATATATAATGATTTTATAGGAATCGAATGCTGCAAAAAGTAACTGTTCACAAATTATGTTAAAATGAATGTAGTGGAGGAAAAGTAACTTAAGTTACTTAACCACTCTGCTAGTTACTGAAAATGCAAGTTTGTGGTTGTCCTGTGTGGCTTCAAACATTAAATCTGCTGAAGTCAGCTGCATTCTGGAAACTATTTCATCAACCATTACATTTCCACTCAACTCATTTTTCACTTCTTTGCAGAAACAGGGAAACGTGGCCTGAGGTAGATCAAAGCAGGTTGTTATTAAGCGTGTTAGCAAGACCACAGTGCTTCTAAGATGTTAATGACTGTTGCTTCAAACCACTTTAAACATGCAGTGCAACATGTACGTAGGTATAGCTAGTGAGGCTTTCTAGCCCTTGCTATCCGTTTCCTACTGTAGGAACAAATGATCTACTAATGACACATGGATGATTCAGTGCTTATGTCAGCTAAAGTAACATATGGTCCTCTCTCTCTCTCGCTGTATGTCTTTACAGTCACTGATGATTCAGCATAAGGCTCACCTCTATGTACAGTAAAACATGGCCACGCTGCTGTGTTTTCTTACCCCTTTGACTCCCTTCAGGTCTCCTTTCAGCAGACTGTCCAGAGGAAAGGTGATGATGTTGTTCATGTTCTGGAACTGGAGGAGGGTGAAGAAAGAGATGTGAGAGTTTAAAAGGTTATGTCAGAGGATTTAAACCTGCAGGGGTAAGTCAGAGGCTGTGGATGTTGCTGATGTAATCATGTCAGTGTCCTCTGTGTGTGTGTGTGTGTATGTATGAGTTTTCTACTCTTTAACCTTCATTTAATGATGGTGATAAAACAGTAAGCGAAGTAAATTCAATGATCACAATCACTGAATCAGTGCTGTGATGAGCTACTTGTACTTCGCTTAAGTCGCTCTTACATCTTAAGCATTACACCCTTAGCATCCTTTTTAAATCCCTGTATCCAATTTACCCGATATTAAAGACCAAAATAATAAACAACTCAGTCTCCTGTGTAGGTTACTTTTAAAAGTCTGCCTATGTGTGTAATCAAGTAATCTAGCACACCAGAGCTCACATAAGCTTTGACAGAGTCCATCCTTACATCCAGATCAGATAGCAGCTCATATTTCTTTAATAAAAGGTGGTGAGATAACACTGATACAAAATCTTAAGCTCCTCATGTCGGTGTGAGTCAATACTAGGTCCAGCGAGACGACAGACCTCACACAATGGCGTCAAATTTTTCCTCCAAGGCTGAATTAGATCCAGAAGATATTTGGCGTTGCAGTGGCTCTTTGGCCATCTCAGTGGAAAACTATAGCCATCTCCTGAGGACCTTAAGTTCAAGCTGGACTTGGTATTTGCTCAGTGTGTTTGTTAGAGAACACAGACTGACTCGAGGGTATTGAGACAATTAGGGACAGGATGGAAATCTTTCCTTGTCCCAGAGGATTTTACCCATCTACTCCTATGACACTCACTCAGACACAGAGCATATACGCACCAGGTTTTTGAAAAGTGCAGTAAGCTCCTTGGTAAAGACAGAGAACTTGAGGAAGGCTGAACCCAAGTCAGGATCATCTCTGTATACGCAGTTTTCTCCAAACTTCTCCAGGGCCTGAGTGTACTGCTCCTCGTTCTCTACGTGGGCTGAAAAACAGACACACACACACAACACACACACACAACACACACACACAACACACACACACACACACAACACACACACACACACACACACACACACAAAGAGGTCAGCAATGACAGGTAGAAAAGGGAAATCAAACCAAGGTCTTTCACTCTGTGGTCATTACAAGTTAAAAATCAATCACTGTGTATTAATAATAAATGATTTTTAAAGTGAACATGGGTCCATTTTTCCTGATGATCAATTCTTCCATTACAGTTCTGGGTTTTCCCGGGAAAACGGTTAGTGGAGGTGGAAATCTCTGTTCTGCAGAGGCTGGTCTGTTTGTCTCTCAACACTTTAAAACTCAACTTTCTTTTATTGTAGATGCTGAAGCACACGGGTCATGTCATCTGGCCTCAATGCAGTTATCAGTGATTATTAAAACAAATGCCTCACTCATTCAATACATGGTCTTTACAGCATCATGCAGCAAGTCTTCTCTCCTGTAGAACTGTTAGAGTCAAAATGAACTTGAACAGATGAACAGAAAATGAACAGAAATAATATGTTTCTTGTTCCACACATACATGCAACTTGACCTTGGACACGTCAGAGGATTCCTAATTTCAGCAGCCATGAGCTCCAGCCCCACGCAGAGATAAGAAGTAGTCGAATATTTATGACATTTCTTTAGCATTATGATGCTGCAGAAATACTTATATAATACTGTTTTATTCATTCTGGCCTGTGGGACTGAAGAACATGCAAACCATAGTAAGTGCATTCATAAATCAGTAGAGATGAAAACACATTACTGTTCTTAACTACAGCTGAAACTGAAGTCTGTTAATCATTCGATCAACAGAAAACTAATTAGCAACAGTTTTATTTATCATTAAAGTAAGTCATCAGGTAAAAAGAACATTTTGTTTTTGTCCATTTTATCTCATAAGCTGAATATCTTTGAGTCACATGCAACAAGCAGGTCAAGGTGACATTGAACTGTTAGTTGCCACTGTACTACTTAATCAAAAAAATAGAAAAATTAGTGTGAATTTGGAGATGAGATTCTTTTATCCAACGTTTACGCGTTGAAATATCCGACTTCATTAGCTATGATCAGATCTATGTTGTTCCACCTCTGACTCATCTCTAGTGGAGTTTCCATTTTGCGTGTTAAGAAACACAGAGGGTAAAACAATAGTTTGATTCTCGTTTTAGACGCCAAAGAGAAATAAGTGACAGGATGGGAAACATTAATTCAAAGACGGATGGGAAGAAAGAGGAAAAATTGGTTCCCAAACTAAACATACCCCCAGTGAATCAGCAGTCAGGGGGAAACCCACAAACTGGTCACCCTCATGACTCATGACATTAGGTTGTTTTACTTAATACACCTTCCACCAGACAAGCTGATACCCGCTAATGCCACTGGGACAGTGGTAAAGTGAGAGATGAGCGACCTGTTGCTATGACGACAAGTGATGCGAATTTGAGCAAGGGCGAGGAAGGCGAGGGAGGAAAGAAGAAACAAAGAAAGAGGGCTTAACAGTATAAGAACGTACACTGAATGACAGCTGCTGATTCAACATGAGTCAGATGTTTATCTGCTAAACACACATAAACAAAAACACACACAGATAAAAAGCAGCCAGACGCTGGTTCACAGATGTGGCAGATTTATAGATGAAGCTGGATAAGCTCATGTCTCAGCCGCAGAGATATCCATCGTGTTATTAAAAGGGGAAAGCGGAGAGCCTCAGAGACACTACCTGCAGACCTCCTCTCATCAGACAAATCTAATGCAAGCCTTCAAATATCAACTGATGCAACGGTCAAGCTAAGCGATAAGATTCAGTTTTTTTCTCCGCCACAACTGAGGAAAACAAACTGTGCCTTTCTTTGATAAATTCATATATGCTTTATTATATTTTGTTTTATAAAATATGAGAAAACAGTATTTAAAAATTAATAGAATTAAAATTACCATCACTTAATTACTTAATGACATTTTCTGTCAACACATTAATTAATTCACCTAACAACAATAACAACAATTACAAAATCAATTGTTATTTTAATCAAATCTGCAGTTATTATGTAATTGTGTCAGTTTAGGCTCTTATTCACCATTGTCCGGCATTTCGTTGACCCACCAATACATTTATTAAGAAGTTTCCTTATTTCTTAGACTATTTAAAACAGTTTGTGGTTTAAAAACAGTTAGTGTCATAAGAGATGTGATATAAAGCTACCCATCAGCTCCAGGTGTTTGGTTGTAGCTCTGTCAGGCTCAGAGCCAACAGTGCGGCAGCCTGCTATTGTTTTTGAAGTGGCACATGAGAGCTCTGAGCTCCCCCTGCACTGCTTAGTGACTACATGTGTATTAGTTGTAACACGACCTGAACGCAGCACACATGCAACCTACGGTACAGAGCAGCTTTGAGCCTCAAAGGGCCGCATGACGCGCTTAGCCGGTTAATGAGCAACGTGGCAGAGAGATGAACCGGCAGACACTGGGACAGAAGAGGTCTTAACTAATCCTGATAATTCAGCGCTGTCTTATACTTGTTGTCTAAACATTTCCAACACATTACGCTAGAGTTCAGGGGGTTTTTTTATTTTAAAAGAAACATGGGTTTTGCATGATTCAAACATTGCTATAGATTTAGTCTGCTGGGGGACCTCCCACATTACACTGAGCTCCTTTCCTCCTTCTCTCTCTCTGTCCACTCTTATGCCATCATTGCATTTTATTAACTTTGTGTCTTCTTTCTCCCCTAGTTGTGCTACATTCTCTCCCTCTCTCTCCTGCTGTATCTTTCTGCAGGTCTCCTCAACCCTGGAGCTGTGGTTGCTATACAAATAAAGTTGAAACATGATCTTAGAAGAGAGGCTGCTTTCTAAAACAATAACTTTTTTATCAACGTTGGCATGAATTTGCCTGAATTGTTCTTCTTTGGAGACTAAACGTTATGTGTCTTTAAACGTTATGTGGCCTTTTCTAAAGCAAACTCAAACACAGTTTAAGGTTCAGAAAAAAAAACGCTGGAAAAAGGCGGTATGTTCCTGTGTTTGTGTCTGTGTGAGACAGACAAAAGCATTTCTGTTGTTTGACCTCAGGAAACAATGACCTTGTGTTTACTGGAGTACAGAAACTAACACTCGCTTGCTCTCTCTCACACACACGCACTTCTACAACATAAGTAGTCTGCTAATAACCAGTTGTGTAATACATTCTTTACGGCATCTTCCCTGTGAGACACACACGCTAAACATAATGCACAGCTTCTAAGCATCTACTGAGGATTATCTCATTTCTCACAAAGGCTTGTTTTGCAACGTCTTCCATCTCTCTTGCGCACACACACACACACACACACACACACACACACACACACACACACACACACACACACACACACACACACAC
>JAUYWH010000014.1:10532347-10544130 GCA_034779795.1 Ctenopoma multispine | reverse complement strand
ACACACACACACACACACACACACACACACACACACACACACACACACACACACACACACACACACACAGGGTTTAATCACCAGATAGCAGGCTGGCCTCTGCTTCCTCTCTCCGTCTCTCCCACACTCATTCCCTCTCACACAGCTACATCAGGTCTGGTCAGCTGACGCTCGGATGCTCACTAAGACAATGTGCGGCGCAGCGTAGATCAATTCGATCTCTCTATGGAATCTGTGAAAACAACACTGGGCTCCACGTCCGCTTAACAATATGGACGCCGGCTCAGACCAAAGTAAATGAAGTTCACTTCTGTGCAGAGAAGGCAGTAATTATATGATAAATATAAACCAGCAACACTAAAACTCAAACCTTGAACAAAAGAAAACTTAAAAAAAAACAAAAAAAAACAGAAGTCTAGCTTCACACTTACCAAGCCCACGAGTGATCATCTACTAATCTAACTCACTGAAAGTAAATGAATAAGCATATTTTCTTTAATGTTCCGTCCTTTAAATGAGGCTCTGTCACTCTTATTTTATTCTCCTCAGGTCTTTTCCCTCAGATATTCATCCAGTTTAATTACACTAGAGTCTAATTTTCTTTTGGCAGCCAAAAGAGAAAAGCGTGTGTGTGTGTGTGTTTGTGTTTGTGTGTTTGTGTGTGCAGCGGTGACCTGGAGGACATAGCCAACCTAGATCATCAAATTCAAAGAAGTTTTCCTAATGCAACACAAACTGAGTGCTGGGTTGTTCAGCAACTTTACCCAGACATCCTGGCCACCTTCGTATAGGTATAACAGCAGCAACGTGGTGTTCACTCGTCTGCCTCAAGTTGTTATCTGTTCAGCAGCTTTGGCAGTTCTGTCCTAGCAGCTCTGCCTGATCTTCCCACAGGTTGACATCCTGACAGGTCCCTGCAGCTACACAGGGCTCTCTCGCTCATCATAAGCTTCCCCTGTAGCTTCCTTTCTCACCTTTTTACACTCTCATTTCCCTCAGCTTTTTATTACTGTCTTGTACAAGACTGTTTAAAGAATTATAAGCTTATGCTACTTGCTCAGACTCTTAAGTTTTCATGGCGTGGTAACTCTTTTGATCTCATCTCCACTGTAACCAAACTTCCACCACCCCGTCAGCTGTTTCTATCCTCCTCTCCACCTCATCATTACTTTACCCAGTGCCATAGCCAAAAATATCCTTGCTGGGTTTTGGGTTTGACAGACAGTCATATGAGGAGTGTATTCTCTGTGTATTAAGTCAGTCAGTGTTGACGCTCTCTGTTGTGCATCTCATTATTCAGACTTTATCTCACCAGCCCCTCTGGAGAATTTCCTGGAGAACCCTCCCTTTCACTCTTTTACTTTCTTCCTCCAAACATACAGATGGCACAAATTTGCCTTTCAGAGTGTAGCACAACTGCTTCCTTGCGTTTTTTTAGCTTGTCTCAATTAAGCTCCTCGTGGAATTTTATTATATTCAAATATTCATTGTTATTAAGATCTAAAAAGGAAACATTATTTAGATGTATTTTGATGTAAGTGTTACCTTATTTGATGTGTTTACAGCAGAAATGCAGAATCAGGTGATCATTTGTTGTGAGTGAAACACGTATTGCACACCTGCTTTGTTTAGTCTGGTTGTACACAACTCTGCTTCATTTTCCCCCATTTAGCGCGGTTTGAACATAATAATCACATTCAGGTGTCGACCAAAACAACCTCAGTGAGACACGCTGGTCAGGCTGTAGCTGAGTCACAAAAAAAACTCTGTAGTAGTTTGTTTGTGGTTGGAACATGATTCGACCTCAATCTAACCCAAAACAGAAACCATGAAACTTTTATGGTTTCAAAGCTCAGCATTCTCCTGGAAAAGTTTTACTTAGCATATTAGTGAGATAATTACCACAGTTATGAAGCTGAACTGGAATATTCGCTGGTACAGAACAACATCTGCTTCCTGTGTTTACTTTCTTGTTCCCACCTCACATCCATTTAACCAATGAGCTGACAAGACTATTCTCACATGGCTTGCAGTGATGCATTTTGGTTCGCTTGGATTTTTCTATGCGTGAAAATAAACCAAAATCATACCAAGTTTACGGACCAGAGCAAACGGACTACAGGTTTAAAAATAAAAAAAAACTGTAGTAAATGGTAAACTTAAAAACTTCAATTCAATATATCAAATGCATAATTATGATCAGCTTTTTATCCAAGTATACATTTGTGTCTTGAGAAATATATGGGTTTAAACAGACACAAAACAGAGCTTCATTGCTGTAATTATAACAGAACAGAATCTGAGCAGCCTTTTCCAAAAGACTGATGATAAAGGTGACCTAAAACAAGTTTCTCTTGGCATAACCGTAAATAACGGCATTCCCAGTGGCATTTCCACAAACAAAACAGTGTTTGTAGTTTAGACACCGATCTAATCTGTCCATGCTTCATACTTCAAGGCAAAAAGGTTGATTTTCTTTCAGCTTTTTCCTACAGTAGATAATCCTTGTTCTTCATTAAAACACATTTCAACTGCCAGAGACACCTGCAGCTCTCATGCATGTGTGTACCCTGCTGCACTAACCAAACAAATGCAAATGAGGGTGATTTATAGACAATTCAGGTATTCATAAGAGTAATGGAAAAAAACTGAAAACTGAACAGGTTAATAAAGCTTTTTGCATGTACACCTGCACAAAAACAATATCAAACTGTCATGTCCTGGGAGTCTGGCCACATATAGTTTATACATAAACTCATGTTTAATATTATGTATGTGCCTTAGTGCCCACACACCCAGACACACAAGCACACACACACACAGTCCGCCCCCCTCCCCAGCTGTTCCTCTGGGGGTCTGGATCAGACAGCTGTCCCTCTGGCCTAAACAGAGCTCACACTGTTCTGAAAAAGACATGCTCAGCACATTGTTCAGGGGTCTGTCTCCCTCTCTCTCTCTCAGCAGGGTTCTGTCAGGCAGGCCAAACAAAAGACACTGGAAACACCCAACATTGGCACAGGCAGTCACAATGAGCCCGGTAATAGCACACACACACAGAACGAGAGGCAAAAAACTCCCTCCCCTACATAAACCTCAATGTCAGTGACACATTGGTATTAGGGATGCAGTTAATAATTATTTTAGAGTTTAATATACTGTGCATTTTGTATTAAATGTATAACAACACAGTGAAAAATGCTAATTGGATTAAAACCCTTTCTGTGTCCCAACCAAAGTTATTTTTCTTTTTCAAGAAAAAAAAACAAAAACGTTTAAAGACATAGGAAATGAAGTGTAATAAAAACCCAACTGATTGATTATTTTAACACTAAAACACTGCCTCATACTGCTGTGTCTGTAAACAGGCTTTACCTGTATGACTAAAGTGAGAGTGGTAAGAAAAGGATATGAAAATACTGTCAGTACGGACATACTGTAGGACTCACCCAGACCAGACGCATAGATTGCCTTCACAGACTTCTTCATCTTGTACAGAACACTTCGGTCCACATCCAGAGCCTAGATTGACAAAGAAAAAGAGAGGGAGAAGTGTAGAAAGAGCAAATCATTCAAAAATGAGTCAGTGAAATTAGTGTTGCTACTGAACATTTGTGTTTCAGCTTGACTGATTTAAATTATATTGTTTTGTCCACATACTGAAAATGTCTCTGCATTAGGCAGGTACAGTTTGTGTCCCTATGCCATCCCCACTCTTGCTGCAAGTAATGCATTATTCAAAGGAAAGCTAAGAATAGACCAGTGCTACCTCGTCACTGTGTGTGTTTGTGTGTGTTTATCCGTATAATAGCTTGTAGGAGAAGAACCGTGAGCATGTGAGATTGCTTATTTGAAGGACATTATTCTGGGGTTGTAACACACTTTTCACATGCACTGAGCTCTGCCTCACACACTAACAATGAGACAATGCACCACTGTATCAGTGATGAGTGAGGGAGTCTCTCAGGATGAAGGGGATTTTGGGAAATTAGTTTTAGGGACTTTAATAAGTACATCCGTCCAACCGGGCCGAAGTCGGCGCCACTTTTCCATGCCCTGTTCCCCTTCTGACTGACATATATCGGATCCCCTGGACTCTCTCAAAACAATAAGATACAATGGTGCCCATTCAGTTGCAATTTTCACATCAATCCTACACGTGCACACACACATCCTGTCTCTCTCTTTTCCCAACACCACAAGTCATGATCAAAAAACATATTTTATTAATAAACTGGTGCTGTAATATATATTATATATAAATGGAAAAACAACTCAGCACTTCGTTTTCCCCACAGTTGTAAACATACAGAAGAGAGAGGGAGGGATAGAGGGATAGAGTGAACACAGAAGGGACTCTAAAGGGAAAATGACATAAATTAAGTGTCACTGCAGTGGAACAGGCAGAATAAAAGAAGAACATAGAGCTCAGAGAAAGAACAGAACAAGAACAGTGATAATGTGCTCTTTCACTCTTCTATCAGCGGTGGTTCACAGGGGCCACCTATGAAGTGTGAGGGGGCGACCCAGTCAGTCGGAGTATACCGTTACAGTGACCAGTGATCAATACAGAGGCTCAATAGAATAATTGCATTTCTAAGTTTAAAGCATGCCCAAGCATGCATAAGCATAATCAACTCCTTAAGTGTCTGTTTAATAAAGCAGTGAGATTTGTGTCCATTATGACAGAACCGACAGAACATTTCAAGTTTGTTTGCATATGTTGATCCTTTGAGAAAGACATACATATAAATATGTTGTTGGTATTGCACATGGGGCCACATTAACCTTACATAGTTCAGGTAATTTGCTAAATTCAAAAGTCATAAACAGGGATGTAATCATCCAGACAACTCTACTGTCTTTTACCAGGGGAACTGTGCAAATTAAAAGAAGCCATCCAGAAGATACATGTGCATCTGAGTAAAAGTAGGACTTACAGTGCTGTGGTTTTAGTTCCTTCAACTCGTGTTAAATGACTCATCCGTTACATATGCCATTATCCCATTAGCTCCGTCTGTTTTAGACAGACCCTCCAACGGCAGCTCATAGCCTCACATAGACACATGTATCTGCATACAGGTATTCCCACAACAAACACAGACACAAAGCCTGAGAGAAGTACAGCTGTTCTACAAAGCATCATTGTGTTATTATCGCATTAATACAGCAGTCAAATTAAGAACTGTGTTTAAAACAATTTTCATGTGGTCGATGTGATTTTGCGATGTGCGTCTGTGTGTCCACATCAGAGCGGAGCTCTGCTGTGCGTGACACAGAGATCAGAGGAGAATAAATAAACATGACTATGTAGACAGAAATGGCATAAGATAAATAACATGAGACTGTTTAGTTAGTTTAATAAAAGAACAAGGCACAGACCTGTGGTTACACACAAGTCGATTCTGAGAACAACTAGTTTCTCTACAATAAACTAAATGGGCAATAATGTCCTGGCAAATAGCTTTGGTTTATTATTTAATTTGATTACATTAATGTGTTGGTTGAGATTTACAAGAAAATACTGTATAAAGCGAATTCTGCTATGTAAAACCATCTTATTTGTTTAAACTGTTTGCAGACTAACTATTAATGCAATTGTGTTTATATAGCAGTATTTAAAAAAAAAAGTAAAAAAAAAAAAAACTTTTGAATTATTATTACATTTTGCCCATAACCGTGCGATTAGTCGCAAAAAAATCATGAAATTAATTGCGATTTTAAAAAAAATTAATCGCCGCCCAGCACCAATATAAATATGTTGTTGGTATTGCACATGAGGCCACATTATTAACCTTACATAGTTCAGGTAATTTGTCAAATTCAAACATCATAAACAGGGATGTATTCATCCAGACAACTCTACTGTCTTTTAGCAGGGGAACTGTGCAAATTAAAAGAAGCCAACCAGAAGATACTTGTGCCTCTGAGTAAAAGTAGGACTTACAGTGCTGTGGTTTTAGTTCCTTCAACTTGTGTCAAATGACTCATCCGTTACATATGCCATTATCCCATTAGCTCCGTCTGTTTTAGACAGACCCTCCAGCGGCAGCTCATAGCCCCACATAGACACATGTATCTGCATATAGGTATTCCCAAAACAAACACAGACACAAAGGCTGAGAGAAGTACAGCTGTTCTACAAAGCATCATTGGCTGCTGCCTCTGTCTACACTGTCAAACCAATCCAACCACATGAAGACTTTAAAAGGTAACCGGAGAAAACCACTGAAAAGTGTAGATAAAGCTTTCACTGAGAGTGAAATTCATGAGAGCATTGTGAGACAGAAGAAAGAATTTCAACCTATTCAACTTGAGATGTATGCGATTTGGGGGCTCATAAATTAATGACTTATAGTTTGACCACACTTAAACAAACCCATAAAAAAGGCACCTGAAAGTGCTGCCATGATATTATTGATTATTTGATGCTGTTAATGTGTTTGTCTGTGGAGGATGTGAGGTCAAACAGGGGTGAGCTACTGGAGTCAAAGCATGTTAAGTGTTTAACAGCCGAGTGGTACACACACACACACACACACGTACTACGATGTGTTCTCCAGGGTTGAGTGAAGTGACTCTTTGAGCACCAGACCACCTTTTGTGTGAGCACTCTTGTTTGTGGCACAAGCCGCTCTAAAATTCACTTTTAACCTAAAAAAAAAAAAAACCCTACTCAGACAGAGGGGAATTCCACTGCTGTGTAGCGTTTCAACAGTGCAGGAGAGCTGAATCCTCACAAGCACAATTCAAACGGCATTACTGTGGAGTCAGCTCTTTTCCATCTCCTGATAGTGGCTCATGGTAAACTACAGTGGCTCTTCTACCATTACCTACCTCCCCCCGAACCCCACGAACTGAAGGAGACAAACTCCAACTGAATTAAATTAATCCTCCTCTCAAAGCATGACATCATCATCGTCATCATCATCATCACCACCATCGTGATTATAATCCGGCACCATCTGCTGCAGCCAATCTACAAAGACTATCACAACACTGCTGGGTCACGGGGGTCGTTGTCACAGTGATCCGTTCACTTATGGTTGTGCATTTCCTGAATAATATAGTAACGTGTCGAGTTACTGATGTATGTGAGCACACTACAGACAGATCATATCTCATGTGTGTTCACAGGCGGATAGACAGAGACATTTTTGAGCATCCTCAGACCTATTATTATTTAAGTTCAGACAAAAGCCAGTAATTTTCTCTATTTAACGACCTTTCTGAACAAGAATAAGCAACTATTTTAAGATGGACAGAAGATGAGCCAAGACATTTTTAAACAATGTAAATGAAAACAGTCATAAATAAAAAAAGAGATTTTCTTGTCCCGGGCTTCATAATCACTTCCTGTTGGCCTCCCCATTACCAAGTTCGGAGGAAAAGACGCATTATTAATTTCTGTACAAACTCGCATTTTTAACTGTTGCTCATGAGGCAGAGTTCAGATGGGTCAGGCTAATGTTCAACTACAAGGACCCAAACCGAAATGCACTGCATTTGGCTAAACTTTCTAAACCCCCCCCCCCAAAAAAAAGAAAGAACGTGAAATTATCAGAGGAGGTTCACACATGTTTCTCATAATGCAGCTGTTGTCCACTTTTTGAGTCAAACATCCCTTTATTCTTCTCCAATAGAAGAAAAATGCAAAGCAAATTCTGGACACCAAATAAGGGAGGAAAATGTGTTTTAGGATAGAAGAGAGTGTGATATGCTGGTCTAACTAACACTTCTCTGTTACCTATTGAGAGCAAGAATATCAAAATGCAGGTATGACAATGTGACTTAAAGCTTAAAAAGTAATATAGAAAAAAAATACAAAGCTAAAAATGAGTGAACATCTTGGCAACATCAATTATGGCTCATTGACGATCATTAGCTATTATTAGCACTTCAAGTCCTGAGACCAGTGTTTAAGCCAATGTGAACACTAAAAATTCTCTTTCATAAGAAGGAAGCCAAGACCCATCTTACTACAACAAAAGTGAGTCCAGCTAACAAGCCTGTTTTGTCGTAGTGGTCTCCACGTCTTTCTCTGCTGTCTGTAGAAGAAAGACATTCCTAGATGATTGCATGCTGGAGTGACTGACAGACAAGACGTAGACCCAGCCCCATTGTTCCTGCCGACTAACTATCTGCTGATGACAGCATGTCTGCTTGGCAAGACGCTGTCCCACTTTTTTTCAGAAGCTCCTTCGCCATGCAGCCTACACACACTTGCAATTTCCACAAAAGGCAGTCGAAACAATTCTCCCTGTCTGCAAAATTACTACCACACACTCCTTTAAAGTGCCACCACACACACACGCACACACATCTGGGTTCTCTCTGATGTCTCTATAACATGTCTGCTATTGCTGCCAGTCCCTTTGAGCCACGCTCCTGCAACAGTCATGCAAGGAAACAGTTTGCCACATACTGTGGAAATCAATCAGAGGGCAGCCGCCTGGGATGTCATTATCCAATTTATTTGGCGCATGTGGGGGTATGGTATCTGAGGGTGGGGTTGTAATCCATGTTGAATTAAGTAACCAGATGTTACAACACAAAACCAAACAAACTTTACTCCTCAACAAAAACTACTAAAACATCTGAGAGTGAGTTAAAAGAGCGGGCTCTTGTACAACTTACACACTGTTGTCACAAATAGACTTGACATCACATTAATCATGGTAATTTCATCACTGTTGCAGTATTTAAGCATTAAAGAAGAGAACCATTCAAAAGTGAAACAGGATTTATAAGTGAGTCTCACTTTTATTTTTGACCAAATTTGACCAAATGTAGCACAACATCTGACATATCTGATATTCATGGCTGTTGACCATCACACCACAACAGAATAGATGAGCTAAATTACATTCAGGCAAAAACAACCACCTAGATCATTCTTGATAGTATGGGGTCATTTCCTTTCTACAGTGCTTTTGCACTCCACCTACCCTTAGGTGTCATTTATGGGGTGTTAATGCGAGGACGCAAAATACAGCTGCACAACACACAAGTAAGTTTGCACTTTGTTAGGTCACCTAAAAATAATGTATAGAGATTCTCCCTGTACAGAAAAACATCATATTATTAGTGGACAGCCTTAGTCTTGTCTTGGTCTTGTCAGCCATTAAATTGAATATATAGACACGTCAGCTTTTCTGCAGGTGTGTTAAAGGGGCCTGCTCCAGTGTGTCTTCTGCTGACTCGCTCTCAAGTTAGACAAACAGCTGCTGTCCACAGCTCCACATGTGGCACAGTCAGGGTAAACCCCGGGTAGGCGCGCGCGCTCTCTCTCTCTCTCTACATCCACAGAGGAAAAGCTGTGAGTCATTCAAAACATATGTCAAATATACATACGTTAAAGAGAAGGACGCTGTGTTCAAGTCGAGCTGTACACTGTAGTTCACAGTTGTATTAGAGAGTCACTGTTTGCCTAACGTCTAAGCACCGTCTTGATCTTGAGTGAGTAAAGACAATATTTTAGATAGAAAAGGGCTTCATTGAGTCGACCACTAACAGGTCGACGGTTGCAAGGTTTCTGCGTTCTCTCCGACAGTTAAGTGTGTAGTCAGCCTGTCCCAGGGGAGCCTGGAAAACTCCATCCTGAAGTTCAGTCAGAGTGTGGGACAGAGAGAAAGGGAAGGGGGAGGTGTTTTTTACTATGTCATGAACACACCTCACACAAGCACTTTGAAGACAAAACTAGTGTATACTCTTACTAGAAACCTGAGAATGCTGTACAAGTTATAAAAACTTGGAACGATGGGAGCTAATATCAGCCACAGATACATATATCATAAACTCAAGTTGCTTCAGTGCAGAGTGACCACGCAGACATGGTTTGACTGGGAGTTATTCAAACATATCATCTACCTACAAGCCTTCTGGTATTTTAGCACTGGGAAACTTGGTGCTTTACAGCTCCTCAGTGAGCACTACAAAGACCGCTGGTCAAGAGCCTTAACCACCAGCTGCCAGAAATCACACCGGGATGACAACATCAACAGCATTACTTTAAGCGTTAAAGAAAACAGACTTTCATGTTAACTGCTGAAGTCTTGTTCAGGGTATTTTACATTTTACAATGTGAGAGACCATACAAAACATTTATTTCGGTTCCGTTTTCCCAGGTGGCCGTACTGACTCACGGTTGTTTGTGTCTAATCAAACAAGTTTCACATTCAGATTTTGTTTATCGTTTGTTTTTTTTTATTTGCAATATACAAACCCACATAAAATTATGTCACTGTACTAATTTAATGCATTTTCTTGTTCTTGTTCAACCATCCTGAAAAACACGAACACGTGTGAATTCAAATCATAAATGAGACCTCAAGGCGCCAGGTTTAAAAACCCGTTAAAATGGTCTCACTGAATCACCAGGGAGTTGGTAATGAAGTTTATAAACTAGCAGGAGGCTGATAAAAACCAAGTTTAAAGGAGGGGTTGATAAATAAGGACCAAATGTGCTGTGCTTTGAGGGGAAAATATCCTGACTTCATTAAGAGTCTGTTTTTGGCTGTGGAGTATATGATGTCCGATGAGAGAAAATTACCTGCATCATCATGGAAAACACAGCAACAAAACCATACAGAGACCACTACTGTGGGTTTGAGATCACACTTCACTCACAGGTTTTTTGTTTGTTTTTTTTATTTTGAACTTGTAAGTTTTACACAACATAAAACTGAGACAGACTGAGGGGTTTCAAACATCAGAGCATGTCTACACAGAAGGTTAACATGAGCAGCACGTTAGGAGACGAACAGCTTAGGCGCTGTTAATGATCTTTTCTGGTACCAAATGAGTCTTGAGCAATCACACTAAAACTTTTCCCCAACTGAGAAGCAGTGCACTCCCTGAGTGAAAGTGACAGCAGGTCAGAACAACTGTCAGGACATGCCCATCGCACCCCACACTGGCCCTTAAGCAGAGCAAAGTGTCTAAGGCTACATATCAATGGTGGAGTTCATTAATGAAGAGGCAGGGCCTGTCAGGCAACAATAGCCATCAACGGGAGCCATCTCAGACCATATGGGCTAGGACACTCTGATGGATGATTTACCTCCAGTGCCTCTAGTGTCCCACTGTCCTCTGAAAGAGAGCAGCGACTCGCCACTTTTGTGAACATTTTCACCCCGACATCCTTTCTTTAAATAAAACAGACTCACAAGGCCTGACAACAGCCAGCAGATCAATACAGTCCCATTAAATGCATACATTAAACAAGGATAGACATGTACAATAGTGAGTAAAATCCTATCACATCCTAACAGTCAAAGCCCATCAGGGGATAAGAGAGATCATGACTTTGAATCACTTGAGACAGCCTCACAACCTTTGCCCCTGGTAGATCCATGGGGAAGACTGCTGCATCATAATGAGGGCCTGACCAGAGCATGTCTCTGGGTGATAACACAAACACTGCACTACTAGGCTTTAGAGGCTGGAGAAACACCTCTCATTTCAAACAAAGACCATGTGTGAGCCATTAAAGCAGTAGAGAATAAAAAGGAGGTTTGTGTTAATGCTGTTAACATCATCGGTATGAGGAACACAAAGCTCACGCGTTTCCAAAATATACTACTGCTGAGAACACATATTTTACACAAAAATTACAAAAACACTTTAAAAATGCTTAAGCTACTATATAATGTAGTAATCGACCAATATTGGTTATTTAATGGCCATTTTTTTCCTCTTCCCTCTTCTGCATCAGTTACTTTACTTTACTTTACTTTAGTTCATTTGGCAGACGCTTTTATCCAAAGCGACTTACAAGGAGACAC
>JAUYWH010000014.1:10495776-10532247 GCA_034779795.1 Ctenopoma multispine | reverse complement strand
TACAATTCGGGTTCTGTAACTATGAGTTACTTCCAACTAAGAGCCCTGATAAGATACAACTTGTCAAGAAGCAAAAACATGCTAAGGCGTTGTTAAGCGCTAGAAATTTTTTGTTTTTTTTTAGTTTAAGTCACAGATAAAAATGCTGATCTAAAATGAGCACTAAAAATCTTTTAATTATTTTATTATTTCAAAATTAAAAAAGGTTACTGAAACACAAATGACCTAGATCCTATACTGTCCCTGAATGCCTAACTAGTTTTACTGTTCTAGTAGTAACTGTGTAGTAGTGTTGTGCAGGTACTACTGTGTGTGGATGTGTCTGCAGACGTGTTCTTTTTAATCAGCCAGCATGAGCGCAGACATTAGCCGATGCTGATTAATTAAAAATGCCCTTTGATTCATTCATCATTTTGATTCACCCAAACCAAGACCAAAACAATGACAACATAGGAAATGCATCTGCTACAGATAAATAAATTAACAATTTTTACATCTAATCCGAGAGTTCTCACTAAGGATTTGGAAGAATGAACATAGTTGGCTTTGCTTCAATCCATTTGGCGTTCTCTGGTGCATTAACTATCAGTCAAAGGGCATTGGGGACAGGGGATATAGAGTGAGGGTGAAGGAAGGATACAGTGATCCTGCCAGAAGTCCCATTTCAATTATAGGAAGCATTAAGCTTCTTAGGTGGTAAACTGAAGACTGGCCAGTGTGGCTTGGGGTTTCGGCTGCTCACTGGTCACACTGCACATTTAGGCCATGTGTGTGGCAGAGCTTCTATATCCACCTGTGTGCCCCTAAAGCTATTAGATCTGGATTGTTCTGGCATGGTAATCCTACTGTCTGAAGCCTTGTTAAAACTTTCCTCCAGGCCACCTGTTCCATGGGGCAGCTGTTGTTCCCAGCCAGACCACAGCCGGTCGCGCCAACCATGCCTGGAATGGGGGGAGGAATTAGGGCAGAAGAAGGCCAGGCCTTTCCTTAACCCAGGAACAACTTCACAATCAACAAAAGCTGACAGAATGACACAAGGAGAGTTACGAGAGCACGCTTGCCTTCAGTTGGTAACACATAAGACATAAATTACTGCATCTCAAATGAGACATTTCAAGACAAACCAGCAGCAGAGAAAAACAAGTGTTTTGTTCTGTAATGAAGCAACTGGAGCAGCTGGCAATTCAATAAGATATCATCTTGTGTTAGCAGATGATGAAGGATAGTGTCAAGTTAAAGCATGTACCTAAAAACAACTGGTGGTCTGAGATTAAGCTTAGAGGTGCTATAAAGAGATGAGCGACTAAAGACGCTCACAGCAGGAACCCATCAACTGCTTCTTAACGCTCACGAGTTCACTGAGAATCAACTTATCGTTTTACAAACCCCGTTCCCTTATTGTACACCAACATTAGGAAAGCTAGACAGACTGTGAGAGGCATACTGGAGGCTGGGCTGCTCAGTCTGTGCCAACAATTGCGTGTGCATGTTGTGAATACCATCATCATTCCCAGAGGTACTCCCAAATAATCGCTCTACAAAAGCAAAGCAGCAAAGCAACATGCCGTACCAGTGCATTGCTGACATACCAGGGTGATAGACCTGTGTTGGATGAAATAATAGCCAGATGGAAGACTAATGACACTAGTCGCCAGGACTCTAAACCCCCTTGAACAGCAATAATGGCCCACTGTTAGCTGATTTGGCTATAAATAACCATTATTCATCAGCAAAAAATGAATAATCCAGACAAAGGGATATGTGACAATGGGAAAGGTCTAATGGGTAGGTGGGTTTTGGGCACTATATAAGAGAGTATAAAGACTCTGCAGCATCAGCTTAGTTTTCAGGCCTGCCATAAGTGCAGTATTATTTGGGGCACAAGCTTACAGTTTCTACAACAAGTGTATAATTAAAAAGTAGGCGGCCAATAGTAAGATCTCATGAGCTTTGCTAATGCTCAACTTATCCATAAAGGTCCACACAACCAGCCCCCCTCAGGTGCTCAGTGTCATGGTAAATCAGAGGCTTTGGGTCAATCACATCTCCAGAGATTTATGAGGTGCATTAAAACATTCTTTGACAAGACAACGTACTGTGTTTGATCACAGAAGAATAGAAATGTCAAACAGGATCATGCATGAGACCGTTTGTAACTCAGGTTGCCTTTCTTATTTCATGTCAAATTTATGGATCATGTATTGTTTTGTTTTGTGCAATTTTGTATGTTTTGTAATGCTGTGGTATACTTGGCCCCCAAAAAAACAATAAACAGTAAGTAAATATACAGGGGCAGAGATGCACACATGCTGAGGAGGTCAAGTACTGAACTATGATTACGGGTCAGGATATTTGGAGATAGGGGAGATATGTATGCAACAATAACAACAAATGTTCAAGAATGCATTACAGCTGTAAAGTGATGAAACATATCATGTTTCTGTCTGTGCATGCAGATGACAGTCTGATCAAAGGGCTCCTCTCCTCTCCTCTCCTCTCCTCTCCTCTCCTCTCCTCTCCTCTCCTCTCCTCAGATCCCCAGCCTCGGAGCTGTATGGTTCCAGTGTACAGTTTCTGGCTCTTCTATCTTTGCTTGTTGTTCTTTCCACTCACTCTAACCGGCCGAGGCAGATGACCACCCACCCTGAGCCTGCTTCTGCTGGTGGTTCCTTTATCAATGGAAGGGTTTTTCCCTCTCTACCGTCACCTACCTTATGGGAGATTTGTTGGATTTCCTACATAGTACATAGATAATTCTGTAAGGTCTTAATCTCACTACGTTAATTGCCTTGAGGGGTTTTGGCACTATATAAATAAACTGAACTGAATTTAATTGAATGCCAATAGTGATAACTGCTGTTGTTGCTGCCACAAGCGCTAACACTTAGAAATCAGTTAGGTCCACTTCACACTCATTATATTTAGTCTGTCAACACTTTGAGAAGGGTGTTAATGTAATACACAGCGATCCAAATAACTGACCCACTTTACCTGGGAATTAATGAACCATAAAGCTTTAAATGGCCACCACAACTGCTCCATGGGCTATAAATGTACCACTGAGCTATTACACAAAGATACCTGCCTTCATACCTGAACTACGTAAGTAAATACAGAATTCTTCAAGGAGACAACTCTATTGATTGCATCAGCTCAGGAATTTCTCTCTGCCTGGCAGGGTTCAGTAACTGGGGCAATCAAACAGCCACAAATACAAAAATAGACAACGTCAATGTGCCAGTTTTTGGCCTCAAACAGACGTCCTCATGTGTTCTTTAGTGGGTTAGACAAAAGCTGAGGGGTATTTTATCCAAGATCAATACTTAACACATGGGTCCACTCAGTCCTCGGAATAATGCCTTGTGGAAATGAAACTTGTGAGGTCATGTTTTTGACATAGAAAGTTGAGCACACAATTGGCATTGTGTTAAAGTGGTTTAACTTATGAAAACACTGTTGTTGTGGACCTGACAAAAAAATGGATGTCACATTTTTAAATATGGAATGTGATATTGTTGTAGAGTAGCTACTTTCCATTCATCAGATATTTTTGAATAAATCTTCAAAGGGAAACCAGATCCTAGAGGACACATTTCAGAAAACTGTGGACTTAAGAGAAAAGTCAACACAAGTGTAGAGGAAGAAAAGCCATGTTTTAGAGGAGTATGAGGGGAGGGGGGGTCATGACACAAAGCCCAATATCCTCTTACTGGATAAACAGGTTTTTATTGTGTGGTTTAACAACACACACATGCACACAAGCTCTCTAAACGGTCTCTTACTAACCAGCACTTTAAAACTACTATCCTAATTAAGATTGTGTCAGATGCAATTAAGCTTAGAAAGAAATAATTACACAACATTGCACAGTCATTTACGTAAAACCTCTGAGTGCTTGAGCCTCCTCTCCTGCTAATGTGTTTAAAGCCTTCCAATAAACAGCCAGACCCAGAAGTCAGTTTTAAAGAAGGTGAGAAAGTAAATATGTCTGCTGTTTTAAATAGCTCAGCTTGGAAAGATAGCTCACTGGAGGCTCTGTTTCATAAATTAGTCGAACAAATAGGAGGATGCATGTCTTTAAAGAGAAGGGGAAGTGTTTTAGAAGCACAGGCTAAACAATCAACAGGTATGGCAGATTAATTTAGTTATAATTATTGACAGAAGCGGCACGCTATAACTCATGAAGCCAAGAAGCTGAAAGTCATCATAACACATTACGAAACAAGACAAAAATGTGACAGGAAGTTATAGTTTTGCACAACCAACGACAGAAAGTGTCCACTTCACGAGATTTGTTTTCATTACAGTTACGCTGGTTTTCATGTGATATGTGATTCCACTTTTACAGAAACACAGTACACTGTATAAATGGTTTATCTCCCCTAAGCAGGACTCTTGGCAGATTCAACCCCGTTCTCATAGATGACGGCAATATAGAGCAGAGCATCTTTGGAATTTGTCCCTAACAGCAAACAGGACCCAAACAAAAAACATAAAGTTGTGACCAAGCAAAACAGTGATAATGGTGTTTTAGAGAGTAACCAAATGTTGAGTTTTGCTTGATAAACATGTAACACGTGTATCAAAGTCTAAAAATGTTTATTCCCATGCAATTACTCATACTTCTCAACACCTACAAGGCATTATCTTAAATATCAATAACCATATCAATATAATATGTCCAAAAAACAAAACAACAGGAAACAGGAGACCAAGTGTTCCTGAAGTGATCTGCCAGCTCCTGTTAGCATTACAAAACACCGTGCTGCTCCAGTCAGCCTGTCCTCAACTGTCAGCTGAAGGGTAAAAACTAAAAAGTGAGAGATTATATAACAAACTGAAACCTAGAAAACACCAGGATCAGCATAAAGTGGCAGCACAATGCGGAAAACATCAGAATGTGATATTTTTATTTTCATTTATTCTTTGTGAATATGTAGTATGCAGATTAAAAGAGTCACCCACTTGGATAAAAAAATGCAATGAGAAATAGTAATAAGAGCAAATTTTAACCTTCAGCTACTTGTGGACTCCTGCGTTTGTGTACGTATGTAAATTGTTTTTTGTTTGCATGTTATGTGTTTGAGATACTAAGCAGGCCGGCAGACAATAAGTGGAAGTGTTTCTCGTCCACTACAGTGTTTAATTGGTCAAACAGACCAAAGTGAGCAAGGTCTTGTTGTCTAAACAATAAGGCCTTGTGTTCGCTGAGCTCGAGCGCGGGGAGGTCAACGTGAGACAAAAACACACTACTCTGTGTCTCTGCAATTCAGCAGCTTTAACAGCAGCAGCAACAAAGCTGCTGAATTGGATTCTCAACTCAACAATTCCAACCTCACAAGCCACCAATTACAGCTGAGTGACGATTAAAAAAAAAAAAAGGAGTAAAATCCACACACTTATTTGCTTACTCCTACGGAAAAGTATAATGTGGGAACAACAACGACAGATTAACTGCTATTTTAAAACAAACAGCAGCAGAGATTTGACAGAAACAGTGTGTAGAAAGCTGCACGGCACACAGGTGGAGCACCTGTCACCCAGAGCAGGTGTACGTCTGGTTGCCTGTCTCAGACCTCCATAAAACACAGGTTAAAAATAAAGCCACAACCCTCAAGGTGGATGATCAGGGAGCTTACAGTTAAATTGACACTGAGCCCAGATGTGGATTAGCTGAATAAAACTGACATTAGAAGCCAACAACCTATCTCGTCTCTGCAAGTGTCATGTGTGCAGATGTCTGTTTTTGCAATAAAAATAATTTATGGCTCAAAATTATCCTGTCATTTCCATCCAGTGTGAACGACAGGTCAAAGTTTCCTCAGTAAAACCAGGATAAAGCACTCGCTTCCTCACACGTCACGTCTAATGTCTGCGAGCATATACTAACTAACAGAGCAAAGGCACACTAACACACATAACACACCGCGCTGCTCATGTGGGAAATTCTATTTTTACCATCAAGCAGGGCGAGGCTCTGCCGTAGAGCACACAAAGTAGGGAAACTACAACGAGGGAGGGAGGGAGAAAGGCGGTGGAAGCCTGTCAGGGAACAAAGCGGAAGTGTCCTTCCTCCTGATGACCTGCATGTTCACGGAAGAAGGCAAAAAGTGATCTCTACTAACATACAGTGCAATGCAGCTGTACTGGGACAAGGGCATTTCAACATTTCACTCTGTATCACTGTAGGAATTATCATTTTGCCAAAATATGTGCAGTTACCACCACTGCAAAATGGTGTGAGTGCAGGCGAGTGTATCTTTCTTAAGTTTGCAGCCTATTCACCTTAGACTGACCTTCTGTTTCTGATGCCTCACCTCTTTCTTTCTGTCAGCTCTGTGCTGCATGTACTGGGAAAGAAATCCCTTTTCCTCCCACTGTGATTTATGCTCTTGAGCTATGTAAATGTAACTGACTTGACTGCTCATGTTGACTATTCCTTGAGGGGGACAGACCAAATTCAACTTGTTGAGGAAACCTACCGTATAATGCCCCACTACAGATGCAGGACAGTAATTATTGATGCTGAGTATGGAGCACGAGGAGTGGGTAGAGGTGTAATGGAGGTGACCTAATCCTGAGTAAACACGTACAAACTATTTAGAGATGGTTTTATTTTTACCCTGCAATAACAAACGTTACCAAGTATGTATGAATGTCATGGTAAGGTCATCAAAAATACTATATTATGTTTGCCTTACTAACTCGTGTTTATGTGAATGGATGGACACAGCCTCACCTCCTCCAGTGCAGCCACTGTATTCCTGCAGTGGGACATCCTTGTGGTGAAGTTAGAGGCAGTGGGCGATTTGTAGTCTTCATTCGTCTCTGCCACAAACTCTGAAACCGTGATTTGGTCCGGCATAATTAATCCCTTTGCTGATAAAACTAAGGGTCACTTTTCTTAATCTTCCCCCCTTTTTTTTTTTTCTTTTTTTTTTTTGGCTGTACTGTTCTGTTTTTAAGACAGGAAAGTTCACAGCTGCTGCAGTAGTAGTTGTGGTAGTGTCTTTGAAGGTGCCCGCGGGTAGTAAAACATCTCCGGGTATGTTTATGTCATTCCCTCGTTTGCTCCCAACACAGCCCAGTGTAGCAGTGGCGCACGCTGGATCGAGGAGCCGCAGCGCTGTCGCTCACACCGCGCTCTGCTACAAGGTGATGGATAGGTTATCTCCCTCCTCTCTTCTGGCCCGCTACTCGCTTTCCATTCACTTTCACAAGCCGTCCACTGGTCACAGAAGAAAGTCAAGCTTCCTCTATCCTCTCTCGGGTTTTTCCGAACCTCCGACTGAGCGGGCAGACAACTTCTTCCTCCTAACCCGATGAAACAACGAGCAGGCGTTTCAACGGGAGCGCAAGAAATTGACAAAGGTAGAGGAGGAGATTCAATGGACGCGCAGCAGCCAATCAGGATTCAGGGAAGGCGTGAACTCATGGTGCCTTAAAATGCTGCTGGTAAATCTGTCGATTCGTGGAGTAATTCTTATGTGATAGGTTTAAACCCGATTCCACTAGTTAAATTGTTAAGATAAAAAAAATCGATAAAACACGTCTGACACCTGGTATTACTTTCAGTACCACAAATACTTTCTATAACACAAACTACTACTAAGATTTTAGAGTGCTCCATTAGCTTAAATGTTGGTTGGCAGCATTTTGTTTGTTGCTGGAGTCACCTTAATGTGTATATTTTATATACAAAAGAAAAGAAAGAAGAGATGTGCTCGCTCTGTTGAAATACTTTGAAGATTAGGAAGGAATATGCCAGGTGTTTCTCATTAAACTATACAATTACTTTGTGCATATAAGCCAGATTATTCTTTACTACTCTTCCTTTCTCACTGTTTACTTGTGACCATGAAAATGTAGACAGTGTAGATCTGATTCCCAGTAGGGAAACACTTAAGTTACATACTGTAAGACTAAATAACCAATTGTATTTTGTGCAGAGACAGAATAAATTTATGGTAATTGTAAATTTTTTTGTGTTCTTATTATTAACATGCAAAATCACTAATTTGAACACTAACTCTCTGCTGTAACAAAACAATATATTTATGTATATTTTCTGAAGTTTCATTTCCCGTGTGACACTAAATCTTTGATTTAAATGGCTAAAACTCACAAAAATATTCAGATGCATCAATTTTATAACCTGCAAACTATAAGAGTTTAAGAGAAATTTCTTAATATGTATTTGAAATTTTGTTTTATATCTATATTGTGTTAGGCTGAATTAAGCATACATGTTTCCTACTGCACTAAAAGCAGCATCTTGATACCAGCAGCCCTAGTAGTTAACTTCTTAAGGTGGAGATAAGAGAAGCAGTCAAGTGTGTGAAAGTGATGGGGTACTGTAGTGGGAGTGAGAGTAACCCACTACCACTTTCTGTCTAAATGTCTGTAAAAAATATAAATAATTACAACAGTAGGGGCCCATCAACATTTCACAATACTTTCACAAAACTTTATTCAGATTTTTTTAAATGCCATGCAACTTTAGCCTAAAAGCATAGTGCAACAACAATGAAATTGAACAGTAAAGAGAAAACATATTTAAAAAAATGTAACTGATATTTTAATAGTAATCCTTCACGTCATATTAAACATGTGAAGAATGTGAGAATGAGTGTTGAATGATTTGTAATCAGATGAGATATTATGAGAACAGATAGCAGCTGTTAAACGAAAATTTTATGAATTGAAAATGATCAATGATCCATTTGATAGTGTCAGAAATATATATATACAATGACACTGTTCATAATGTAATCATCTGTCTCATAGTCAAAGTCATTTTTAATTTGATCAATAGATCTGTGAGCCTGACTGTAGATAATGTTTATCCCACTTCTGATGAATAGAGGGAACTTGTGAAAATCCTCAGTAGTATCAGCACTAATGCTGGTAATGAGGCCTGAAACTGTGCTATCACAGTGTACAACATAAAAAGGCTAATTAGACCAGTAATTAGCAGAGCAGTATCAATTTTATGTTTGGGTTTGCACATAAAAGTAGTTTCTATATTGTAAACTCCCCATGTGAGAATATGATTATATAATATGATAATATAATTTAGAAATTCTTTGTGGGCCACAGCTAAGAATATACATGAATAAAAATACGAGATTCCTCTTTGAGAAAAAAGACAGAGGAGCAGGCCTAAATTTCTGTCAGAATTTGAAAACACAACAACCACTGCTCCCAGAATGTTTGAGTTTCTAAGCTATGAGATGAAAAATCTCCTGTTGTTTCTGAACTTATTCAGCTTCAGCAGGACAAGTACCAGTATTATTAGTACTGCAGTGGTCAAGGCAAAACCATGGGCACCCTTTAAATCAAGAACTAGGCAGTGTTCACACATTCTTTCAGCTCTGCAGCGTCTCTTGGCAAGCTGCTAAATGAGGATCCCAAGACTCAGGCTGACCCTGAGTGGCTACTCAGGACTCGACTCACATATGAAGTGAATACACACACTCACAGAGAACATCTGCTACCCGCAGATGCAAAAACACAGTCAGTGAGGTCAGGCGAACCAAACAGCCCTAGCCTTCTTCTTTACTATTCATGTGGTTTTATATTTTTAGTACCACCTACCTTTCTAAATGTACATTTTATTCATTAGATCCAGAATTTCAGAAGTGTCTGAAACTGAAAGAGCCTGGAAAAGCAAGTAAGTGTGGTAGTTGTTGTTGGATCTGCTTCCATTACGACTGCTGTATTTGAAGGTCAGAAAATAATTTAATGAGCCACCGGACTGAAGTATCCATGTTATTCTCTGAAAGTGTCACTTTCAGACACTTAAAAAGCAATTCTCATCAAGAGAAAACAAAACCAGTTCCACCCAGACAGCTGCAAACAGAACAGTAGTCAAAGCAGATGTCACACTTAAAGAAATTGTTAGTAATTTGTATTGTGATTTTCATCAGAAAAGAAAAGCACAGGGCGTGTCAGTTGACTCACTGTGCAAAATAAGCCAAAAGCCTCCGTTATAGTTTTACAGATTTAGTGTTTGGCTAGTTAGCAGCCACAGACAAATATGTCACAGCAACAAAGAGGATTATGGTTTGAGTGGGAGTCACTTTTTCCTAAGTGTGCTGAAATGACATCATGATTGTGTAACAGGTGGGATAACTAACACAATCGAGTTTCTAATGGCTCAAATAAGTGCAATGAATGACTTCTTTGTTTAAAGAAACTTACAACTAATTCTTACCATTCTGCAGCTCAAACTTTCCATCACACATGTAGATGAAATGGCACATTATGGGCCAAGGTCAGGTCCACTGCTGAAACCTTTCTCAGCCTCTCTGTGTACAACATTATGGAATGAAGACACATTAAAGAATTAGTTGTTACACAAAGGAGGCAGTTGCACATAGGCTTGGACTGAACAAGCAGCGCTTGGTGAACCTGAGCAGTAACTGCACACACTGGGACTCCTAATGGGAGGAGCGTGAAGAGAAGAGAAGAGGGGAGGGGCCAAGGAACAAGGGGAGGTAGTGGAGCTCTGAGGGAAGGGCAATGAACTGTAGCGGATCAAGTCCTTTCTTACAAATGCTGACAGAGGAAGCTCAGTAATGAGTTCAGGCAAATTTTGGACCCAGAGATTCTATGAATGGATGCTCTGTAGAGACACGGCCTTGTAGAATATAAACTAAAACTGACACAGCGTAGCACTGATTCACAATTGAGTTTATTTATGTTGCTAGGCAAGTGTACATTGGATTTTAGTGAGTGCAGAGCTATTTTCAGACACACGTTGTGTGTGGACTGTGTATGAGCCTGTCAACTGTGATGTCTCATTAGCTGCAGTTATTATCACCTGAAGCTTGTTGCCATTTGATCGTAATCTAATCTACAAATGTGTTTTTTTATCCTTAAATAAATAGAATAATATGAGATTTTCATGATTAAAACAAAAGCTCAGGGCTTTGCATTAATATCCAAATCTGATCCCATCCAGACACCTCAACCAGACTGGTACACTGGTTCACCCTTTTCATTTAACCTTACCACTCTGTGAGTCACAAAAGACATTTTGCGTTCTGTAAGATAATTGCACGACATTTTAACCAGCCCTCGCCACACACACTCATCCCAATGATGGTCACAAAGAGCCAGGGGTTTGCGGCTGCTTCACTACCATCATTAGGAGCAGGAGGCTTTTACAGTAATTATTATTCCTTTTAGGATTTGGCCCCATGAGCCTGAGCATTTCAAGTGCTTTATTATGCTCTGACAGGTAACATGTCATGCCACATCCTTTATTGGATTCCTAGTTACCATAAAGCGAGATGTTTTGTCAACGTTTAGACTTTCTCACTACCATTTTCCAACCCCTTGAGAAAACTCTCCACGTTGGAGGAAAGTGATTTCTGGCTCGTCTGCTGCAACAAAAAACAGTTGCAATGAGATTTAATTGTGTAGAACAGCATCCCATTTTATTCAGAGTCCCCTAAGACAGTATGAGGATGATGACACCTCTGGCGCGGTTTCACTGACTCCTGAACTAATAAAACGTCAGTGGCTGTGAATTCTCCCTCTGTGCTCATCATCTCCTCTGGTCCCAGAGTAATATAAAACACAGCATATTACATCTTAAAACAGAGAAGAAAAACACAAACAGAACAATGTCTTTGTTTTACTACTTTATTAGCAGGCCTGGGTTTGGAATAACTAGCCACACTACTGACATACAGAATCTACAATTCAAACGTCACAAGGTCAGTGCAGATACTTGGATGCACGCTGACCAAACAAATCTTCTCTATTATCACTGCATCATCTTTTTATTGTCCACAATTAAATATTAATTCCTCATATTCATTTTATCCAAACACAGTACAGTGAGTACACAGTACAGGATATTCTTGGTGATGTACACAGATTCAGTTAACTGATGTTTGCACTTCTTCACATACATACGCAGTCACACCGGCTGACAGAAGTGAGAGCACTGCCTGGGGAAACTGTCAGGCTGTTGAGCTATATCCCTCACTGTCCTCATCTCACCAACACTAAGATAGAAAAAAATATAACTATAGAACTACAGGTTCTGACTCTGAATCGTCATCACTACAGCACCAAATCAGCCTCAATGACTCCTCAAGCAGCTACTGCCCATTCCTAGGCTGTTCTGGCTCCATAGCAGCCTCTCAGACATTTGAATTAGCTGTTAGATCCACAGTGATGGGATGGTGAGGAATAGTGTAGCATCAAATCAAGAGTGTTTGCTACCTGCTCTGTGTCGCCTCAATTAGACAATGAAGCTTGCAATCTTCTCAAATCTCAGACCTCAAAACTGTCGTAATATTTAGCGTGTTTGGTGGGTTTCAAAGAGAATAAGGAGGCAATGTTATAGTATGGTGTGTAAGGGAGGCATAAGGTAGAGCGAGCATTATGTGTGCAGCGAAACTGTCTGTATCCTCATGGGAATGTTAATGGAGAGGCAGTGAGTTCAGTCCATGTAACTCAATGATCATGTCTGTCCAGTCCTGAGTGAACAGCCAGACTGTACGCAGAGTGGAGTTTTCACATCCATCATGTTCGACCATCTTCCTGACACAATAGATTTTTAACCATATGGAAAAGCTAACCATAGAAAGCCTGTCGTGCTGCATACAGCAGCAAGTGAAAACAGTGCATGTAGAGTGTGCTGCATCAGTGTGAGGGAGAAATTAAAGCTTGTCTTCTTTGTGTGTCACATCCACATTGAAACTAGTAGGAACATTTTACATTGGCCACAGTTTGGTTATTAAAAATTATCCACTTACTTTATTTTATTAACTTTGCCCAAAGTTTAAGCTTCATGACTGACATCAGCTGAATTGCCATGGCAACTTGCTATCTTATTGATCTATCGATTTTATTGTTTTGTCACCTTGAAAAAAGGCTAGAATCTATTATTATCTGTTCACCTTATGGGAATAGACAATAAACATTTAATTTAAAAAGATAACCTGACGTTGTGTAATATGCGCTCACTTAAAAAAGTAACAAACAAAGGTAAGAGTCGAACCAATGACTAACAAGTTTATTAGTGTAGAGGGGCTGATAGGCTTTCCAACTACTGCACACTACGACAAAGCAAACACAACAACAAAACACAAAAAACAAGCTGGATGCAAAAAAGCATCCATAGGAATAACCCTTTGTTTGCGTCACTTGTGCTAAGCTAATCATACAGTAGCTGCTCACTAACCTCCTGTAGAAGCTGTACATACATAAAAGTGTTATCAGCTTTCTTATCTGTCTTAGCAATAACGTGCATTTCCTAAAATGCTGGACGTCAGCACGTATATTTTGAAGAGTGGTTCTCATGAACCAGAATCAGTGTCTATATTATTATAACTGGAGACTGATATTGATGTTAAAAACTGAAGATAAGAAGGAAACGTTTGAAACTTGACAGACCTCCTTAAATTCTGCTGCACTTCTGTTCTTCCCCTCCCCTGCAGCTTCTATTGTGTATCCACTTTGCATGCTGCCTTGGTTTGAGCTGTGCTGCTGAACTTTGGTGTGCTGACCAGAGAATGACTATCATCTTAATCCAGATCAGGGAAGTGATGCTTTAGATCTATGTTCATTTGCTCTGCCTGTTTGGACGTGTATATCTGAAGTAAATTTCTTACAGAATCTTGACAAGGGCTGTCATGTTTGTTGTCCCTCCAACTGGGAGGGCAACAAAGTTGAGAAAGCAAAGAAAAGGCACAACACTAAGAGGAGGGAGTGAGAGACATTGGGACATATATGGTCAGACTGTACTGTAAGCGAGGGAAAAGGAAGGATTGCCCCACCCCGCAGCCAAGTTTGAGCTTAAAATTAAACAATGAGTGCAGAGCTTGTGTTCCTGCTACTAAAATAGATGGTGGTTAAGGATTTGACTCCACACTTTGCAAATGTATTGTTGATTTGGGGAAAGTGTGGGTGAGCTGTTTCTGTACTCAGCAGTCTGCAGCTGAGGTAGTATGTCACTGATTATGGCAAGCTCATTTACTCCTCCTCCTTTGGTGGACATTATTGTAAAATAAGCGAAAGACACTGGCCAGCAATAATATAAAGAGTCTTTCTTTGCCTCATTTATTATTAATGTAGAGTAAAAGTATATTGCTTGGATTTCAGATGCTTCACTACACTAATTCACAGGATGTTTTAGCTTTTACAGTCAAGTCTATACTGATATTCCCAGTATCCCAAAGCTGGGATTTGTCACTGTGTAAATGCGTACTGATTGGATAATACTGTTTATCGATTGAAAAATATGATTCTGTTCTGTACAACATCAGAGTTATTCCCACATGTTGTAGTGCCAGAGTATTTGTCTTAGTGATAATGATGATGAATTCCCACTGGAATCGCGGAAGCATTAAAACGCTTGCTAAGTAAGCTCTGTGTCCGCACGTATTGCTGAACAAAGATTTAAAGAGAGTGAACTCAGAGTGAAAGACTGAGCATCAAGTGTCACAACATGATCTTCAGACATGAAGGAAAGGACTTTTATTTCAAGACTCCTTGTCTACTTAGGGACTTTGCCCTGACCCCCAAACACAAAGACACTTCCTGTCTGTTCTCTAAAGAGAAAAGCTGTCCCTCAAGGAGCACATCCAAGTGCAAAACATGAACTACTGACTATATAAGGAGTCTATAGACTCACCACAACACACATCAGCCATAAAACTTAGCTCATAAATAAATGGCAGTCTCATGGTGATGGGGAGTATTTTTGGAGGACAAAAAAAAAAAGAAACAAGAGGAGGAAAAAGTCAATTGAATGCGAAGATTATCCCACGTGTATACTTGCCTGGTTTTTCTTATGAATGAGTGGGAACCTCCAGTAACACATCCACCATTCACATGCTGCTGTGGCCTTTTAAATAGATTACTGAGGGCTTTGTCTCACTCTGCTCTTTCTCACCGTCTTTATCCTCTCTTAGAAAGCAGTACTCTTTATGCAGAGTATCCGACTGTGAACGAGCCACTGAGGAAGGAGATGGGGTTGCCATGACGATGCCAAGTTAACGAACTGTGTCTGTCTTCATGATTGTGGGTTTAATTGGATATCATTGAGGAAGAACAAAAAAAGCATTTGAGTGGAGTGACATGGATGCAATGAATCTCTGCCTGTCTTAATGTCAGACTCTCTTTCCTCTTCGAGTGGTTATGAATGATTAATGGTGATTATATAAGAGCTTTAGTACAGTAAGTGAAGTGTTGCAGTAGTAATGTAGTCCACCAAAAATAGAAAAGGGTCTTTCAAACAGACGGGACGTAGTTTCTTGGCATAAAAAAGCATAATAAATAGAATAACAATAAAATGAGAAGAAAGGTGAAGTCTCATATGTTTTCAAATAAATGAGTAAATTAAATGATCAAATTAAATTATTTATATTTATCTATCAACAATGCACTTTTTGTTAAGCCATCTCGTGTGTTTTGCTGTTTTTGATGCAGATTTTCTTCAACATTTGATGGAATTCTTTTGCATTCAATATGATGAAAAACCTTGTAATACTCCTGTGTTAAATAATTGAATATGCCCATCCTTCGCAGCCACACACATAGCGTATGCACACAGTATGCACTGAGTCATTCTTCCACATACAGTCGAGAAACTGGAAAACAGGAACGGTAAACTGTCTCGCTGCACAACAAAAAATATGTACTCTCTGAAGCTAGTTTGACAAGTACAGTTAAAACAGATGCACAACTACAGGTTGACTTACAACCGGGAATGGAAGCACAAAAATAAAGCACAGAGTCAGGTGTCCTGAGCAAATAAGATAAAATACAATAAAGCACAAATAATAATTTGTCTATTCTAGAAATGGCTCTAATGAAATGGATGCAACTGCAAGAACCCAAAAAGGGTGTGAACATGCTACAAAATATAGTTAGTGAGAAAGCCATAAAACCAGGGCACTTCTGAGAGACATTCATGCACACACACACACAGGAGAGTTTCCTTTCTACTCCTGTGTGGCCTCGTTTAGGATTGTTAGTGCGTTTTGTCTTTGTGCAGTTGCAGTATTTGTATTAAGCTGATCAAAAAAGACACTTTTAACCGTTTCATACTCTCCAAACAACAACAAATCAAAAACACTGCAGGACTAATGAAAATGTAATTTAATACCATTCCAGTAAAAATCCATTAACTTATTTTCAGATTGTCGCTTTTCATGGTCACATTTGTTGATCCAAACATTTATTACGTGGTGAAAATCCACGTCCTTGTCATTTTTCCTTTTTCTTCCTCTGCTTTAATGTGAGAAAATATCTGTTGTGAATACTCATAGTGTTTATTGCTCCACTGCCTCTGTCCTCAATTCTTCTTCCTCCTCCTTATTTTTACTTAATGCCGTTACAAATTAACTCATGACAAGCAGACTGTATTCCTACAAGTCATAGGTTAGTGTACAGTATGGTGTAACTCTTCCTGTGTTGATTCATAGACCTTTTAACCTTTACACACGTTGAAATGAATGAAAAAAAAATAAAAATAAGCCTTCAGTAAGTAAAGTACAAAATCAGATGAGCTGTTAGTTAGTAAGTGCTGCCCTCTATTGGCTAATAGGGCTCACTACAAATAATAACTTCACTACTTCAAACTGAACGATATCAGTGAAGTAAAAATAATCTAATATATGAGTAAAACTTAAAAAGTCCCATTTGGAGATGACATGATTTGAAATTCGTCTGCGTGTGATCTTAATTTCTAATCCTTTCGTGTGAAAACGGGCGTCAGAGAGAAAATGCTGTGAACCACTAGGTGGGGATGTCAGACAGTGAAGACTGACAGATACAAACTTTACTACTCACTTTATACAGAAATACTTCCAGTTTCATTTATTTTTCTGTACGATTGCATAGATTTATAAGGTATTCCAGTTCATGTTTGCTTTGCACATTTAGATGGAATTCATTAAACTGCAAATCAGAAAAAAGTTCACTCATCATAGGACAGTAGACATTAGTTTGTCGCTCCTGCAATTTTTCTAGATGGGAGTTTTACTGCGATTTAGTTGTATTGCGAGACTTAGCCAATAGTCTAAACGTGTAATATTAATAAAATGGGACTCACGTTTATACTTATATGGGGCAAAACAAAGTATTCAATGTGTACAAAGCGTCTTATTATTAAATTCATATTAACCATTAGGTAATGTAATAAATGTAATAGTGAATACATGTCATATATTCACTATTTGAAACTGCAGGAATGTATTTTGTAAAACATACTGTATGTGTTTGTGAATCAACCTTAACGGATGAGTAAAGAACTGTATGCTCCCTAAAGCAATGGGGTGTGTGTAGGTGTGGTCACTGTGTATGAAGAGCAGTTGATCTCTTTTTATTTAACTAAAACAAATAATAAAAAAGCATGTACAGGCAGTGCAAATGTCTTTCTATTCACACTGGACAAATACCAATGGCCTCATTGTTGTCATTTTCTCAGATAAATCCCTCTAAATACAACCACAAAGTCACACACACACACACACGCAACATTGTTCAGTCCTTTTAAAATTTGCCTTCATAGCTGTAAATTAAAACCTACTTGGTGTTCACTTTCTCCAGATAACAGAGCCAAACAGTCAATTATAACAGACGACTGTTCCGCCATTTTTCCCACCCACATTATTACTGACGTCAAAGATGACGTGCGGTCAAGATGGTTCACCTCCTTCACCGCCGCGTCGCCCGCGTGCGTAACGTTCTCCAGGATGAGCGCTAGGCACAAAAAATGTTAGCAAGCGAGATAAGAAGCAGTGAGGTATGATGTTGATTCAGCGTGTTGTCAAACAGTGACAATGCCAATGTTTGACTGCACCAGAGGTATAATGAGCGTCCATTGAATGTAAAAATGTTCGTCAGTTAGCTTACTGCTACACAACGACACAACCACCCCAATGTTCGTATTAGTGAAAGGAAAAAAAAGCGAAATACCGTCACCGACTTCTGGCTAAGGCAGTGCGCATCTCGCCCTGGGTTCGTACTCTTTGTTGGAAGTGTGGCGTGGATGACAACCTTTCAGCCCGTCGCAACAACAGCAGCAGAGGCAGCAGAGGCAGGAGGGCATTTATCATCACATTAGCCGAGGGGAGAGACGTGCACCGGGGGAAGGAGGCAGAAAGCGTCACAGACACCGACCAAGCATGGCTACCCAAACGACAGCATCATGCACTGGATCCACTCTGTTGCAACCCCTCAGCGAAATTATCAATCTTCCTCTCGATCAGGTATGTTTTGGGGTTTAGAGGATATCGTGAAAATAGATGTTACACAACATTGAGCGTAGTTAGACAACATAGGAGTGTGTGGCGTAAACAGAGGCAGATGATGCGCACCGCTGTTCTCCCCCAGTCGTTAGCTTAGCTTTTATTGCGGACTTACTAAACGAGCGCACACGTTCACTGTCGCCCTCAGCTTGTGTCTGTCAAACCAGTCTACAGTCAGAGGAGAGCCGGGTCGAAAGTACTACTTTTTACTTTTATCCTCATTTGCCCGTGAGGATGGTTCTATTTTGTGTCACTATTTATTTTGGGGACATTTACGCATGTCATCTACCAATCCACACACGTTGTGAACAAGTGTATGACCTCGAAATGATCTCAAAATGAAATAGGCTACAAGTCCTGGAGAAGATATGCTTGCTTCTGGATTAAAGGAGTAACGATTCTTCACAGAGGTTACTTTTATGGATAGAGACATGGCTTCTGGTGACAGCCATTCAGTGCCAACTTATAGTTTGGAGAAATCGAGATGAAAGTGCTTAGCTCCTTCCTGGATCAGGTATGTGGATGTCACCTGAGTAAAGATTAGATGTACAGGCCTTCACAGACAGCACAGTGGACACTGACATCAGGTTCAACCAGCTGGTTTTCTTGGACTGTGCAGTCATCATAGGAACCAAATGTAGCCTAGAAATAGAAATTGACAGGAAGCCCGCCCACGCTGACCACTACATGCTGATTGACTCCCATCCCCGACTTCAACACAAACTAGCAGTCATCTGTAAACCATGGTGTGGAAAATGTCCTCAGCCCATCGAAATAAGGGTCCAGCACAGGAGGTCAAGCACCTCAGGAACAGAATCAGCTGTGTACCTTCATTTGAATGACATATTTGATCGTAATGATGTTCACATTTTGGATAGAGAAGATAGTTCCCCCTCATGCTATAGAGGTGTAGGCCGTGTGGAAGTGTTGTAAGAGTTGTGATTACTACATCTACTCACACACCCGCTTCCATTATCCACCTAACGAGAGTGTTCAGGTCAAGGGTCGCACACGAGTCACATTCATTACTAAGGTAACAAAACAGTAAATGCATTGTGTCACAAAAATCAAAGTATAACATTTAGTGAGTCATTTGAAACAGAATTGTGGGAAGATAAAGACAAAAGCTGCAGCTCATCACAGACCTGACTCATATAAGGTGCATTGAACTTTCTCTCCCTGGAGCTTGTTGCGGTTTAGATTTTACTGTCACAAAAGACAACCACGCACAGTAGCTATGCTTGGTGTGGACATTTGACTCTTCCCCTCGATGCCTACAGCCTAATCCAGGGGTTATCAAACAGGTGCCGAGGACCCTTTGATATCCCCTGCTCTTCTTTTTATCAGATCACCTGTTTAACCTGGAATAACCAGTTAAATTTCATGTAAGCATTTACTTTAAGTTAGCTCTGACACCGCATTAGACAGAAATTCTGTAACATATGTTTTCATTGCTGAGAAACAGAAACCAAATGTAGAGACAGATTTAAGAAAGTTTGAGAAGTAAAAGGGTTTCTTGATATGGAAAGGTTTGATCTATTTAGGATGAAGTAAGATTTTAAATTTGGCATTAGTCTCATGATGCTGAATTTAGTAGTTCTGCTGAAGTCATTCAAGTCATGTGTACTGTAATTGTGAGTCAAAACCTGTATTTTAGAAGTCTGTAACTGTAGGCATCACATTTTCTGGAGTTGTACAGTTACGCACCTGAACCAGGTCAAAAGTAAGTTTAAAAACATGTTGTGTGTGGTGTTCACTCAGGCATAGCTGACATTGCTAGTCATCATTGCTCACCTGTAGTGAGAGACAACACTACACTTTGTCTGTCATTCTTCACATTTTGTAGCGGTACTGAAATGGGCAGACCGCATTAGGTGCTGTTTGTCTAGATCATATTCACCAGTGATAGTCATTCAGCCATGAATTCATTGCAGCACGTTTGCACTGCTAATGTTTGCATTGTAAACATTTGCACTTTGCACTACCAGCACCACACCTGAAAAAACCCACATGCATATATGCAAAGTACATTTCCATGGCAATGAATTCACTGCCTATACACCAGAGAAAGCTTGTGGGCATGTGTGGAAGCACCTGGTCATGTCGCCATGGATCAGCGGCTCAGGGTTAGATGAGATCTCTGGGGCTGAAATACTTCACACAAACAGTGCAAGTTCTTTTTTCTGTCTTTGCCTCAGACGTCGATGCTGTTAATGCTGGTAATGCTGTTGCTGCTGCTGTGGCTGGTTTCGGGAAGGTTTTGGATGATCCCATGTTAACCAAAGTGGTTTCCTCCAGTCATATTGTAATCTTTAATTTTTCTACATGACGGAGGCTAAAATTAACTTCTGAGTCATTTTATAAATGGCCTCTCTGTTATTGTGCCTAACCTGTGTTAGGCACACATTTACAGATGTTGTTTTTGTTGTAAGAACATCAAGTCTAGACAGGTTTTAGGCTTACTTTATTTAAGGAAAACAGCATGTCCCGGCTATTGCCAGGTGACACTTCTACTTGATCAACCAACAAACAAGCAGAGCTCGGAAATATACTTTAGTTTTTTTTTTTTGTGTGTGTTTATAGTTTTTATCTTTACTCTTATCAGAATGTGATTGCACACAGGCTAGACCATTTCCTCCCATCATCAGTCACTTTACATGCAAGCCAAAAGCTCATGACTCATTTTTGTGCCTTGTTATGGTTTAAACACGACAGGAGATCCATCCTACCTGTATGTGCAGACTGGAATGTTGCCCTAAATGTCTCCACCCTAAAGTACTCCTGACAGGAATGTTGCATGGTGAGAACAAATTATTAAAGAATCTGCTCTATCAAAATATTCCTAAAGAATACTTTCAAAGACCACAAAGCCAATTTTATGCTCAGTTTCTGTCAGCCCATTACCTTTGTGCCATAACTTTGTTGTCAGAGGAAGTGAAGCTGTTGCAATGCAGGAAATGAGAAGACAGCCACTCTGTCATGCATTTCTTTATTTAAATAGCTCACGTGGCTCTGGCCATGCTTAGTTGTTTCTCTCGATTTGATTGAAAGCTGATTCAGAAAGTGAGAGTGGCACTGTACAAGTAGAACAAACAGTATGATCATTAGCTATCATGGCCCACACTCTTTTGGACAGGTGTCTTTGTGATGTTGTGGCATGTCAGCTTTCTGCCGAGTGGCTGCCATACGATGCCAGGGCGGCTGTCAACAGAAATCAATATAGCCACTCAGAAATTGTCTGATATGTGTTGCCCACAGACACTGACACTCATTTGTATTAAGCTGTTACAGTGGGGCACCTCACTGTATGTCATTAGGACAGAACACATTCCATGGGAGAGACAGGCCTCTGCACTGGCCTGTGTCAGAGCTAAAATGGGAGCTCTGAAATCTGAACTGACATTATGCTTCTACTTCTCTCTTCTTCTCGCCCTTTCTGTTTCACTATCACACACAGCCTGTCGCCTCTCTGTAACACGCTCTTACTACTTTGAATAAGGCCTCCTACTATATTTATGTGTGCCCACACTAACACTGTGTTCACCAGCTCTGGTTTATTGGTTCTGATGTGAAAAAGATGCTTCATGGACTCAACAGTGCACATCCTTATCTTAAGCTGCATCTGCTCCAGATTTGGTTGCATTTAGCAGTCTTCATCTACTTCTCAGAAACTTTGTGGTAGACTTAGTCTTGAAGACATTGACCTGACAGTGTTCATCTAGAAAATAATTTTACTGCATCTCATCTGGCCACAAATGATCTCATACAGTTGAGCCTGCCAAGCACTTTTACACGTAAGCCACCAACTCGTGATTCACTTCATTCTTCTGACGTAACGTAAACAAAGCTTTGTCGAACACACCTGTGAGGAAAGTTGTATTGCAGTGTTCATCAGCAGACCATGTCCACATTTACAAAGCCATTTGACGCAAGTTCCTGTCTTATTGCCTCATCCTACCTACGTGTACAGACTCGATGGTTTCACTTCATCTCTCCCCTTTAAAGTGCTCCACCCTGTGATAGGAACATAGCATGGTGATAAATCACCATTGAAGGATCTGATCTGTGTCATAAAAGTAATTAGTGCCTGTGCTTAGGAAGTTGTGGTTCATGTGGTTTCATACTGTGCCACTAATAACCGGGACAATGAGGATGCATAAGTGGAAATCCACATTGCTCTCTGCTTTGTATTTGTTAGCAAAAATAAATATGTCTTCAATATAGGCATTAGAGATATTCTAATAATTATAATATCATCTATAATTGTTTTTATTAAAATAACAATTTTAAAGGACATAAAGGCAAAGCTCACTGTATGTGGGATTTGAATAGGCTACTGCGTCTATAGGTTCTCATCACTGCATAATAGCAGCAACCACTGTGACCTGAATATGCCTTGTAGTCTGAAATATTGACAGCTTCCTTGCCAGCACTGATAATTTGCTTGAGAACTCCAAAAGCGACAGAAACACATATGACTCATACCATTAACCTTACTTACTACTTTGGTAAAGTTGTTCTGACTTCTGACAAGCCGTACTTTATCCATCTAAAACATTTTAATAGGATATTATTTATTTCTTTTGTTGACCTTGACAGTATTGTTTTCTCCAAGAAGAGACTTCTGCACTTTGCTGGTTTGCAGTGTCAGCGTCAAAGTCTTTCTATAGCTGCAGTTCATTATGCATATATAATGAACTTGCTGTTCTTCATTGTCTGGTCAGTTTAGAGTACTCACTGTATCCTTCCAAAGATCAGGTTTGCTGATGCTTGAATTGAGTAGCCTGGCAGCACTGCTGTTTTCACCTGTACAGGTTTGTGGGACATCCCTTAGGAGGCCGGCAATATGGAAATTTCCACCTGTGCAGAGTTGTGTTTGGCTGACGAGTCATGCATGACAAACTGACACCACTGCTGACTTGAACTTTGAAATTAAACCTTTTTTGGCATGATTAGAAATAGTAAGTATTTAGTATTTTAAATTATGTAATTTGCTTGTGTTTTATTGTTTAAAGATAGAATAGCTCAACGGTCATGTTCAGTGATCCAACAATGTCTGGTATATAGATCCAGCCTCATAGGTACCAGCTCGGTAGCAGTTTAGAGGCATTGCTGATGTGTTCCCTGTGGTCACAACAGGCTAGCTTTTTAGCTGTACAATCACTCTTCTGTTTATGTGACATATTGGATCGCAGTCGATGCTTCTTTTATCATGATAACAAGCCTCCTTTTGTTGTCGCTGCAGCATTTCCACCAGGCTATTGTACTGTAGGCCTTGGAGCCCACACAGTGCTGAGGATTTGACTCCTGGTTCTCCTTTTATCCACTGACAATTCTCTGTAATCAGTGACACAAGTCTAACACTGTAAATAATTGAATGGAAAAGTTATAAAGGGCTTAACTGAGGTTTGAAAGCAGGCCGATTTAATGTAATGCTACTTGGCTACTGTAGAAATCAGCCAATATGTCCACATTTCACTGAACCTATCCCCATATATGTCAATATTGTAACATGTTGTATATTAATACCCTGTTTTGGGTAGCTTGGTGTGAAGAATCTCCTGTTACCTTTCCTCAGAGATCTCCTGCTGAGTCCCCAAAGTTCCTGGCATGGGAGTGCTGTTTAGTTTTTTTGTTTTAAGCCCACGGGTTTCATTAGACATTCTCTGCCTCCCCTTTGTCTTTAATTGGCTTTCCTCTGGGGAGTCTTATCCCTCCAATTGATTTTTCCCCCCTTGGCTCTCAAATGAAGTGTGGCCTGCTGCTACCATTATTACTGTGCACAATCAACAAAACACGAGAGCTTCCTCTTGGGGAATATGGAAAAACTTGGCTATGTTGTTAACATTACCGGGTCACAACAGGAAGCACAGTAATGGTTACAGACAGTTCTTCATAAAGGTGTCTTCAGATGATCAAATGCAGAACGTGACCTATATTATTTACAAAGATGTTTAACAAATGTAGTTATTGTATCTTGTCCTGTGCATAGGCCAGCTGTCTCACTGTAGATATAGATAGGCAGGGAAATGGGTGCATCTGTCAGTCCTCTACACTCTGAAGCACTCACTGTTGCTATTGAAGTGGACGTCCACATGACTAAGCTTACTAACTCATTAGTTCCGTTGGTAATAGTGTGGTGTTATGAGGGCGGTTTGAGTTTCTGTGCTAAAAAATTCTGCACTCTCAGGCTTAGAGTACAACAGAGAGAGAGAGAGAGACAGAGAGAGGGCACAGATAACATATTTTCAGGGTATCATTTTACCATTTGTAAATTACTGAACAGGCCAAGAAACTAGAAATATTTGATGTTATAGCTTGTAGATGAATGCTAAGAAGAAAGCCCGGCTTTCACATGATGTCAGTATTATTTTTTCTGTATGTGAACGGGGGACTGAGGCATGTTTTCCTTTCTGGTTTATTACATTTGTGTGGTCTTGAGTCCAATCGGAGGAAAGAGACTCATTCAATATAAGTGACAGGACGCAGAGTATAGTAAATAATTATCGGTGTGATTCTCACTGTCACTTGTAACTGTGAGGGAAGTCACTGAGGGCATTCAGCTAAATCACCTTCACAGGAACAGACAGACACATTTCCTCAAGCCTCTTTAATTGTACCTTTCAGTGGCTCTAAGCTCAGATAAATATTCAATCTCAGTGTTGATCATCCCTAACTACTAGTTCTACTGTCATCTGAAAAGTTGACCACTAAATGTGGAATTCATTCACACTGTTTAGTTCACAGGGCTTCCTGCCATTGATTCATTGATGGACTATAATCCATGCCAAAAGGGGGATACCATGTGATTTTTGATTTTACAAGAATTCTGTCTATAATCTAAGTGGGGTACAAATCACTAACATTTAGTCTGTACAAATGTAACACAAGGCCTGTTTACTAGACAGATTTAAAAGAAGGGATAGCAATAGAAACAGTTAAATTAGAGTAAAATGAAATAAAGGGATTCTTCTTCTACAAATGTTTGAGATGGTACTAATCAAGACAATACATTCTTACAGTTACAGCCAGGCCTGGTTTTGAGTTAATTCCATCGATATGCTTGACATTTGTGTTGTTCCATTCAATTCATTAGCCCATTTTACATTTTACACCACAGCTTTATGCCAAGTCACCCACACGTTGCTGCAGGAAACTGAATCTGTATAAGCCTATATGCTCATACTGTACTTGATGCGCATCAACTGTGTTTGAGATCAAAACCTGTCTTAAATTTACAAAACTAGCAAAAGTACATCCACCAGTTTTGTTTTGAAAGTGTTGTATATCCTACGTGCGCCTTAACATCACATTAAACGAATCACATCTAGATCAAGCAGTTTCTGTTTGACTGTTGCACTTGCTCTTTCCTGTAAGGTGTGAAATAGCGAGAGAGGTCAAAAACCTACTGTACATGCCTTTGGAACAAAGATGTATGTAGCCACAAACAAAGTGCATTTTCTAGCAGGGTGCGTCTCGCAATCACTTTAGATAACTTTGTAAATAAGACTCATCAAATGGCGCGTGGCATCAGATGAGAGAGATTTTCCAGAAAGTGTTGGGGCTTAGTTATCAGTGGTGACATATCTAAATTGTACCATAGCAGAGTAACCACAGCATTCACCCAGCCAGCAAATTTCAGTACTTATGTAAGCTTAGATAAAGACTGCCTTTTATCTCTGTTGTGATACTGAAGCATTATTAGTCTTTTTATTGTGAACAGCCTGTACCAGTAAATGTGCATTGGAGCACTTAAAATTGGTTGTCTGAGAACTTGACTGCAGTGTCTTGCTGCAAAGGTAGTACACGTCTTAGGTTTGTTCATATGGGTTTACATTAACTGACAGTGCAGGTCAAAGTCTTTTTAATTCTTTAAACCTAATCTAAATCTTGAACTTGTTAAAGTGCTTCGCATGGATCCAAACTGAGCTAATGAGTACACATCATGTCTTAACACTTTGCTAATACTGATCTTTAGGTGCAATAGGGCAGAACTAAGTCTTCCAATATGACAGATTCACTGTCCTGCACCTGTTCAGTTTGTTCTTTAGTATTTGTGTAAACGTCTTAAAGGTCGCTCTGTCAAAGCTGTCAAGCAGGATGTAATTCAGTGCACTTTAATAGTTCTCCGGGGGGTTCAGCATTCATTGTTTGTGTTTTTGTTGGGAGCTCTTGCCTCTGGTTTAGATCACACCGCAGCGGCAAAAGCAATGACCGTTTGACATTTTGCAAGTAAGTTGTAAGCAGGTGTTTCTTTTAAAAACAGCCTAGTAAAATTTTCACAGTACCTCATTTCACTTAGTCGGCAGAAACATGAGACATGCAAACTATATACTAAAAACCGACACAGTGAGATAATTGTGAATTAGAGAGCAGAGAACCACTGGTTTCAGGTGATGTCTTGGAGATTACAACATGCCCCCCCCTCCCTCTCTTTATGTATCACATTGCAGGGAACCACAGCTAGAGCCCTATGTTCAAACAACATGAGGGTGGTGATTTTAGAGGCTGCCTCAGATAGTACTGACAGTTCTTCATGAGTAACAGCATGTCTGTGTGAATGAAATGAGCTGGACTGAGCTGAGCAGGCAGTAGCCCAGTGATCTTGCCCTTGGTCAAGAATTTGAGACAATCCTCTGACTCACTGCCTCTTAGCTGTCCTGGCCACACGTCACTGCATCCACTACCTACAGTCACAGCACGAATAAGAAACAATGAAAAATGGATATGGGCAAAGTATTTACCGTGTGTTATGGACTGTAAACAGACTTACTGTAACATCCTTCACCAACCACCAGCTGGGTGCAGCATGTTAAGGTGTTTTCCGAGAGGCTTGTTAAAAACCTTTGCTGGAGAATATTATATATTATATACTTGTATTATATACACGTCCACGGGGGTAAATAATATCAGCAAACAGACTATTTGCTTATATACTTGGATTGAGTGCTCATAAAAGGGGCTCTCTATTTCTCTGTGCAGGAAACTCCGATAAACTCGAATATATAATAAATCAAATGACAGCACCGCTGGCAGTTGTTTACCAGGAGTTTGCTTGCTTATGTTTTTACGCACTTATAATATTCAGCGCTGTTGTAGAGAATGAATACATCTAATAGATGGTTTAATCAGTAACCAATCATTTCATTAATTTATTAGTTTAGATGGAGCAACGGTATGTGGAGGATACAGCATTTTTCATTTAGACATAGTGAGGATTGTTTCTCACACAGGTAAATGTTATCTGCATCCAAGGTAGACAGACAATGTTTGGCATTTTCCTGGCAAGCCCAAACAAGACTTTACGTAGGGAATGTAGGCTAGTTTTACTCTTTGTATAAGTAAGTTTTCCTCTTCTAACACTTACTCTCCTCCCTCCTGTTCCTCTGTTCCTCTGCATTCATTTTTTTTGATAAGGCAACAGTTTGTATGTAAACCAAGGTCACTCATCACTGAGTAGTGATAACTTGCTTATTGAACATATGACTTCTCAGACCAACACTATGTTTCTGACCAGAAACAGCCCTCTGATTTTTTTTTCTTAGGTGCGGTTCATGTGTTTCAAGACAGAAATCACACAAATACTTAAACACACAGATACACGTTGTGAGCCTAGTTATGGCCCAATGCTGCTGACTGCCTTGTGGGGAATAGCTGATTGCTTGACTATTAATAGCTGGCCTGACCGTAGAGCCTGACTGGGATCAACTCAGTGAGGAGAGCGCCACACTGCAGGCCTCAACACTCCTGAGTGTGTGTGTTTGTGTGCGTGTGTGCATGCTTCCCCTAGGCTGCTTCTGCCTGTGTTAAGACACCTTTGTCCTAAATTCCAGCAGCAACAAAATCACATATTAAGCCTTGAGGATTGTGGGAAATCTATGACTTCTTCTGCATAGAGAAAACATGGGGTTGGTTATATATGTAAAGCATTTTTTCCACTGTCTTTATGCAACCACAGCTTTATTCAGCAGACAAGCTTGTGACTTGACTTCAGGAGAAGAAAAGTGGCAGACCTTTCTGTCTTTGACTTGTGTGTGTGTTTGGAAGTGACATATGAAAGATGTGTTGTATTGGTGCAAAGAAGAAAGAAGAGCTATTGTTTCAGTACAGCCAGCATGCTCTAGTTGCATTGGAGACGGAGACACACACACACACACACACACACACACACACACACACAGAAAGGTCAGTTTGTATCGAGAAGCCGTGACCAGTTGTGCCACATTTGTTGGCCAAGACTAAGTAGTCATGACAATGCCTATGTCTTTGTTTGACTGTGGATAGTGTGTGTATATGCACACGTTTGTTTGAGAGTGTGTGTTTGCATGTGGGAGGACACTGGCAGGCATTTCACCGGTCTCATTGTCTTCCATCCGAGAATGGGGTTGAATGGCAGAGGATGGAGCAGCATTTTGTGCCCTCTACAGCTGGCTTCTCTCACAAAATTAATCTGTCTAAATTTCTATTGAAAGCTAAATTTATTGTTTCATAAACAGCAATAGCTTGCAGTTACAGATATACCCTATGCTTGTACAGAATTCTGCAAATTTATAACCTCTCTGTCTCCCACTCTTCCTCGCTTCACCATTGCACACAGAATCGGACACTAGTTGAGTTTACCCTCAGGGCTTTTGATTCCCTCCCTCCACTCAGCGCTGTGAATCTGCATGAGTCATTGTGGAATACAGCTAATGGAAATGAAATGAGACTGTGCAGAACGGGACGGAAGCATCACATAGGCTGTACCATTGGAGGAGTGTAGGGAAGGGGAGGGGGTGATTTAATGACATGGAAAAAAGGGTTTTATGTTAATGACTGTCTAAATTTATCTCCCGCTTTGTGTAGACAGACAAACACAAACAGATGCAGGCACACATGCCCAGACTGGAACCCACTAGTTGCTATAAGTACAACTGTTTTAGTCTCTGGATGTTAAGTATGTCCCAGGAAGAGGAAAGAATACTCCAGTAATATCAGGCTCATTGAAAGATTGAAAGTCAGTATCCAAGCACAGAGCCATGGGAAAGGTGTCCTCTACCAGGCCAAATTCAACAAGACATTTGCATGTTTATGTGTTCAGTTTTCTTATGATGATGCAGAGATTGACATAGACGGGTAAATAAAGGCTAGCGATATGAATCCTCACTTCCGCATATCGCTGTTTGAATCCTGTTCCTGAGTTTCATTTAGTGTCATTCTTTTAGGACTGCTGAATCAGCTACTTTAACTTTTGGTAATCTACTGACTTGTCCTCTAGAACTTCCATAAAGTTCCAAAAAGAATTTTCCTACAAATATGCATAGTCCCTGAAGGATGTATTTGCAAGCACTAAACTTTTCATTTAGCTCCATCATTAGCATGTCAGCATGCTAATGTGTTGTTGGCATGCTGACAAAACAAAACAACAAAAAGAGACGGTAAAAGATATACCTGCTTAGCATCAACCTGATGGCATTTTCATGGTGAGCGTGTGAGCATGCTGTTATTAGTGTTTAGTACAGCTGTGCCCAAGTATGGCCTGACAGAGCTGTCGGCACTCCTGTAGCTTCATGGTCTTGCTGTTATAGAGAAGAAAAGAGGAAAAGCTATGCCCAGAGGAAAAATGACTTGCCATCTGTCTTTTCCTTCCTGCACCTTCACTCCTTCCTTTTTTCACAATTCCATTGCCTGACTGCCGCCCCTTTCCAATGTGACATCTCTAGCTGATCACACTTAAACAGAGGAACAGGAGATGTTCTATTTAAAGTGCCTTTGAGGCTTTGCAGTACTATCAAGATTGTGGGCAAAGCACTTCTTCTGGTGATCATTTCAGGAAACACTGAGATTGCTGTACACAAAAAGTCACAGTCAATAAAAAAGGGAACATGGTCTAAGAATGACATGTACATGAGCAGCGCTCCAGACGAGAAGGCCTTTATATTTCTACCCCTCACACATACACAGACAGAGACATGCATACCGTATTTCACTCAATAATGAACTTCAGGAAGGCGGCTTATCTCTGTTCTCCACTGCATCCACATCGACTTCCTTCCTCCACTTCCGCTTCTTTCCTACTGCCAGTCAGTATGTCAGTCTATAATGTGGTGGTGTATTAATGCCGAGCTGAGCTGAGCCGTGTGCCACAGCTGCCAGGAGGAACTGCCTGACAGCTCATTGCCCTTAAGCACTAATCTGAAAAAAACATCCTCATCTAGTTTGTCTCCCCCCCCCCCCCCATCCTTGTATCTTGTGATCCACAGACATTATAATGTTTTGGGATTGATCTGCTGAGACACTATCGCTCTCTGCGATGCTCAAGATGAAGTAAAGAGAGAGTTTTTGTTGACTTTTGAGAGTGACATTCTCACTGAACCTGTTTTAGGTTCATTGCATTTCATCAAGGTTCATTACCACAAGTGGGAAGAAAGAAAGAAAAGGAATAATGGTCCCTCCCACCTGCCAAGAAAACTTTGATGCAGTTTGTCAGTGGTGGCAGGTTACCTACATTTCTGCCTCTGGATTGCTAGTAATTTCAGAGTTTTATGTTTTGAACTACAGTCACAACTAAATTGTATTTGGTCTTCCATCTCCCTCTCAAGTACATTTTTTTACTTCCCAGGAACATTTCCGTACTGGAGTGCATTTATCCAAAAATGTATCCAGAAATAGTGGCGCTCCTCTGAATTTCAAACTGCTCTACAGCACAGATATTCTGCCTTAGGTTCAGAGACAATGAGAGTCCTGTACCCCAGGGTAAGCTTGGCATCAGAGTGAATCAATAACAAAAGAGGAGAGACATGTATTATGAATGATGGAACCACACATCCTGGCACAGGAGCTTGTCTGTTGCCGAATGTTTATTCAGTAAACTACTACCTCAACACTGTTGACAAGCTGAGGGGAACACATTCAGCCTTGCGTTTTCATAAAGACTTTCCTCTCTAAACTTTTAGGTCTTGTAGTTTTTGTCATGCAACGTATTAGCTAACATTTAAGCATTACTCTGACTTCTTTTTTTGTAAGCACCCAGGAGGCATTGCCCCTGAAACAGATCTTTGGAGTTGTGTGGAACACATCTTTAATGTGATGCGTCAGTTCACAGTGTAAAATCTCATCTGTGTGTGAAATGTAGCAAGTCGACTGGCATGTGGTCTCATTACACAACTGCTGCTCCGGTTGAAAGAATGTTTTCGAAAATGATTGATGATTATGTTTACTTTGGCAGTTGATTTCCCAACTGCTGGCATTGATTTTTAATGTCAATTTTCTATATCGAAGCATTTATTGCATCTGGTGGATTTAGCTCCATTCGAAAACACTGATAAAGTGATACTTTGGTGTTTGTGTATGTGAAAACCGCGACATCTCGGGAGGCGAGGAGAGACCTTGAATATTTTGAATGACTGTCATCTACTTAAAAGCGATCAGCTCTCTTGACTCCCTGCTCAACTGAAGTGATACTGACACAAAACACAGGGTGGCAAGAGATACTACCAGGTGTGAATGTAGTTGTTAAAGGAGTAGTTCCACTATAGTGACACTTAATCATCATGTCATCATGAGTACCTAAATGCTGTTGATGTTAGTGCATGAGAGGAATGGAAATACTGTTCACATGTGCGTTGAGATCATAGGATGTCAAGAGATCAGGAACAAAACAAGACTCTCAAGTAGTGTTTTTAAAGACGTTTCCTAGTTCATTAATCACTGTGTGAGTTTTCTGTGTGACAGTTTCTCTGTGGGAACAGCTTTAGGGCAATCTTTGATAAACCAGCCAGATAACCGATCCAGTTATAAGCCTGCATGAGGAGACGGCAGCAGGCAGGTTTTGTGGTCGGACAGAACGGTCTCGGCGCATCTCATCACCACCAAAGATGACTCTTTGAAAGTTTAGTCAATTGTCTCAGCAAACACAGACTGGGGGTTTGAATGCTGAGTTTTGTTTGGAAGGTGGCATTATAAATAATGTTGAAAATGTTTTCAGTTTGCTCCATCAATGTTTACTTCAACTGCTATTTTCAGTTGTCAGGATTTCATAAGTCATGTTGTGTGTCATACCTGTTGTTTGGGACTGAGGCACGTAGAAGATTTGTGGCAAATCCTCAATGCCAGAGCAAGTTCTTTTTAGTCTGTGTGTGTGTATGTTTCTGTTGAATGAGGTAACAGTGCTAGTTCAAGTTGCTCTGCAGGTTTTCACTGATGCCACATTAAGCTGTTTCTTCCTTCTTCTTTCTATTTCTTTCTGTTAAGTGTTTTTTTTTTTTTACTTTATTTTATATTCATGTAGTCTTCGTAATCAAATGGCTGCTGCTGTACTCCTACTACTGGAATCTTGTTCATCATAATTTAGTCAGTTGGAGCTTTTGAAACACAGTCAGCATTCAAGCAGTCACCCACAGCTCTGCCTTAAACAATACAGTTCCTCTGTCACACCCTTCCAGTCTTTCACATGAAATTCCTTCCTTACAAAGCAGCGTGTTGATATTGAGGGAACGGCTGATTTCACGCTTTCTTACTCTAAGACTAACACAAAGACAGATATTGTAGTTTTTCATGTTCAATAATATTTTGTTTGGATTTTTAAGGAAAGAGTCACTTGAAAAGCATTTTTATTATTGTTACATATTTTATTTGTTAGATAAATGTATTTGTCAGTGTTTTGTTGATGCATTTAACATGGCAGTATGCTCATTTTTTTCTTAGGAAACTACGATGATTCATTCACTACCCAAATCACTATTCGACACTACTGGCTATTTTTGCCTCAGCTGGTCGCTTTGATAAATCACTTACTGTAGTAAGTGTGGGATGTTTGATGGTTTGCAAATGAGCCAGCCATTTGCTTTGTGGGCAGGTGCACATGCTGGCAAGTGACTGTTTCATTCAACCAGCCAGCAATGGCTTCTTCAGGAGAGCAGCTTGAAATCGTGAGAGGACATCCAATACTGTAGTTTGGATAAGCACTGGTTTTAAAAATGAGGCGTGCCTGAGAAGGGGAAGCTGGAAAAGGTTTATTTGATGGGTGTCATTACAAGGGCATCATATTTATTTTTAGCACTTCAGATTTAAAGGAGGAGGAGGAGCCAGCCAGTTACTGTTGAACCTGGATCTAATTTTAGCAGATTAGTTACACTACTGTAGAGACAAACCCAAAATGAGTCAGAACAACGCTCACTTATTCACATTGGCCAGAGATTGATTTAGGCTAAAACTGGGCCTGCTCACTGCATTATTCATGGCTGAATGATGGAAATGGCAGCCAGTGTCAATAAAAACTCATCTTTATTGCCTGTTGTTTGCTTTTGATCCGTATCAGATACTGTAGATAGACAAGTGAGTGGAAGTTCACTTTTAGATATCACTAAAATTATATAGTGTGCTACCAAAAGCAGCACATTGATATAACACAAATGGCCACTTGATAGCTTAGATTTAGCTTTTAGTCTGATTTATCTCACAGTAGCTCACACAGACGGCAGTATCACAGCTTTTGTTTTAGGTTACACTCATCTTTATTCCTATTTGCATTATTATTCCTATATACTCATCTTATTCCCCTGATGAATAACATCAGCTGTGCCAGTAGAACACAAGAGGCCATCTCTGTGTTTTCATGTATATGTAGATAACAAAAGTCCAAATATTCACTGCCCCGTGCCATCTGATATGGAACAATCATAAACAATAAGATGTGGATTATTGGTCTGTGCAGACTTCGAGGGTCTATATATTTAAAGCTACATCTCGCTCTCCCTGTCTCACACATTAATCATGCAGGATCCATAGATAATGGATAGTGCTCACGGTGTCTCTAGCTGTTCACTGCTTATTGGCCAGTCGCGGATCAGTTAACATGACCTATATACATATGTGGGAAGGCTGTTTTCCCTTTCGGTGTTTTGAATGTGACATTAAACAAAGATGAAAGCTTATTTGTCAGATCATAAATCATAAATCTGCCTCAAGGTGCTTTAGAATCTGTACATCATATGACTCCTCTGACCCTCTGGATATACCTCAGGTATATACCTTATAAAGATGTAGTGTCAAACTGCTGTATTTGTGTGTTGGCCCAATAAATCGTCTCTGGTTGCATTATCTGTGTGTGGCCATCTGTCTCTATTTGACTACTGACTAGAAAAAAGAAAATTGAAAAATAAAACTGTAAGCTTATGCTTTGTGCTTATGTGTAAGTCTGTGGCATCTTGATGAAAGTGAAGTGAGAGTATTTATGCCAAGACACATCAGAAATAATCCCTGAGTTTATAGTTTATGGACTGAAAGTACATATGCAGACAAACACAACGCTGTGTTTACCTACAGTAATAATGTCAGAGGATGATCATTGAACAAGAGGTGTCCACAGAGGTGTGTGTCATGGTCATGTAAGCGTCACTCTCAGTAATATTCACATCATATTCACAGCTTATGGTACTATTAAGCTAATGCTAAAGGACTTTATATGTTGAAATCTGAGATTTATCATTAAGGTACCACTTGGTAACCGGTGTGCTAATATCCTCTGTATTTCTACAATTTCCAGTATACTAGATATTCTGTCACTGGGTTAAATTGTGGGATCAATCTAATCCCAGAACTTGACCCAGCTTCAGCTCTTAGTGTTTTTTGATTCATGCAGACTTCATACACGTGTAACAGTGTTTCTGTGTGTCCGTCTGTGCAGGTTAACTTTGTGGCATGTCAGGTGTTTGCCCTGCTGATGGCTGTGTGGTTCAGGATCTACCTCCACCCCAGTAAGACCAGTCCCTTTATCAGACATGTGGTGGCCACTCTGCTGGGCTTCTACGTGGCTCTCTTCTGCTTTGGCTGGTGAGTCATCACTGTCCCAATAACTTAGAGATCTCTGTAGATTTCACAGAATGCTTTTTCATAAACTCCACAGAAGGCACCAGAGCATTTCAGTGACAGATAAAAAAGCAAAGATTGAAACTGAATAATGAAATCAGATTATTATTATTAATCTAACAACAAAAGGTATACTAGATATTTAATAAATGTTTTAAAATATATATATATATATATTTGTGTTTAGGCCTATAAAACATCAACAAATAGTGAAAAATGTCCCTCATAAAAAATCATGTGGTAAAAAGAAAAGTTGGAACTAAATTATTTATTAGTATACTAAAAAGTTGCCAGTTATCTTTGTTAGAGCTCTTTTAATGTATACATGTTTTCTTAGAGGAACACAAAGATTTTAGTAATTTTTTTCATTGTCTTATTTTCAAATTACCAATCACTTTATGGACTTTCTTTCTTAATCTGCTGTTGTTCTCCTGCCATCATCCTACACCCTTTTCCTTGTTTGCTGGTCGTCTGCCATGCCATCATCCACTTTCTATTCTCTCCTCTCACCTGTGCTACCTTACCCTTGTCTCATTCAGCCTCAGCCCATCCTCATTCTCTTCATCCTTGCCAAAGCAAATGGGTCGATAGGATAGTAACTGATATCCAATTAGAAAGCTGTTGCCCTGTAATAGACAACCCACTGTGCCGCTGTATCTCTGGCAGAGTGCCTCTCAAACTGCTGCTGTGTTTGTGTGTCACACTAACCTGATGCCCAGCTAGTGTGAAAATGCTAACCAGGTGAAATGTCATTAGGTGATAAGTAATAGGTAACTGTAGACAGTGTCTACAGTCTGTATGTGAGGTTATGAAATAAAACCCTGACCCTCAGTTGCAGTTGGAATATTATTTGTTGTTGTTAGGACACGTAATGCGGCATAATTGATCCAGGATCAAAAATAGACCTGCAGTTAAATCATAAAAATATATAGACACATAAAAGTGGTTGTTAAAAGAAATCATGGAAAAATATCTCTATAATAAACTATTCTGTTACTCTACAGTGGGTGCTTCTCTTTTTATGTGAGTAATAATTTTACTACAATGTATAATATATATGGTTCATTAGGTAACAAACAGTACCGGGACGGTGGCGCAGTGGTTAGGGCAGTTGGTAATTGTCAACTGTCACGTCCCAGTAAAGTAAATGGTAAATGGTAAATGTTCTGCACTTATATAGCGCTTTTCTACCTAGGCTGGTACTCAAAGCGCTTTACACTGCTTGTCATTCACCCATTCACACACACGCACACACACATTCACACACCGATGGCAAAGCTGCTATGCAGCTTGACCTGACACACCGGGGGCAATTTGGGGTTCAGTATCTTGCCCAAGGACACTT